>CM076572.1:310441512-310954661 GCA_034641835.2 Pinus albicaulis | reverse complement strand
GGATGCTACATCGACAGAGGTAGTGGATTCCATTGTTTATCGACAGTTGGTGGGTTCGCTCATGTATTTAGTGAATACAAGACCAGACATATGCTATGTGGTGAACCAACTATTTGGTCAATTTAGTGTGTCCTAAATTGCTGCATTTAATTTGTCAATCCGGGAATCGTAAGCTGATGAAGTGCGGCGCACTATATGTGCAAGATAACATATTTCTTAACTTTTGTCGTTTTTGATCTTTCTAAGGTGAAATGGAAATTCTAAAATGAAAAACAAGTTTGGTTATATTTGTTCAAGGAAGTGATGTCCCCTATAATGATTTACCAATCTTGAAACTTTAAAAGCAAATTGAAAATTACAATGACAAGACTTGAAAGAAAGTAAAAGTGTACTGCTGAAATGAAAAGGTGCTGCTAATCTAATGAATCAAAACAGTAAACTAGTGAACATGAAAACCAAACTATTCTTACTGCCAACTAAACACAAAAGAAACTATGCTTAAGGAAATTCAAAATTGCAACAAAATAAATCTAAATCAGATTACATCAATTCATTTTCTGACCCTTCATCATTAGACCAGCTATGACTTTCGGAAGTAATCATAAACAACATGTGTAACTGATATTTAATTTGCAGAAAGTAAACTAATACTAAACCATACACTCATGATTCAATCCCTCGCCATCAGTCCAGCTGTGGCTTTCGGAGGCAACTGAAGATGTCATACATGATTTAATATATCTAATATATCTAAATTTGCAGAAAAGAAAATAATACTAAACTACACATTTCATAATGCAATCCCTCACCATCAGTCCAGCTGTGGCTTTCGGAGGCAACTGAAGATGCTATGAGCAGCTTAATATATCTAAATTTACAGAAAAGAAACTAATACTAAACTACACATTTCATAATGCAATCCCTCACCATCAGTCCAGCTGTGGCTTTCGGAGGCAACTGAAGATGCTATGAGCAGATTAGTATATCTAAATTTTAACTACTGAAGCAAATAAACAAAACTGAAATGAACAGAGCAATACTGAAGTTAAACAAAAGCTATGAAAAGCAAACTAGTAGCAGAACAATGTTAGTTTCATGTCATTAGTCAAAAAGCTATAAAAATGCCTGGGCTGCCCATCTAAAACCTGAAAAACATAAATACTGATCAGTGATTAACAATCATAAAGCATGAAAGACAGAAAGGAAATGGAAATTATGGAAGTGTATAAACAGAAATGAAACAACTGCAAAGTATGAACATATGAATGGATTATGATACAATGATTTCTAAAGAAACAAAATGAGAACTATACACTAATACACAAAACCTTAGCTGAGCAGGGGCCCTCTACACAGCCTTGGTAACGGTCCTCAAACACGAATTAAGTTGAAAAACAGAGTCTTCTCATATTAAAAAGCAGTTCATTACATAATGGTAATGTTACAGCACAAGTGCAGCGTAATCACTACAGAGCAGAGTAATTAAAAATAACAGAGACTATATTCACTGACAACAACTAACTTTCTATGCGTATGCAAACGCACTATATATAACAACAAACTGTAACTGTCTCCTAAAGTTCATGCTGGTGGGAAGCACGTAGACCACTACGTCCACGGATATAGGAGTATGGCTGTGTTGGAAAGTAGATCTACGAAAGGTGGATGCTTGAATTCGACTCTAGAACCCTGTACAGATGTCGATTTAACCTCCGCAGGCTTAGAAACGGCCGTATGGATCTTTATGTGCCACGAAACAGAGTCCGGCCGACATGAAACTCCATAGTTGACTTCCATGTGGACGCCTTTGACCGCAGCTTCTTTGGACGAGTTTGCTTGAACCAATAGGACATGAACCATGTCCACGTCATTCCTGACCTGCCCATGTGGCTTGTTTCCCTTGTAGACACCTGTAGCATAGAGTTTCACAAAATAGCTGCGGAAAGTTGCAGCAGCTGCGGAAAGTGGCAAGATTCCGCAGCTGAATGAACAAAATCTAGATCAAATAACAAACACAAAAATATAATTAAAAACCATGTTAGATGCTCTTTTGCACATGATATTGACAATTTGGGAGGTTTAGGTGAGTGAAAAAGGTATGGAAAAGTGCATGGAAAAGATGCAAATTTGGGACTCAACATACCCCCACTGTGAAGGTGTTGCATGTCCTCATGCAACCAAAATTTTGATACTCTTTGTTCATTTCATGTGCCTTGATACTTCAGCCAGCACATCCAATCCCCTTCTCTTCTTCTTTGGTACTGCCATCATTCTGGGTTTCTTCATTAAGCACCTAAATTTGATATTCACAAGTGCTCTGCTCAATTTCTGGCATTTCCTTTTCAATTTCTTATTTTTCTTTTTCCATATTCCCAAATGTAACATAGTATTATCGTGGATGATCTTGTCCAGTTTGCCTTGTTCTTTCAATGTTTCATTTTCATTTTTGATGTGCCTATTTAAAAGCTCCAGCTCAAAAATTTCCTGTTTTAATGATTGAACTAAATCATCCTGCAATGTATGTGGCTGAATGGAAGAAGTACTTGGACCTGTGGCTGCCTTTTCCAAGGATTCTATATAGTCATATACCTCCTGCTGCTTGGGGTCTATTTCAGGTGTCATTTTCATTGGGCTGTCCCCAAAATGCTGTAAGGGAGAATTATGTTCAAAATCTGGCCGAGGAGGGCTTACATCAATATTTTGCCGAGAATAAGATGGAGTATGCTCATTGTCTGATTGGGAATGAAAGGAATCAGGTTCACTAACTGACTGAGATGGACTATGGTCAGTTGGGGACTGTTCAGATGTCTCCTCACCCAAATCAATGAAATGAGGACCCTTAATACAAGTCACTTCTTAAGCCTCGCCGTTTCCTCACATGTCGGGGGCACTACCCTTTTGTTCTTGCCTTTTCCGTCTTCTGGGCATGGATGACTGTTTTTGAAGATAAACTAATCTTTCTGATAGTATTTCATGATCTTCTTCTTCAGAAGAAGGAGTTTTATGTACAGCCTCAATAGTTTCTCTTTCTTTTGGTATTATTGGCTTCTTTCCTTTGATATCCTTCTTCTTTCTTTTTACCAATATCTCTTCCCTATCAGTTCTTTCCATAGTAATAGTAGGAGTGTTTTGGATTTCATCTATTGTTCTTTTCCTTCTACTTCTTTTTGCTGTGCTAGCTGCGGGAATTTCCTGAGTAGGAGTAATTTGGGTTTCAACATTCATTCTTTTTCTTCTACTCCTTCTAATTGAACTACCTTCAGGAATTTCCTGAGGTTCTTTAAATAAGTTTCTAACTAGGAATTGTTCCCATGTATCTTTTCTTTCCTTTAGCTCCTTTTCAATCAGAATTTTTATAAGGCCGTGGTGATAAAGATGAGGCTCTACATCTCCTAAGTGTTTTTGAACAGTCACAGCCATTTTCTTCAAGCTATTGAATAGACAATAAGGAAGATTGAGAGTTTGGTTTTCAAGAAAATTCATCAATAGCCTAGTATGGTACATGTACATAGACCCAAAACGGCCTTCACATGTAATAAATTTCTGAACAATTAGTAGTAAAGTGGCCCATTCTTCTTTTATTGCATGCACAGGGATTCCTCTTTTGAAAATAGTTATATCCATACCTTGATTTCGTAGGATTGTTCTCCATGCCTCATCACTGATGCTTTTATTTTTGAACCAACGCTCTCCCTCCTGAAGAAGTTCTGTGGCTGTTGCTATAGTTGCTTCATTGACCGAGAACTTGAGGTCTCCAATTTCTGCTTCTGAGCCATCAAATGATCTTGCAAACGCTTTCGTAACCTCTTTGTGGTAACCTCTGAATTTCTGAATAAAACGCAGCCATTTAGCTTTCTTCAATATCTCTTTTGCTTGCGGATACCCCTCTATAAACTTTGGTCCTTCCAGCTCTGCCCTTAGCAACTTACCCATTTCACTTTTCTGTGCTTCACTAATTTGCCTCTGTGAGGGTTTAAGTGGAAATGGAACGACTGAATACACAGGATCGAGCACAATGACTGTGGGAATGTATCATAGAATGGAAATGAGCACCATAAACGGAATGGAGTAAGACTGTGGGTAGATATACAGGAGTGAGAATGAGCAAAAGGAACGAAATGGAGTGAAACAGGGAGTGAGAATGAGTAGAGTGGGGTTTCATAAACACGACAGAGACACGACAGAGAGGTTAGCAAAGTATAACACATTCGGCAACGTTTTGAATTTTGGTGGCTGCGCAATTAAATATGAACACGTTTCAATCAACGGTTATGAGTTTATGTGGCTGCAAGAGTCCTAAGTCAAATCAAATACGCTTCATTATCACCGGTGGGATATTGGATCATAAGTGAAAATCGGGGTTTAATGATGAAACCGTTTGTGAATAAATGCAAGAGGATAACATGGAGATCATGAAAGGTTACATAACTGTCAATATAATCATTGCGCGTAATGGGTAGAGCTCATGGTTTGAAACTATATAAAAATGTGTTTTTCAATACTATTTGAAATAAATTTTATTCATACCTTTGGAATCTTTGCTTTTGCCCTTGGTCTTCAACTGACTGATCTCCATTGGTGTCTTGAATGCTCCATTGATCTTCTCTCCTGCATTTTATTTCATAATTATGAAAATAACATCTGACTGTACATTATCTTTGAAAACAGAGTAGTAGCTGCGGAATCTGCTTCTGGCTGCGGAAACAGATGTCAGCTGCGGAAACTGACACAGCTATTACTTGGTTGAATGGAAATGAACAAATGACAAATGACCAGATGGAAATGGTCATGAAAAAGATTTTTATTGATGGAGTGGATGAAATGAAGTGGAATGGAGTAAAATGAAATGAAATGAAATGGAATGAAGTGGAATGAAATGGAGTGGGTGGTGAAATGAAATGAAATGAAAGACAGATTTTTTTTTTGGAAAATATAGAGTGTCAGGTGTCCCTGATTTTCACCCCATATTTTCTGTATAAGACTGCCAATCAATGATTGGTTTTCAGGCTTATACCATTTTTTCTTCTTCTTTTTTTTTTTTTTAACTTGAAAAACAAAAGCTAGCTTGGTAGAGAAGAAGGATTCTTCTGTACCAGCCTGATTGCAGAACTTTCTTGAAACAACTTGAAAAAATCCTCTTTAGAGAGTGGCTTATGATAAACTTTCAATCTATGGCCATTCACAATAAGAGGAGTTTGAAACTCATCAATGGTCTTGATTCTTACAGCTCCATTGCTAAAGATCTTGTCAATCTCATATGGCCCAAGCCAATGAGTCTGAAATTTCCCTTGAAAATCTTTAAACTTGGAGTCGAATAGCAATGCCCAATCTCCTTCTTGAAACTTTTTTTCTTTGATATATTTGTCATGCCACTTAGTTCTTTGATATTGAACTAGATCAGTTCTTAGAATTGCTTCTTGTCTGATCTCATCTAGCTCATTCAACTGCTCCATTCTATGCTTTTGGGCTTCTGATAAGTCCATCCCCAACCGAACTGCTATCTTGAAGGTCTTGACTTGGAACTCAATGGGGAGCAAGACTTCTTTCCCATAAACAAGTTCATAGGGAGAATGTCCTGTTGTATTCCTCCATGTAGTTCTGTAGGCCCACAAGGCTTCTGGAAGCCTTTCCGCCCAATCTCTTCTATGTAGATGAACAGTTTTGGTGATGATACTTTCAAGAACTTTGTTTGTGGACTCCACTTGACCATTTGCTTGTGGATGGTAAGGAGTAGATATTCTGTGCTTGATTTTGTATTCTTCCATCAACTTTTCCACCAAATTGGATGTGAATTGGCTCCCCTGATCTGTCACAATTTCTCTTGGAACACCAAAGCGAGTAAAAATATCCTCATAAAGAAAATGAACAACCGAATTTTCAGTAGCAGATACTAATGCTTTAGCTTCTACCCATTTAGTAACATAATCAGTGCAAACCAATATATACTTCTTTTGCTTAGATGGTGGATTAATAGGTCCAATGAAATCTAAAGCCCATTTTTCAAAGGGTTCAATGAGTACCCGTGTTTGCAATGGCATTTCATTTGAAAGGGTAGGTTTCCCTACTCTTTGGCAGCTATCACACCTTTTGACATATTGTTTTGCATCTTTGAAGAGAGAAGGCCAATAATATCCCAAGGAAAGGATTTTATAGGCCGTCCTTTTGTCCGCAAAGTGTCCGCCGCATGGTTCATCATGACATGCCTTAAGAATATCAGGTATTTCATCTTCCCCGACACATCTTCTGATCACAAGATCTGGCCCTGTTTTAAACAATTCGTTAGAAATCCATGAATATCTTGAACTCTCCTGAATAATTTTTCGTTTTTCTCTTGGAAATAAATGTGAAGGTAGTTTCCCTGTAACCAAATAGTTAGCAATATCTGCATACGAAGGGGTCTTAATAGTTACTGCAAACAAGTATTCATCAGGAAACTTATCTTCTATAGGAGAATCTTCTTTAGTATTCTGAATCCTAGACAAGAAATCAGCTACTGTATTCTGTTTTCCTGGTCTATCCAACACAGTAATATTGAATTCTTGCAAAAGTAAAAGCCATCTTGTCACTCCGCCATTAGTAACAGGTTTGTTCATTAAATATCTAATTGCAGAATGGTCAGTATGAATAAAAGTTTCATAGCCTGTTATGTAATGTCTAAACTTATTAATTGCATGAACAACAGCTAAAAACTCTTTTTCAGTCATAGTATAGTTCAACTCCGTGGGAGTCAAATTTTTACTGGTATAATAAATGGCATAAGGAACTAAATCTTTTTGACCCAACACAGCTCCTAGAGCTGTATCTGAAGCATCCGTAGAAATATGGAAAGGGAGTTTCCAATTTGGTCCTCTCAAGATAGGTGCTTCAGATATTCTTGTTTTCAAAGTTTCAAAGGCTGATTGACAATCAAGATCCCATTTAAATTCACAGCCTTTTGTAAGCAATTTGAAGAGTGGAGATGCTATTTTAGTGAAGTTTTCTATAAATCTTCTGTAGTAACCAGTAAATCCTAGAAAACTTCTAACATCTCTTTGACAATTTGGAATAGGTAACTTGGAGATGACTTCAACTTTTGATCTATCAACCTTAATCCCATCTCCCGAAATATGATGTCCTAAAACAATCCCTTCAGTAAACATCATAAAGCATTTTTCATGGCTTAATGAAAGGTTTGTTTCTTTACATCTTATAAGAACTTTTTCCAAATTTTCTAATGCCTCTTCAAATGAATTACCATAAATTGTAAAATCATCCATATAAACCTCTACACAATCATGGATTAGATCAGAAAAAATTCCTAGTACTGCTCTTTGGAATGTTGCTTGTGCATTACATAACCCAAAAGGAAGCACTCGGTAGGCAAAAGTTCCCCATGGACAAGTAAATGTGGTCTTATCTTGATCTTCAGGTGCTACCTGAATTTGATTATAGCCACTAAAACCATCCAAAAATGAAAAGTACTTTTTACCCGCTAATGTATCTAATACCTGATCGATAAAAGGCAAAGGAAAGTGATCCTTCAAATTTGCTTTGTTCAATTCCCTGTAATCAATGCATACCCTCCATTTACCATTCTTTTTGGGTACTATAACCAAAGGAGAAACCCATCGGCTATCTGAAATTGGATAAATGAAGTTTACATTGAGAAGTTTTTGGAGCTCTTCTTTCACTATCTCCCTAAGATTTGGATTCATCCTTCTTTGAGGTTGTCCGATTGGTCTACTGTTTTCCTCAATATAGATATGATGGATGCAAGTCTTAGGATCAATACCCTTCATGTCAGTATACTCCCATGCAAATGCAGTAGAATGTTTTTGCAAGATTCTGGTCAGTTCTTCTTGTTGTGACTTCTCCAAATGTTGATTGATATTCAATGTTTTTTCTGGAAAAATCTCAATAGCAGAATTACCAAACTCTTCCATAGAGTAAAGAGACATTTGTCTTGATGATAAATATTCTATGTCAGATTCCAACTGAAATTGTGTGGGGTCATATTCTGAAGTTATCTCAAATTTTTCTAATGTGTTCAGAATTTGACTATCCTCACTAATTTCAGAAATGGTAAAGACAGGTTGTATAGTGTTCTCATCATCGACCCATTCATTGTCTCCTATTTCTGTGATTGCTCTTGCTGGAGGATACAAATTGAATTTTTTTGTCGAATTACCATTAGAAATGTACATGTCTCCAGATCTACAACTAATAAAAGCATCAGCTGTGGCCAGCCAAGGTCTTCCTAAGATAATTGGATGTCCTCCTAGATTACTTTTGGGAGTCAAAATCATAAAGTCTACCGGATATTCCCAAGAATCTAAGGAGACTGAAATATCTTCTAATACACCATCTGGTTTAATAACCGATCGATCTGCAAGTTGCAATAAAGTAGGTGTAAAAAGAAGGTTAGGAAATTTTAACTGTTCCATAGTCTGTCTACTCATAATGTTGATAGTAGCCCCTAAGTCAATCAATGTGTTTGGAATTTCTATCCCATTTATATGTGTCTTGACAATTGGACTTCCTGGATCTACATATTTCTGCATGGCAATTTTTCCCATCATAATGTCTGCAATCTTTCCTACCAGGTGGATTCTTCTTGTGTCCTTTAGCTTTCTTCCTGGTCTTTTGAAACTCAACTCCTTTATGGTTTTTGCTAGAATAGGAATTTCTCGAATGGATTGTAGCAATGGAATCTTGATACAAACATTCTTCAATTCATCTAGAAAGTCATAGTTAGGCAACAAGATTTGTTTTTCCACCCCCTTATCAATTTGTAGTCTTTCCGGAAAAGGAGGTGTAGATGAATATGCAGGTTGCTCAACTATAGGAGTTGTGGGTGTTAGCTTTTCTTTTTCTTTTTGAATTTTTGAATTTTGAAGAGATTCTTCCTCAGAACCCTTATTGACTTGAAGAGAATCCTCCTCAGAGGTATCTTTCTCTTGAATATCTATAGAAGGTTTTTCTAAAACTCTACCAGATCTGAGTTGTACATCGTTGAGAGGAACAATCATATAGGTAGGAAATTGTTGTCCTTCTACCACATAAGTAGTTTGAGGATTCTTATTGTTAGGATTTGGCAATGGCTGAGCTGGAAGTTGATTTGTCTTCTGTTGGTATGGGAGCATGAGTTGAGGATTTGTATTTTGTCGAGAAGGTTGTTGTTGTGGAAATGGCAATGAAAGTTGTGGATTTGGGCTTGGAAGTTGTGGAGCTTGTTGATTTTGAAAAGATGGAGGATATTGATAAAATTGAGCAAATCTCCCATAAGTATTTTGCATCCCTTGTACCCATGGCTGATATGAATTCTGATGTTGGGGCCAAGGTTGTTGCCAAGGATTCCAATTTGGTGGGGTTTGAAGATTCATAGGATTATTAAACCCTTGAGATTGTTGTCCCTGCCAAGGTCTCCTTGCGACAAAACAGAGAGATTCTACTAAATTTGGATCTTCTTGAAAAATAGCTTTGAGTCCAGGGATTGAAGGACAATCCTTGATCTCATGATTTTCTGAGCAAATCATACATGTTTCTACAACTTTTTCATCCAAGGGACATTCCCTTAAAGCATGTTTCTTTCTACATTTCGGACAAAAGATGGCTAAAGAATCTGTTTCTGCTTTCTGCTTGTTTTGGATTTTAAGGGTGTCTAGTTGTTCACTAAGGCTCCCTAAGATATCAGTTTTGAACTCATCAAGCATATTACCAATCTCTGCCCTACTTACCGATCCAGTTGCAGATTTGTTAGCCCTAATAAGAGAAGAATCCCTAGGCCCTTTTCCAGTTTTAGATTTTCCTCTTGAGAGATGGATACATAGTTCCGTTATATCACGAAATGGGAGTTGAGAAATGTCTCCTTTCCCCATGATGTTTAAAATGTCTATCCATTCATCTCTAATGGCTTTTAATAGGAGGGCTTTTAAGGTTTCATTATCTAAGTTGCTCATCTTTGCTCTTTTCAAGTTGTATTGAAATCTTTCAATTAAGTCTTCCAAATTTTCATCTTCTTTTTGCATCATTTTGAATACCTCATCCTTGTGATTGGTGGGCATACAATAGTCCAAGTATCTATCCAAAAAATTTTGTTTCATATCATTCCAAGTCCTAATAGATTGAGTAGCTAATCCCATGAACCATTTTAAAGCAGATCCCTTCAATGTTGAAGGAAACAGTTTGAGTTTTTGAGAGTCTTCCATATAGTCATAAGTTCGGCACACAACTTCAAACTCAAACAGAAATGTTTCAGGATCCTCATTTCGCAATCCATAAAAGTTAGGGAGAACAGATGGTGAGATATTTTTCATTGTTGCATGAGTTTCCTCATCAACTATAGGGAATCCAAACAAATTGTCTCCTTCCCTATTTCTACCATTATTTCCTTCACCATTGTTGTCTCCATTGTTTCCTCCTCTTCTACCTCTACCTCTACCTCCATCTATTACTTCCTCCGCCATGATAGTTTCTTTAGAGTCCTTAAAGTCTTCTAGTTTTTCTACCAAGGGAGAATGAGAGAAAGTCTCTTTGTTTTCTAAATGGGATTGAGTAGGTGGTATAGGAGAATCCTCTAATTCAGCTGTTCCTTGACTTCCAAAAATCTTAAGGCTAGGGGTAGATGGTGGTGAATCTGGTCTATGCCTTCAAGAAGATGGAGTTGTGAAAATCGAACTCTTGGCTTTAGCTATAAACCTTCCCCTAGAATCTCTTGCTCTATGCATGTCATTTTTTTATTTTTAAAAAGTTGGGCTAATAATTCTCTTTCTGATCTTCCAGATCACACTAGGTGCAAGAAGAGAGCATACTTAAGGAATTAATAAACCAATAACTCTCTTTTCTGATCCTCCAGATCACACTAGGTGCAAGAGGAGAGCATACTTCAAGAAGTTATCAAGTTTTCCCTTCTTTTATGATGTTATGTTTTTTTTTTTTAAGAAATTGGCTACCTAGTTACACTTCCCCGGCAACGGCGCCAAAATGTTTGGTCAATTTAGTGTGTCCTAAATTGCCGCATTTAATTTGTCAATCCGGGAATCGTAAGCTGATGAAGTGCGGCGCACTATATGTGCAAGATAACCTCTTTCTTAACTTTTTGTCGTTTTTGGTCTTTCTAATGTGAAATGGAAATTCTAAAATGAAAAACAAGTTTGGTTATATTTGTTCAAGGAAGATATCCCCTATAATGATTTAACTTTAAACTTTAAAGCAAATTGAAAATTACAATGACAAGACTTGAAAAGAAAAATAAAAAATGTAATTATTGAAATGAAAAAAAGGTGCCGCTAATCTAATAAATCAAAACAGTGAACTAGTGAGCACGAAAACCAAACTATTCTTGCTGCCGACTAAACACAAAAGAAACTATGCTTAAGGAAATTCAAAATTGCAACAAAATAAATCTAAATCAGATTACATCAATTTATCTTCTGACCCTTCATCATTAGTCCAGCTATGATTTTCGGAAGTAATCACAAACAACTTGAGTAACTGATATTTAATTTGCAGAAAGTAAACTAATACTAAACCATACACTCATGATTCAATCCCTCACCATCAGTCCAGCTGTGGCTTTCGGAGGCAACTGAAGATGTCATGCATGATTTAATATATCTAAATTTGCAGAAAAGAAACTAATACTAAACTACACATTTCATAATGCAATCCCTCACCATCAGTCCTGCTGTGGCTTTCGGAGGCAACTGAAGATGCTATGAGCAGATTAGTATATCTAAATTTGCAGAAAAGAAACTAATACTAAACTACACATTTCATAATGCAATCCCTCACCATCAATCCAGCTGTGGCTTTCGGAGGCAACTGAAGATGCTATGAGCAGATTAGTATATCTAAATTTTAACTACTGAAGCAAATAAACAAAACTGAAATGAACAGAGCAATACCGAAGTTAAACAAAAGCTATGAAAAAGCAAACTAGCAGCAGAACAATGTTAGTTTCATGTCATTAGTCAAAAAGCTATAAAAATGCCTGGGCTGCCCATCTAAAACCTGAAAAACATAAATATTGATCAGTGATTAACAATCATAAAGCATGAAAGACAGAAATGAAATGGAAATTATGGAAGAGTATAAACAGAAATGAAACAAATGCAAAGTATGAACATATGAATGGATTATGATACAATGATTTCTAAAGAAACAAAATGAGAAATATACACTAATACACAAAACCTTAGCTGAGCAGGGGCCCTCTACACAGCCTTGGTAACGGTCCTCAAACACGAATTAAGTTGAAAAACAGAGTCTTCTCATATTAAAAAGTAGTTCATTACAGAATAGTAATGTTACGGCACAAATGCAGCGTAATCACTACAGAGCAGACTAAAAGATAACAGAGACTACATTCACGAACATCAACTAACTTCCTATGCGTATGCAAACGCACTATATATAACAACAAACTATAACTGTTTCCTAATGTTCATGCTAGTGGAGAGCACGTAGACCACTACGTCCACGGATATAGGAGTATGGCCGTGTTGGAAAGTAGATCTACGAGAGGTGGATGCTTGAATTCGAATCTAGAACCCTGTACAGATGTCGATTTAACCTCCGCAGGCTTAGAAACGGCCGTATGGATCTTGATGTGCCACGAAACAGAGTCCGGCCGACATGAAACTCCATAGTTGACTTCCATGTGGACGCCTTTGACCGCGGCTTCTTTGGACGAGTTTGCTTGAACCAATAGGACACGAACCATGTCCACGTCATTCCTGACCTGCCCATGTGGCTCGTTTCCCTTGTAGACACCTGTAGCATAGAGTTTCACAAAATAGCTGCGGAAAGTTGCAGCAGCTGCGGAAAGTGGCAAGATTCCGCAGCTGAATGAACAAAATCTAGATCAAATAGCAAACACAAAAATATAATTAAAATCCATGTTAGATGCCCTTTTGCACATGATATTGACAATTTGGGAGGTTTAGGTGAGTGAAAAAGGTATGGAAAAGTGTATGGAAAAGATGCAAATTTGGGACTCAACATACCCCCACTGTGAAGGTGTTGCATGTCCTCATGCAACCAAAATTTTTATACTCTTTGTTCAGTTCATGTGCCTTGATACTTCAGCCAGCACATCCAACCCCCTTCTCTTCTTCTTTGGTACTGCCATCATTCTGGGTTTCTTCATTAAGCACCTAAATTTGATATTCACAAGTGCTCTGCTCAATTTCTGGCATTTCCTTTTCAATTTCTTATTCTTCTTTTTCCATATTCCCAAATGTAACATAGTATTATCATGGATGATCTTGTCCAGCTTGCCTTGTTCTTTCAATGTTTCATTTTCATTTTTGATGTGCCTATTTAAAAGCTCCAGCTCAAAAATTTCATGTTTTAATGATTGAACTAAATCATCCTGCAATGTATGAGGCTGAATGGAAGAGGTACTTGGACCTGTGGCTGCCTTTTCCAAGGATTCTATATAGTCATATACCTCCCGCTGCTTGGGGTCTACTTCCGGTGTCATTTTCATTGGGATGTCCCCAAAATGCTGTAAAGGAGAATTATGTTCAAAATCTGGCCGAGGAGGGCTTACATCAATTTTTTGCTGAGAATAAGATGGAGTATGCTCATTGTCTGATTGGGAATGAAAGGAACCAGGTTCACTAACTGACTGAGATGGACTATGGTCAGTTGGGGACTGTTCAAATGTCTCCTCACCCAAATCAATGAAATGAGGACCCTTAATTTGCGTTTTTCTCAATTTCCCCTTAATCCCGCTGCTTCTCCTCACACGTTGTGGTACACTACCCTTTTGTTCTTGTTTTCCTTTCTCTGCCTTCTTGGATATAGATGACTGTTTTTGAAGATAAACTAATCTTTCAGATAGTATTTGATGATCTTCTTCTTCAGAAGAAGGAGTTTTATGTACAACCTCAATAGTTTCTCTTTCTTTTGGTATTATTGGCTTCTTTCCTTTGATATCCTTCTTCTTTCTTTTTACCAATCTCTCTTCCCTATCAGTTCTTTCCATAGTAATAGTAGGAGTGTTTTGGATTTCCTCAATTGTTCTTTTCCTCCTACTTCTTTTTGCTGTGCTAGCTGCGGGAATTTCCTGAGTAGGAGTAATTTGGGTTTCAACATTCATTCTTTTTCTTCTACTCCTTCTAATTTAACTACCTTCAGGAATTTCCTGAGGTTCTTCAAAGAAGTTTCTAACTAGGAATTGTTCCCTTGTATCTTTTCTTTCCTTTAGCTCCTTTTCAATCAGAATTTTTATAAGGCCGTGGTGATAAAGATGAGGCTCTACATCTCCTAAGTGTTTTTGAACAGTCACAGCCATTTTATTCAAGCTATTGAATAGAAAATAAGGGAGATTGAGAGTTTGGTTTTCTAGAAAATTCATCAATAGCCTGGTATGGTACATGTACATAGACCCAAAACGACCTTCACATGTAATGAATTTCTGAACAATTAGCAGTAAAGTGGCCCATTCTTCTTTTATTGCATGCACAAGGATTCCTCTTTTAAAAACAGTGATGTCCATACCTTGATTTCGTAGGATTGTTCTCCATGCCTCATCACTGATGCTTTTATTTTTGAACCAACGTTCTCCCTCCTGAAGAAGTTCTGTGGCTGTTGCTATTGATGCTTCATTGACCGAAAACTTGAGGTCTCCAATTTCTGCTTCTGAGCCATCAAACGACCTTGCAAATGCTTTCGTAACTTCTCTGTGGTAACCTCTGAATTTCTGAATAAAACACAGCCATTTTGCTTTCTTCAACATCTCTTTTGCTTGCGGATATCCCTCTATAAACTTTGGTCCTTTCGGCTCTGCCCTTAATAATTTTCCCATTTCACTTCTCTGTGCTTCACAAATTTTCTTTCGTGAGGGTTTAAGTGGAAATGGAACGATGGAATACATAGGATCGAGCACAATGACTGTGGGAATGTATCATAAAATGGGAATGAGCACTATAAACGGAATGGAGTAAGACTGTGGGTAGATATACGGGAGTGAGAATGAGCAAAAGGAACAAAATGGAGTGAAACAGGGAGTGAGAATGAGTAGAGTGGGGTTTCATAAACACGACAGAGACACGACAGAGAGGTTAACAAAGTAGAACACATTCGGCAACGTTTTGAATTTTGGTGACTGCGCAATTAAATATAAACACGTTTCAATCAACGGTTATGAGTTTATGCGGCTGCAAGAGTCCTAAGTCAAATCAAATACGCTTCATTATCACCGGTGGGATATTGGATCATAAGTGAAAATCGGGGTTTAATGATGAAACCGTTTGTGAATAAATGCAAGAGGATAACATGGAGATCGTGAAAGGTTACGGAACTGTCAATATAATCATTGCGCGTAATGGGTAGAGCTCATGGTTTGAAACTATATAAAAATGTGTTTTTTTAATACTATTTGAAATAAATTTTATTCATACCTTTGGAATCTTTGCTTTTGCCCTTGGTCTTCAACTGACTGATCTCCATTGGTGTCTTGAATGCTCCATTGATCTTCTCTCCTACATTTTATTTCATAATTATGAAAATAACATCTGACTGTACATTCTCTTTGAAAACAGAGTAGTAGCTGCGGAATCTGCTTCTGGCTGCGGAAACTGGAGTCAGCTGCGGAAACAGATGTCAGCTGCGGAAACTGACACAGCTATTACTTGGTTGAATGGAAATGAACAAATGACAAATGACCTGATGGAATTGGTCATGA
Organism: Pinus albicaulis; assembly: GCA_034641835.2. Classification (NCBI taxonomy): domain Eukaryota; kingdom Viridiplantae; phylum Streptophyta; class Pinopsida; order Pinales; family Pinaceae; genus Pinus; species Pinus albicaulis. The sequence continues at coordinate 310,938,988 of CM076572.1, read as the reverse complement.
AAAATATTTTTATTGAAGGAATGGATGAAATGAAGTGGAATGGAGTAAAATGAAATGAAATGAAATGGAATGAAGTGGAATGAAATGGAGTGGGTGGTGAAATGAAATGAAATGAAAGACATATTTTTTTTTTTTGGAAAATATAGAGTGTCAGGTGTCCCTGATTTTCACCCTATATTTTCTGCATAAGACTGCCAATCAATGATTGGTTTTCAGGCTTATACCATTTTTTTTTTTTTTTTAAACTGAAAAACAAAAGCTAGGCTGGTGGAGAAGAAGAATTCTTCTGTACCAGCCTGATTGCAGAACTTTCTTGAAACATCTTGACAAAATCCTCTTTAGAGAGTGGCTTATGATAAAATTTCAATCTATGGCCATTCACAATAAGAGGAGTTTGAAACTCATCAATGGTCTTGATTCTTACAGCTCCATTGCTAAAGATCTTGTCAATCTCATATGGCCCAAGCCAATGAGTCTGAAATTTCCCTTGAAAATCTTTAAACTTGGAGTCGAATAGCAATGCCCAATCTCCTTCTTGAAACTTCTTTTCTTTGATATATTTGTCATGCCATTTAGTTCTTTGATATTGAACTAGATCAGTTCTTAGAATTGCTTCTTGTCCGATCTCATCTAGCTCATTCAACTGCTCCATTCTATGCTTTTGGGCTTCTGATAAGTCCATCCCCAACTGAACTGCTATCTTGAAGGTCTTGACTTGGAACTCAATGGGGAGCAAGACTTCTTTCCCATAAACAAGTTCATAGGGAGAATGTCCCGTTGTATTCCTCCATGTAGTTCTGTAGGCCCACAAGGCTTCTGGAAGCCTTTCTGCCCAATCTCTTCTATGTAGATGAACAGTTTTGGTGATGATACTTTCAAGAACTTTGTTTGTGGACTCCACTTGACCATTTGCTTGTGGATGGTAAGGAGTAGATCTTCTGTGCTTGATTTTGTATTCTTCCATCAACTTCTCCACCAAATTTGATGTGAATTGGCTCCCCTGATCTGTTACAATTTCTCTTGGAACACCAAAGCGAGTAAAAATAACCTCATAAAGAAAATGAACAACTGAATTTTCAGTAGCAGATACTAATGCTTTAGCTTCTACCCATTTAGTAACATAATCAGTGCAAACCAATATATACTTATTTTTCTTCGATGGTGGATTAATTGGTCCAATGAAATCTAATGCCCATTTTTCAAAGGGTTCAATGAGTACCTGTGTTTGCAGTGGCATTTCATTTGAAAGGGTAGGTTTCCCTACTCTTTGGCAGCTATCACACCTTTTGACATATTGTTTTGCATCTTTGAAGAGAGAAGGCCAATAATATCCCAAGGAAAGGATTTTATAGGCCGTCCTTTTGTCCGCAAAGTGTCCGCCGCATGGTTCGTCATGACATGCCTTAAGAATATCAGGCATTTCATCTTCCCTGACACATCTTCTGATCACAAGATCTGGCCCTGTTTTAAACAATTCGTTAGAAATCCATGAATATTTTGAACTCTCCCGAATAATCTTTCGTTTTTCTCTTGGAAATAAATGTGAAGGTAGTTTCCCTGTAACCAAATAGTTAGCAATATCTGCATACCAAGGGGTCTTAATAGTTACTGCAAACAAGTATTCATCAGGAAACTTATCTTCTACAGGAGAATCTTCTTTAGTATTCCGAATCCTAGACAAGAAATCGGCTACTGTATTCTGTTTTCCTGGTCTATCCAACACAGTAATATTGAATTCTTGCAAAAGTAAAAGCCATCTTGTCACTCTGCCATTAGTAACAGGTTTGTTCATTAAATATCTAATTGCAGAATGGTCAGTATGAATAAAAGTTTCATAGCCTGTTATGTAATGTCTAAACTTATTAATCGCATGAACAACATCTAAGAACTCTTTTTCAGTCACAGTATAGTTCAACTCTGTGGGAGTCAAATTTTTACTGGTGTAATAAATGGCATAAGGAATTAAATCTTTTTGACCCAACACAACTCCAAGAGCTGTATCTGAAGCATCTGTAGAAATATGGAAAGGAAGTTTTCAATTTGGTCCTCTCAAGATAGGTGCTTCAGATATTCTTGTTTTCAAAGTTTCAAAAGCTGATTGACAATCAGGATCCCATTTAAATTCACAGTCTTTTGTAAGCAACTTGAAGAGTGGAGATGCTATTTTAGTGAAGTTTTCTATAAATCTTCTATAGTAACCAGTAAATCCTAAAAAACTTCTAACATCTCTTTGACAATTTGGAATAGGCAACTTGGAGATGACTTCAACTTTTGATCTATCAACCTTAATCCCATCTCCTCAAATATGATGTCCTAAAACAATCCCTTCAGTAAACATCATAAAGCATTTTTCATGGCTTAATGAAAGGTTTGTTTCTTTACATCTTATAAGAACTTTTTCCAAATTTTCTAATGCCTCTTCAAATGAATTACCATAAACTGTAAAATCATCCATATAAACCTCTCCACAATCATGGATTAGATCAGAAAAAATTCCTAGTACTGCTCTTTGGAATGTTGCAGGTGCATTACATAACCCAAAAGGAAGCACTTGGTAGGAAAAAGTTCCCCATGGACAAGTAAATGTGGTCTTATCTTGATCTTCAGGTGCTACCTGAATTTGATTATAGCCACTAAAACCATCCAAAAATGAAAGTACTTTTTACCTGCTAATGTGTCTAATACCTGATCGATAAAAGGCAAAGGAAAGTGATCCTTCAAAGTTGCTTTGTTCAATTCCCTGTAATCAATGCATACCCTCCATTTACCATTCTTTTTAGGTACTATAACCAAAGGAGAAACCCATCGGCTATCCGAAATTGGATAAATGAAGTTTACATTGAGAAGTTTTTGGAGCTCTTCTTTCACTATCTCCCTAAGATTTGGATTCATCCTTCTTTGAGGTTGTCTGATTGGTCTACTGTTTTCCTCAATATAGATATGATGGATGCAAGTCTTAGGATCAATACCCTTCATGTCAGTATACTCCCATGCAAATGCAGTAGAATGTTTTTGCAAGATTCTCGTTAGTTCTTCTTGTTGTGACTTCTCCAAATGTTTGTTGATATTCAATGTTTTTTCTGGAAAAATCTCAATAGCAGAATTACCAAATTCTTCCATAGAGTAAAGAGACATTTGTCTAGATGATAAATATTCTATGTCAGATTCCAACTGAAATTGTGTGGGGTCATATTCTGAAGATATCTCAAAATTTTCTAATGTGTTTAGAATTTGACTATCCTCACTGATTTCAGAAATGGTAAAGACAGGTTGTATAGTGTCCTCATCATCAACCCATTCATTGTCTCCTACTTCTGTGATTGCTCTTGCCGGAGGATACAAATTGAATTTCTTTGTCGAATTACCATTAGAAATGTACATGTCCCCATATCTACAACTAATAAAAGCATCAGCTGTGGCTAGCCAAGGTCTTCCTAAAATAAGTGGGTGCCCTCCTAGATTACTCTTGGGAGTCAAAATCATAAAATCTACTGGATATTCCCAAGAATCTAAGGAGACTGAAATATCTTCTAATACACCATCCGGTTTAATAATTGATCGATCTGCAAGTTGCAGTAAAGTAGGTGTAAAAAGAAGGTTAGGAAGTTTTAGCTGGTCCATAGTCTGTCTACTCATAATGTTGATAGCAGGCCCTAAGTCAATCAATGTGTTTGGAATTTCTATCCCATTTATATGTGTCTTGACAATTGGACTTCCTGGATCTACATACTTCTGCATAGTAATTTTTCCCATCATAATGTCTGCAATCTTTCCTACCAGGTGGATTCTTCTTGTGTCTTTAGTTTCCTTCCTGGTCTTTTGAAACTCAACTCCTTTATGGTTTTTGCTAGAATAGGAATTTCTCGAATGGCTTGTAGCAATGGAATCTTGATACAAACATTCTTCAATTCATCTAGAAAGTCATAGTTAGGCAACAAGATTTGTTTTTCCACCCCCTTATCAATTTGTAGTCTTTCCTGAAAAGGAGGTGTAGATGAAGATACAGGTTGCTCAACTATAGGAGTTGTGGATGTTAGCTTTTCTTTTTCTTTTTGAATTTTTGAATTTTGAAGAGATTCTTCCTCAGAACCCTTATGGACTTGAAGAGAGTCCTCTTCAGAGGTATCTTTCTCTTGAATGTCTATAGAAGTTTTTTCTAAAACTCTACCAGATCTGAGTTGTACATCGTTGAGAGGAACAATCATATAGGTAGGAAATTGTTGTCCTTCTACCATATAAGTAGTTTGAGGATTCTTATTGTTAGGATTTGGCAATGGCTGAGCTAGAAGTTGATTTGTCTTCTGTTGGTATGGGAGCATGAGTTGAGGATTTGTATTTTGTTGAGAAGGTTGTTGTTGTGGAAATGGCAATGAAAGTTGTGGATTTGGGCTTGGAAATTGTGGAGCTTGTTGATTTTGAAAAGATGGAGGATATTAATAAAATTGAGCAAATCTCCCATAAGGATTTTGCATCCCTTGTACCCATGGCTGATATGAATTTTGATGTTGGGGCCAAGGTTGTTGCCAAGGAGTCCAATTTGGTGGGGTTTGAAGATTCATAGGGTTATTAAACCCTTGAGATTGTTGTCCCCGCCAAGGTCTCCTTGCGACAAAACAGAGAGATTCTATTGAATTTGGATCTTCTTGAAAAACAGCTTTGAGTCCAGGGATTGAAGGACAATCCTTGATTTCATCATTTTCTGAGCAAATCATACATGTTTCTACAACTTTTGCATCCAAGGGACATTCCCTTAAAGCATGTTTCTTTCTACATTTCGGACAAAAGATGGCTAAAGCATCCGTTTCTGCTTTCTGCTTGTTTTGGATTTTAAGGGTGTCTAGTTGTTCACTAAGGCTCCCTAAGATATCAGTTTTAAACTCATCAAGCATATTACCAATCTCTGCCCTACTTACTGATCCAGTTGCAGATTTGTTAGCCCTAATAAGAGAAGAATCCCTAGGCCCTTTTCCCGTTTTAGATTTTCCCCTTGAGAATTGGATACATAGTTCTGTTATATCATGAAATGGGAGTTGAGAAATGTCTCCTTTCCCCATCATGTTTAAAATGTCTATCCATTCATCCCTAATGGCTTTTAATAGGAGGGCTTTCAAGGTTTCATTATCTAAGTTGCTCATCTTTGCTCTTTTCAAGTTGTATTGAAATCTTTCAATTAAGTCTTCCAAAATTTCATCTTCTTTTTGCATCATTTTGAATACCTCATCCTTGTGATTGGTGGGCATACAATAGTCCAAGTATCTATCCAAAAATGTTTGTTTCATATCATTCCAAGTCCTAATAGATCGAGTGGCTAATCCCATGAACCATTTCAAAGCAGATCCCTTCAATGTTGAAGGAAACAGTTTGAGTTTTTGAGAATCTTCCATATAGTCATAAGTTCGGCACACTACTTCAAACTCAAACAGAAATTTTTCAGGATCCTCACTTCGCAATCCATAAAAGTTAGGGAGAACAGATGGTGAGATATTTTTCATTGTTGCATGAGTTTCCTCATCAACTATAGGGAATCCAAGCAAATCCCTATTTCTATCATTATTTCCTTCACTAGCCACTAAAACCATCCAAAAATGAAAAGTACTTTTCACCTGCTAATGTATCTAATTCAGTTGTTCCTTGACTTCAAAAAATCTTAAGGCTAGGGGTAGATGGTGGTGAATCTGGTCTATGCCTTGAAGAAGATGGAGTTATGAAAATCGAACTCTTGGCTTTAGCTATAAACCTTCCCCTAGAATCTCTTGCTCTATGCATGTCATTTTTTTATTTTTTTTAAAAAAGTTGGGCTAATAATTCTCTTTCTGATCTTCCAGGTCACACTAGGTGCAAGAAGAGAGCATACTTAAGAAATTACTGAACCAATAACTCTCTTTTCTGATCCTCCAGATCACACTAGGTGCAAGAGGAGAGCATACTTCAAGAAGTTATCAAGTTTTCCCTTCTTTTATGATTTTGTGTTTTTTTTTTTTTAAGAAATTGGCTACCTAGTTACACTTCCCCGACAACGGCGCCAAAATGTTTGGTCAATTTAGTGTGTCCTAAATTTTTGCATTTAATTTTTCAATCCGGGAATCGTAAGCTGATGAAGTGCGGCGCACTATATGTGCAAGATAACCTATTTCTTAACTTTTTGTCGTTTTTGGTTTTTCTAAGGTGAAATGGAAATTCTAAAATGAAAACAAGTTTGGTTATATTTGTTCAAGGAAGTGATATCTCCTATAATGATTTACCAACTTGAAACTTTAAAAGCAAATTGAAAATTACAATGACAAGACTTGAAAGAAAATAAAAATGTACTGCTGAAATGAAAAGGTGTTGCTAATCTAATGAATCAAAACAATAAACTAGTGAACATGAAAACCAAACTATTCTTGCTGCCGACTAAACACAAAAGAAACTATGCTTAAGGAAATTCAAAATTGCAACAAAATAAATCTAAATCAGATTACATCAATTCATTTTCTGACCCTTCATCATTAGACCGGCTATGATTTTCGGAAGTAATCATAAACAACTTGTGTAACTGATATTTAATTTGCAGAAAGTAAACTAATACTAAACCATACACTCATGATTCAATCCCTCGCCATCAGTCCAGCTGTGGCTTTCGAACAATTTGAAGATGCTATGGCTTGATTAGTATATCTAATTTTAACTGCGGCAGAAAAAACAAGGCTGAAATGTACGAGCAATGCGGGGGATTAAGCAAAAGCTATGAAAAGCAAACTAGCAGCAGAACAATGTTAGTTTCATGTCATTAGTCAAAATGCTATAAAAATGCCCGGGCTGTCTATCTAAAACCTGCAATCAAGAAAACTGATCAGTGATTAACAATCATAAAACATGAAAGACAGAAATGAAATGGAAATTATGGAAATGTATAAACAGAAATGAAACAATTGCAAAGTATGAACATATGGATGGATTATGATACAATGACTTTTAAAAGAAATGAAATGAGAAATATACACTAATACACAAAACCTTAGCTGAGCAGGGGCCCTCTACACAGCCTTGGTAACGATCCTCAAACACGAATTAAGTTGAAAAACAGAGTCTTCTCATATTAAAAAGCAGTTCATTACAGAATGGTAGTGTTACGGCAAAAGTGCAACGTAATCACTATAGAGCAGACTAAAAGATAACAGAGTACATTCACGAACATCAACTATCAACTAACTTTATGTGCGTATGCAAATGCTCTATATATAACAATAAACTGTAACTGTCTCCTAAAGTTCATGATGGCAGAGAGCACGTAGACCACTACGTCCACGGATATAGGAGTATGGTCGTGTTGGAAAGTGAATCTACGGAAGGTGGATGCTTGAATTCGACTCCAGAGCTCTGCACAGATGTCGATTTAACCTCCGCAGGCTTAGAAACGGCCGTATGGATCTTTATATGCCATGAAACAGAGTCCGGCCGACATGAAACTCCATGGTTGACTTCCATGTGGACGCCTTTGACCGCGGCTTCTTTGGACGAGTTTGCTTGAACCAATAGGACACGAACCATGTCCACGTCATTCCTAGCCTGCCCATGTGGCTCGTTTCCCTTGTAGACACATGTAGCATAGAATTCCACAAAATAGCTGCGGAAAGTTGCAGCAGCTGCGGAAAGTGGCAAGATTCCGCAGCTGAATGAACAAAATCTAGATCAAATAGAAAACACAAAAACATAATTAAAAACCATGTTAGATACCCTTTTGCACATGATATTGACAATTTTGGAGGTTTAGGTGAGGGAAAAAGGTATGGAAAAGTGTATGGAAAAGATGCAAATTCGGGACTCAACACCGTGATAAAATCCATTGAAATATCCTCCCAACGTTGACTTGGAATGGATAAAGGTTGTAGAAGACCCGGGTCTTAATTGTCTCAACTTTATTCTGCTGGCAAACCAAACATTCCGCCACAAACTTTTGAATATCAGATTTAAGGCCATCCCAAAAAAAATCTTTCTTCACCCTGTGGTAAGTTTTTAAAACTCCTGAGTGTCCTCCTAAAGGAGAAGTGTGCAATTCCAGAAGAATCTTTTGTTTCAGTTGGGAATTCTTACAAAGATATAAGCGATCTTTGTACCATAAGGAATCATTTTTTCCAACTAAATGTATCAGATGTACTAGGATCTTGCTGCAACTTTTGAATGAGTGTCCATACATCTTTGTCCTTCTTCCATTCATCTCTTGCTTTGGTTATCCAATCTGGTTGGATAATAGAAATGGCACAAAACAATGCTTCCACCTCTTCATTCTTTCTTGAGAGTGCATCTGCAACAACATTAAGCTTTCCTTTTTTGTAGATTATTTCAAAGTCATAACCTAACATCTTTGTGACTGATCTAAATTATGCAAAAGGAATTACTGACATCTATGTGAACTTGCTTATGTTTTATTATGCAATAGATCAAAAATATTGCAATTAACATAAACAACATAAGCCATTAAAAACACATTTTAAACATATCAACATGGAAAAATTTAATAAGGAGTTCACCAGACTTCCTGGCTACATCTCTTGCTCCTTTAGCTTCAAGTGCTGACCTTTATATTATGTCTTCAAATGCTTTACAAACATGAGCTCAAAAGGTGAGACTAAAATAATGAAATAGACCTCACCATGATGACCGGCTCAGAATTCTGGTCAAAATGAGTACCCATTTGCCTATTTTTGGCCACAGTGACTTCCAGACCCCCTGGAAAGTAAAAAACATCTCGATCCGTTGCAAAACCACCTCTCGCTCGCACTGTAATGTTCCTTTTCTAGATTAACAGGGGTCCATGACGCCGATAAGGAAGGTGATGCAAAAAAAAGATAAAAGGGGACTTGGATCCCTTAGTTAATACATCATACATTATTCTTCTAGAAGTTGAGCTCAAAGAAATACCTCAAGGGAAGTTAAATAGATCTCCCACCCTTGGGCATCTCAAAGAAGTGCTCAAAGAGTGAGCTACAACAATATATGAACACAATCATGAAACTCTGCAAATATAAACATATCCATAGAGGGAATATGATGCAGCCAACATTATAATATTATTTCAGCAATAACACACAAGAAAATCATGAGGGACAAGCCACCCAAGCTATTGGAACTAATCTCCAATGATCAAACTATGAAATAGATGAGTTGTTGCAACTGCACAAAATGTCGGAGAGTAGTGAATGCGCAGTCTTTATGATAGTAGAAATTTCTGAATACATAAAAAATGATAATGAGGCTGAAGGATACAAAAAAATTCCCAAGAATAGAAGAATGGGCTCCAATACAAGATTTCTAGCCAATCTAGGAAAGATTACTAGAAATGCTAGAGAATGTACAATGTGACAATTAACTTGTCACTGCAACTGAATAAAAATAGGAAATAAGGTTGTATCAAATATGATATAATCATGCCCTCCTTTGATAGTGAATCTAAGCAAAAGTATGATCCCTTTACTCAGAAGAAACTCCTCCTGATGAGCTCTAATGACCCTCCCAGCAACTGCCTGCAAAATAACGCAGATCTAGCTGGAGACTCGGCACTATGAGGAAGATTGATGTTTGGCTTGATGCCACAATGATATGGAAATCTGCTCTGTGAGTCCTCCTACCGATCTTGTAATGAATAGCTAGTTTCCACTGAAAAACAAGCCAAGGAACAACTCAAGAGATCCTCTGTTGTTGCACCGTGCAGCACAAAGTTATCCTGCTCCAGGAATAATGCTGTGACTGAAGGAGGTAGCTTTGGCCAAATGTCGGAATGAGGAAATAAAACTCTATAAATTCTCCTTCCCTGAGGATGAGGTAGGGAATCCTGACCGGGAACACCCTAGTGCTATGAAGCACTGCACTCTTTCTAAACAACAAGAGGAGTGTAATCTCAACAGACCAAAGAAAATAATAATCAAGCATGCCTCACAATGGCTCTCCTCCTCTCCATATATATCAAGTGCTCCTCTCCACCATGGGTCCCATCCACATGTGCCTTCCAACTCATGCAAGGGATCCTCCTCTAAAACTGCGTAGTCCATCAAGGAGATACATTGTATCTAGACAGTGCATGTGGATTTGGTCAAAATGTCTAGATCAAGCATGATCCAATCCTGTTCACACCATGTGGTGCTCAAATCAGCTGCTTTATTATTTCTCCTTTTACACAAGGAGTGTTATTTCTCCATCTAAGGGGGTTAAGGTGTCTCCTTACCCATTTTATTCAACAAAATGAAAATATGCAAACTATAATGTTCCTTTTAGCTTGAGGCTAAAATTTGGGAACATTACAGTCCTCCCCTTCCACATGTTGCTTGTCCTGAAGCAACTGCATAGAGAGAAAAAAAATTCTCCCCCTTTTTCTTTTGTGGCCTCCTCATCAACAACCTCCACCACTACTCAAGATATCCTGCAGCAAATCTGTCCTCCAATGCTTCCTCCCTAGTATGCAAACTGGAATGGTGCACATCATGGAAAGATAGAAGGTGCAGGTGGAAACCATCTTGCTGTGCTATGGCCTCCTCAAGGTAGGAGTGATGACATGCATGGGAAAATTTTGTCCCAAATGATGATCCTCTCATCCATGCTATCATCCAAATAAAAATCTCAACCCCTGGTTTATGCAATGTGTTGGGCCTGAATGGAGAGTTAGGATTTTGATTCCCAAGGTGTTTCTCCCTCCATTTGTGGTGCATATGGGGCTACCTCCATCCTTGGGCTGAAATGGTATGGCATCCAAGAATGGCCCAAGCTTCCCCATCAAGAAAATCAGCCATAAGATGCCCCCTCAAATTCTCCGAGTGGTTTTTCCCACAAGAAGAGAAAAGTAGCAATGTGGCAATCATGGTTTTCCCATGGTGTCTCTTGAAATTTAAAACATGTACAGTGGGGAGAATCATGCTCCCAATGGGTTGTCCCAATACCTCCAACACTCTCCAAGTAGTTCTCCCTACAAATGTATGACCATTAGCAACACAAGGAAACAACATGTAATGAGAAGAAGTTGTCATCAGACAACTAGAGAGTGGGTCACTGCTCCACTCATGGGACCAATGCAGTGAGCCTCCTACTTGCATCAGAACTAAAAAAAATAAGCTCTTTCCCAACCACTTGTTTGCTACCACAAGCATCTCAAAAGGTGAAAACATGAAAGTACAAATTGGTGCCAATGGTGCACACCAAGAAGTATGTGGCTTCCCCCACAAACCATCATGAAAATAGCCACTCCCATTGCTGCAATGGGCCAAAAGTACATCATAATAAGGAGCATAAGGAGATATTATCATCCTTAGCTCATCAAGCTTCCCATATAGAGTAAATAAAGGTAAATCAAAATGAGAGTATATACCTTCTTTACCATGTACTCCGGTCCTTGAGCTAAGATGGCTTATCTAAATGCTCTCCCTCACCAACAATGAGTAGGGAAATGGTTGTGCCAACGTCTCTAAAATAATTTTGGCTATGCATCTTTCCATATGATGATATAGATCTTACTGAATGATCTCCCAAGTGAACTCTTCTGGCAAGACAAGATATGCATCAAGGTGCATAGCTAGGAAGTCCCCATGTGCTGCATGTAATAGTTTCTCCTTGAGACTAGAAGACCTAGTTAAGAAGATTCTATCATAATAATAGATGACCATATCATCTACCATGTATCTATCATCTCCATATGGATCATCAATAATCATGAATGCACCAAGATCCTTGGAGTACTCTACCAAGATCTGAGATCTCCAATACGGATCAATCCTCCTCAGAGATAGCACTGGTGATCTAGCATGTGAAGCTCCCCTTACGCTACTGCCTACTACTTTGACATCCCCCATGCCAAAGCTATCCTCAAAAATGTTTCCATGCCCATCATGCAGCTTCTCATGCTCCAATAGTAATGGTGACCTTTCGAAGTTGGCCTCCCATGAAAAGCTATCATCCAAAAGGAATCTCCCAAGCTAGGCCAAAGTAGGCATGAGTGGCCTCCATCCACTCCCATGTGTGAAAGATTCATTCCTAAAAGGAAGTATCCTCTATCTCTCCAAATATATGGAGCATTCATTCTGCATCATGAAGATGATATTCTCCATCCCTGCAGCAGTCTCTGTCAGCGCAGTATGAGTAATGAGAGTGGGTGATACTGAAAATGAGAGGGTCTCTCCCTCCTCCTTGAGTCTCTCCCAAACTCTCTGCATTGTGCTGGACACCTCCAAAGTATTCACCTCTCTAGAATCCAAGAGTGGTGAGCTACATGACAAGATGTCCCTAATCCACTCTAGATCAGGGGGTCTCCCAGGTGGAATGCCTCCATATAGTGAGACATCTAGTTCAAAAGTGGGATGTATATATAAGTAGACTAGTTTTTCCCTCTCTTCACTGCATTGTACAGTCTCCTTCTCTTGCACAAAAACTTTCTGGAATAGATAAGGGTGTATCATCCCTTCATGTTGATCCTTCTCTTCCTCCTCCATTTAATAATCCCCAAAAACTGTTGCATATGGCTCTGGAATTGTGCCTTGGTTCCCACATGTTGAATCATTTGGAACTCCTTGTAAGGATACAAGGGCTCCCCTAATGGAAGCAATGGCTCCATTTTCACCTCCATGTGGTGATGGATATCCTCCCAAAGGGACAGCTTTGTTAGATGTCTTATGCTCATCCTCCCCATTAATAATTGAGAATACTTCATCATCAAGGAGACACCCTAGATCTTGGTCATCCTTTGAATGAAGTACCTCCATGTCTTCATAAGTGGAAGAGGGCCCTTCACACAATGGGGATATTGCCCTTAGCAAGCCATCATACATGTTTTCATCTCCTTCAAAAATATGGAATGGAGTTTGTTTCATGGTTCTCTGCAATGCATGCAAAGTGTTTGAAGTTTTGATACATGATTTTTCATAGTGATTTTTATCAAATCCCCTCACCAATCCCTTAGTGAAATCATCATATGTTTCTGCATGAGAATATGAAACAGAATTTTCAAACCACCAACCATGAGCCATACATTTGAGTTGCAGCGCTGCTCCTCCAATGGCCTCATCTTCCTCCTCCATTATTCCTATAGTGAAAGTGGGCAATGAACTGCGCTGTGGATCTGCATGTGTGGCTGAATTCCCACACCCATAATGATAATAGCTAGGTATTGCTTCATCTTTAAACCTTCTTAGAGACTTTCTGCAATTCTCCCTTTCTATCTCCTTGAGATCTTCTATGATAGCTTCCATAATTTGGAAAAGAAGCAGGGAGATCTCCTCTTCCTTCATCCCTGAATTATTTTTTCCTTTTCACAACTCCTCTTCTAAGTGAGGATCCTCCCTTCTAATGGGATATTATTTTGGATGCACAGGTTGAGCCAATATTCATGCTCTGAAACCATTATAATGTTCCGTTTTCAATATTTTCTGCAATAGGGTCCAAGGGGACGTTGTATAAGGAAGGTGATGCAAAAATAAGATGAAAGGGGACTTGGATCCCTTATTTAATACATAATACATGACACTTCTATAATTTGAGCTCAAATAAATCCCTCAAGGGAGGTTAAACAGATCTCCCACCCTTGGGTCTCTCGAAGAAGTGCTCAAAGAGTGAGCTACAGCAATATATGAACACAATCATGAAACTATGCAAATATGAACATTTCCATAGAGGGAATATGATGAATCCAACATTATATTATTATTTCAGCAATAATACAGAAGAAAATCATGAGGGAAAATCCACCCAAGCTATTGGAACCAATCTCCAATGATGAAACTATGAAATACATGAGTTGCTGCAACTGCACAAAATGCCGGAGAGCAGTGACTATGTAGTCTCTATGAGAGTAGCAACTGATGAATACATACACTGTGGCCAAGACGAAATAATCTAGGAGAGATTGCTAGAAATGCCAGAGAATGTACAATGTGACAATTAACTTGTCACTGCAACTGAATCAAAATATCAAATGAGGCTGTAGCATATCTGAAATGATGATTCCCTCCTCTGATAGTGAATCTAAGCAAAAGTTTGATCTCTTTACTCAGAAACAACTCCTCTCGATGAGCTCTAATGACCCTCCCAACCACTGCCTGCAAAATAACGCGGATATAGATGTAGACTGCACTGTGAGGTAAGATGAATGGTTGGCCTGATGCCAATGATATGGAAATATGCCCGGGAGTCCTCCTCACTGATCCCCCAATGAATAGCTAAGCCCTTCATTGAAAAACAAGCCAAGGAACAACTCAAGAGATCCTCTGTTGCTACACCCTACAACACAAAGTTATCTTGCTCCAGGAATAATGCTATGACTGAAGGAGGTAGCTTTGGCCAAATTCCGAAATGAGTAAATGCAGCTCTAGAACCTCTCCTTCCCTGAGGATGAGGTAGGGATTCCCGACCGGGAACATCCTAGTGCTATGTAGCACTGCACTCTTGCTAAACAGCAAGAGGAGCGTAGTCTCAACAGACTAAGAAAATAATAATCAAGCATGAATAACAATGGCTCTCCTCCTCTCCATATATAAAAATTTCTCCTCTTTACCATGGGTCCCATCCACATATGCCTTCCAACTCATACAAGTGATCCTCCTCTAAAACTGCGCAGTCCATTAAGGATATACATTGTATCTAAACAATGCATGTGGACTTGGTCAGATATGACTAGATCAACATGATCCAATCCTGTTCACACCATGTGGTGCTCAAATCAGCTGCTTCATTCTTCCTCATTTAACATGAGGAGTGTTTATTCTTCCTTCTCAAGGATTATGGGGCCTCCTTACCCATTTTATTTAACTAAATAAAATATGCAAAATTTATAATGTTCCTTTTAGCTTGAGGCTAAAATTTGTTCTGCATACAGAAAACCACCTTCTCTCTCGCAACTAAACCGCTCTGAAAACTGTTTGTGTGCATTCTACATTTGCGTATTTCTCATAGAAGTTGACGAACAGACTTACAAGTCTCAAGCTCGTAGCAATAACCGGTTTCCCCGATTGTGCGAAGACATTGGTTTATATATAATTTTGGAGGGTCGGCGGTTCAAACCTCCACCCGACCCCTCCGCCTTAACTCCGTCGGTTATGATTTATATTTGGCATAACATTTATTATATGCATTTAAAACCTTGGATAATATCTATCTGAAGGTTCGATACAATGCATATGCGACGGTTACAACCAGCATAAAGTATATCCCATGGTTTGTTGCGATATATATATATATATATATATATATATATATATTAGTATATATATATCGAAATATATATACGGCGACTAATAGTTCAATGTGTATATAAAACTTCTGATATGGATCCAATATATCTTATGATATATATCTCTCGTGGTAACATTGATATATCCCATATGGTTTCACCAATAATATATGCGGTGGATAATAATTGGCCAAGGGTTTCGACTGGCCAGGGGTTGACCCCACCGCTAAACCTATTTCCCAAGAACCATATCCAAAAAATAATAAATACAATATCATCACACATAAAAAAGTAATACAACAAATGACCGGTAGATGAATCCGATGAAATATTAGCACTTGCGAGAGGTCAGGGGTTTGATCCTCCCTGACCTCATAATTTTGGAAAATAAAGTGTCATTGGGCAAAATCCGAGCTGCCACGTGTCAGCTCCGGATTGGCCCGTATCAACCAATCAAATCACGACACATCACTGAGCTCGATGACATCAACCTGGACAAATGGCGCCTTCTCGGGACGACACGTGTCCTGCTGACATCACCCTGTTGACTGTTTGACTTGACTGTTGACTGTTTGACTTTGACTTTTTCCATTTTTCCCAATTTGTCCTAAAACTTTTGACGGACCACAACTTCCTCATACGAAGTCGGTTTCATGCGCCTTTCGCACCGTTGGAAAGCTATGATGAGCACTTCAACTTGATTTCCTTTTCAACTGCATTTGAAGACTTTGATCTGGAGGCAAAACTGAATCCATTTTGGATCACTCCTCCCCACTGGAAAGCTTTTGGACCACCAAAAGTTGGTTTTAGCTGTCGAGTAAGTGAGGATATGTTTCATTCACTTTTCCAATTTCTATCCACCGTGCTTTACTTGGATTTGTACCTTTAAGTCCAACTCGAAGATACTCAACTTCTCCCCGTCGCGAAGTCCTTATCCTCTAGTCGAGAATTGTGTCCTCCTACAACTCATTGAGATACTCTGGCGAAAAATCTTCGATGGAAGGAACTTGAATTTGCTCTTCTGGATCTTCAATCAATGAAGGTTCATACAATCGCAAGTTTTCCACATTTACGACGGAATAGATCTGCATATAAGCTAGTAGATCTAGGTGGAAAGCATTTTCACCAATTTTGTCAAGAATTTTGAAAGGACCATATCTAATTGGTTTCAACTTTTTACCTTCCCCTTGAAGTCTTTCTTTGTTGATGTACAACCAGACTTGATCACCAACTTGAAAACTATGCTTAACTCGATGCTTGTCGTGCCTGGCTTTATACTTTGCTTGGCTCTTTTCCAGCTGTTCTTGTACTGCCTAGTGAATTTCCTGGATCTGTTCAATGAACTTGGTTGCTTTGTCCACATCGCTGTGCCCATCAACTGCTATGTCTTTACCAAAGACAAAATCCAAGGGAGACTTTGGTTCAAAACCAAAACAAGTCTCAAATGGAGATCTCTGAGTAGAAGAATGTTTTGCATGGTTGTAAGCATGCTGTACATAACACAAATGCTCATCCCAGAGCTTGGGATGCTTGCTGCAATAAGCTCGAAGCAACTGTACCATTGTCCTGTTCACTACTTCTGTCTGGCCGTTTGTTTGCGGATGAAATGCCATGCTCTTCTTTACCTTGGTGTCCATGAGTTCCCATAAACTTGACCAAAATTTCCTGACAAATCAAGAATCTCGATCAGATACAATAGAGGTGGGTAACCCAAAGTGAACCCAGACATTTTGAAAGAACAACTTTGCAGTTTGTTTAGCTGTGACTTGTTTAGTACATGGTGTCAAAATACACATCTTACTGAACCTATCCACAACCACATACAAATAATCATGTCCTTTTCTAAACATTGGCAATCCCCCAACAAAATCCATGGATAAACTTTCCCAAGGACGAGAAGGAATTGGAATTGGATTGTACAAGCCTAATTTTCTGTTACTTGGCTTGCTTGTAGCACACATAGTACAGCCTCTAATATATCTTGAAATTGTTTCATTCGTTCGTGGCCAATAGCAGAATCTTTGTAATTGTGCAATTGTTTTACTTACACCAAAGTGACCTGAAATTAAAGAAGTATGTGCTTCTCGAATCACATTAACTCTTTCAGTTTGTGGAATGCATAAATTTCCCAAATGATATAAGAGTTTGTCCTTTATGAAATAATCCAACTCTTCTACTTGCTTGCCATGACTTAAAGTTGCATATACATCCTTAAAATTTATGTCTTGAGCATACTGTTCAATACAGCTTTCACGCATTACTGAATTATGCTTAAGAATTGTGGATTCATTTATGATAGGTCTAGATAACATGTCTGCAACCTTATTATGTATGCCTTTCTTATATTTGATTACAAGATGAAATTGCTTTAAGAAACCCATCCAATGATAGTGTCTTGATTGTTGCAATTTAGTTTGTGAGTGTAAATATTGTAGTGGTTGATGATCTGTATGTATGATTGTTTCTTTTCCCATTATGTAATGTTTCCAATTTTTAACACTCTGTACTAATGCATATAATTCTTTATCGTATGTAGGATAGTTAACCACTGTTGATGTGAATGTCTCAGAATGAAAGCATATAGGCTTTGTGCTGCATCAACACTGCCCCCATGGCATATTCGCTTGCATCTGTCTCAATCTCAAATGGATGTTGAAGATCTAGCAGTGCTAGTACTGGCGCTGTGCTGATCCTTTCTTTCAATGTGTCGAAGGCTTTCTGCTTTTTGCCTCCTCACTGAAACACCTGTTTCACACTTTTCAAAGCATGTAGAGGAGCTGCAATCAAAGAAAAGTTAGAAATAAATTTTCTCCAGTATTGTGCTGCCCCTAAGAAACTTCTAACTTCTGTAGCAATATTGGGCTTAGGCCAATTTACAATGACTTCGACCTTAGAGGGATCTATCTTGAATTCACCACCCCCTACAATATAACCCAAATAATTTAAAGATGTCCTGCCAAATTCACACTTTAACAATTTTACATAGAGATTTTCTCTCTTTAACACATCTAAAACCTGCTTTACATGCTTTATATGTTCATCCCATGTCTTACTGAAAACAAGAATATCATCTAAGTTGACTATTACAAAATCATCTATAAATGGTTTAAAAACATCATTCATGACACGCATGAATGTCACTGGAGCATTGGTTAAGTCGAAAGGCATAACCATCCATTCATAGAGTCCTTGCTTCGTTTTGAAAGCAGTCTTCCATACATCTTGTTCTGAAACTCTGATCTGATGGTAGCCACTTCGCAAGTCTAACTTAGTGAAGTAAACTGCATCTTTTAATTGATCTAATAAATCGTTGATATGAGGAAGAGGATAATGATTATTTATCGTTACTTTATTTAATGCTTGGAAATCAATGCACATTCTCCACGAACCATCTTTCTTTCGCACCAACACGATAGGCGATCCGCATGGTGAAGTGCTTAGTCAAATAAACCCTTGATCGAGCAATTCCTGTACCTGCTTCTTTATCTCTGCATTCTTTAGAGCTGATAACCTGTACATTCCAATGTTAGGAAGAGGAGCATCTGGCTGCAAATAAATCTCATGTTCTATCTGTCGCTTGGGAGGAAGCCCCTTAGGCTCTTGAAATAGAATATCATAATCAGAAACAACTTTAACTAAATTTTCTTTCTGTTTAGGATTACAGCCTTGAAAAGCATCAGATTTATCAGGATCCTTTGCTTTTAAAATCATAAGTAAAAATTGTTTACTTGAATTTATGATTCTTTTCATCTGTCTTGAATTTATGAGTGTAGTTATCTTTGAGTTTATGAGCTCTTAATACATATTCGATTCCATCTTTAGTGAGTTGATACTTATTCGCCCTTCGATAGAAGACAACATCTCTATCATACAAGTATGGACTCACTAGCACAATTCCACATATATCCAATGGGACTATATCTAATTCAACCTCATCTACAAACTCCAATCCAACTGCAAAACGAAGTTTGCATTGTTTCGTAACCTGTAGTTTAGTTTTATCACGGACCCAACCCAACGGGTATAGCTTTTTATGAGGTTTAGTTTCAATTCCCAATTTCTTTACAATGGATTCAACAATCAAATTAACTTGAGAGCCACTATCAAACAAAGTATCAATTTTATTATGCTTGGAAACGACTCTAATATGAAATAGCTCGTTTCTTTTCCTCTCATTAGTTTCATCATCAACAGAATGCAAAGAAGTACTTATAGATGCTTGAGAATTTTTACCTTTTCTACCTGTAGCTGTAATTGATGTTTCGTCTCCTGAATCTAATCCCAAGTCCTTTTGCATAGCAGCAACATTCTTTTGCTCTTTACTTCCAAACTTCTTAGGCTTCAATTCTAGATGCAGTGCCCAGCAGTGTGCCTCATCATGTCCTTCTTTCTTACAACGAGTGCATGTAGGCTTTTCTTTATTGACCATGTTCACTTTCCTTTCCTTCCATTTTTGTTTCTTCTTTTCCTTATTCTTGAATTCAATATATTTAGATGAATTTACAACATCATGAGATACATTTTTACCCCTAGCTTCTAGATGAGTTTCTTGAACTGATACATCATCTAAGCTAGTCAGATTAAACATCAGTATGGTGTGCCTCAAATAACTATGTAGGCCACCAATGTATTTCAATAATGTTTCTGGTGAGTCCAATGATATGCCTAGTGTCAAAGCTCTTCTACAAAATTCCTAAGTATAACTTTGCACACTTTGACCCTTTAACTGACGTAATGTTTGCCAACTCATCATAGCTTGTTGCATTTAAGCCAAAGGATAAAATTTCTTTTTAATAACAGAAATGTTTTTTTTCCATGTCAAAATTATTTTACCATGTTTCTGAAGATCTGCTTGTGTCTTACCTTCCCACCATACAAGTGCAGTTCTTTTAAGACAAAGGCTAACAAGTTGGATCTTCTTTCTTTCTGACACGACTTTCTGTACCCTGCTATAAACTTCAATTTGTCTTATCCAATTATCAAGTTTTTCAGTGTTAAGTTCACCATCATAAATCGGCAAATCAAATTTTACATCTAATTTAATCAAAGAGGATTTCTTACTCTTCTTCTTTTTAGAAGAACTAGGTTTATGAGAAGAAGAGGATGATGACGATGGTGGTGATGATGGAGGAGTTGGTGGAAATAACGAAAGAGGTTTTTCACCTGATTATTTTTCTGGTTTAGGTGATAAAGTACCTTCACCTTTTTTCTTTTTAAACTCTTTATACATCTCTTCTACCATTGCACGTATTGTCATGAAGCTGTCCAAGAACTGATCTTCTGTTCCCAACACGTTTTCTTCCGCCATATTCTTTTGCGAAAAAACCCTTCCAATCTCTGGATTTGCTTCAACAAGTTCTCCTTCACCTCGCTTGGACTTTGACCTAGTAAGCATCCAATCTTCACATGACACTGTCAAACCTTTTAAAAATTTAACCTTAAGCTCTGATACCACTTGATCTGAATTATGAAAAAGGAATTACTGACATCTATGTGAACTTTCTTATGTTATTTTATGCAATAGATCGAAAAGATTGCAATTAACATGAACGACATAAGCCATTAAAAACACATTTAAAACATATCAACACGGAAAAATGTAATAAGGAGTTCACCAGACTTCCTAGCTACGTCTCCTGGTCCTTTAGCTTCCAGTGCTGACCTTTCTATTATGTCTTCAAAATGATTTACAAACATGAGCTCGAAAACTAAGACTCAAATAATAAAATAGAGCTCACCGAGATATATCATATGATATATATCTCTCGTGGTAACGTTGATACATCCCATGGTTTTGCCAATAATATATGTGGTGATAAATAATTAATAAGGGTTCTCAGTAATCAGCGCATCTTGACCGACCTTTTCCAAAGAACCATATCCATACAATTATAAATAACATATCATCCGCCAATATAAAAAATGCTAATATAGTAGCCTGACTGGGTAGACAAAAATCCTGCGAAATCTTTAGCACTTCGACTCCTCCTGACTTTCAAAATTTTTGACATAATCTATCATTGCCAACCGAACACGGCAAAGTCATCAGATTAGCTCATATCAACCAATCATATCTCGACACATCACTGAGCTCGATGACATCAGCCTAAACAAATGGCGCATTCCCGGGATGACACGTGTCCTGCTGACATCACATTGTTTGACTTTGACCGTTCACTGTTTGACTTTGACTTTTTCCATTTTACCCTACTTTGCCCTGAAACTTTGACTTGCCACAACTTCCTCATACGAAGTCGATTTCACGCGCCGTTCGCATCGTTGGAAAGCTGTCGACAAGCACTTCAACTTGATTCCCTTTTTTACTACATTTTAAGACTTTGATATGGAGGCAAATCAACCATTTGACTGCTGACTCATTTGTCAGCTTCTTCAAGATAGTCTTTGTTCCAAAAAGTGTTTAAGACTATCATGATCAGTTTTTACCTTGAAGTGTCTTACCATTAGGTAAGTTCGCCATTTCTTTAGTGCATGCAGTATTGCTAACATTTCCTTCTCATAAATAGGTTTCTGTAAATACTTTCCTTTTATTGGATGACTTTCAAAAGCAATGGGTCTTCCTTCCTGCATTAAAACTGCACCAATTCCATTTAAGGTGACATCGTTACTTCGAGAGCTTGTTCTGTATTATTCATTCACTCTGATTCTAGATTATCATGCTTGATGCATGTCTTTGCTACTTCTCTGCTGCCTTTGTTTCTTCTCTGTTGCTTTTGCTGATTCTTTGCCATCAATGACAATATTTCCAATAGTCCCCCCCTTTGGCATTGATGGCAACACATCCACCAATACTCCAATACCTCCTCCAGGACTTCCTCCCCCTTTCATTATGAGAAGTGTATTTCTTCCTATGCTTGCTTTTTAGAAGAGCCTTTCTTCTTCTGCTTTCTTTTCCTTCCCCTTTGACATCAATGACAAAGGGTTGCACATTTTCCAGTGTAGTTTCTATCTTTGCATTTCCTTTCTCTGAGTTGTGTTTAGGCCTTCTTCTTTTGAATTTATACCTTGCTGCTCCAGATTGGTGTACAAGAGTTGTTAGGAGAACACTTTGAACATTATTTAGATTGCATGGAAGGCATGTCACCATAAAATGTTCTGTACTTATGTCCCTTACTACTTGATAGAGGTGATATGTGTTGGTCTTTTGATGTACTTCTGCGTAATACTATGATCTTGAGGACCTGTACCATACCATTGATCCATAGTTCTAGCTCTTCTGTGACACCTTTTATGGGCTGCTCTCCCCCTGGAATGATGCTTCTTGTCTAATATTGACTTATCTACTACACTATTTATGTTCCTTATATGGCAGTCTTTGCTGGTGTATCATCATTTTTGTTGTTGTTGTTTTCTGATCGTATCAGAGAGTATCATATGCAAACACTACCCCTAGTTTGTCTCTTAGATATTCGAATGGTTCTCTAGCAAGAGGTTTTGTGAATATGTCTGTTTTTTGTTCCTTTGTTGGTACATACTCCATCTTTACTATTTTCTCTGCTACTTTTTATCTGAGGAAGTGGTACTTTATTGGGATGTGCTTGGTTTTAGAATGAAGTACTAGATTTTTGATATACTTGTTGCACTTGTATTGTCACATTTGATAGAAATGGGTTCATTGATGCTTACCTTCATTTCTTGGAGAGTTTGTTTCATCCACATTACTTGTGTGCAACAAGCTGCTGCTGCTATGTATTTCACTTCTGATGTAGATAGAGAGACAGATTTTTTCTTCCTGCTTAACCATGCCACCAGAAGTTATCCCAAATAAAATTCACCTCCACTTGTGCTTTTCCTGTCATCCACACAGCTGGCCAAATCTGCATCTATATATGATGTCAGTGTGAAGACTTTGCCTTTTGGATACCATAGGCCATAATGTGCAGTTCCTTTTAGATATCTAAATATCCTCTTGATTTCTAGCAAGTGATTTTGTTTTGTTGTTGCTTGATATCTTGCCACAAGTACTACTGCCAACATCATGTCTAGTCTAGAGGTAGTTAGGTATAGCAGACTTCCTATCATATATCTGTAAAGTCTTTGATCTACATATGCAGATCCATCTTCAACACATATCTTGCATCCAATGATCATGGGAGTTGACACAGGTTTGCAGACTTCCATTTGGAACCTTTTCAAAATTTTTCTTAAGTATTTTTCTTGTGAAATGAATATTCCTGTGTTCTTTTGTAGAATTTGAAGTCCTAAGTAGAAGGTAAGCTCTCCAATCAAAGACATCTCAAATTTTGACTTCATCTCTTCTGCAAATCCTTTTGCTAACTCATCTTTGTTGCTACCAAACATGATGTCATCTACATATACTACTACAATTAAGAGTTCATTTTCATCAATCTTTATGTACAGATTGTTGTCTACTCCTCCTTTCTTGAAACCTTGTTTTTGTAAGTATTTGTCCAACCTAGAATACTATGCACATGGAGCTTGTTTGAGACCAGATAAGGCTTTCTTTAATTTGCACACATAGTCATGTTTATCTGTTAAGGAAAATCCTTCAGATTGTTCCATGTAGACTTATTCCTCTAGATCTCCATTCAAGAAGGAAAAATTCACATCCATTTGATATACCTTGAAATCATGATAGCATGCAAAAGGAAAAAACATTATGATTTCTTCCATTCTTTCTGCAGGGGAAAAAGTTTCATCATAATCAAGTCCTTCGATTTGAGAGTATCCCTTGCATACAAGTCTGGCTTTATTTCTGATTACTTGACCTTGTTCATTCATCTTATTATTGAATATCCACTTTGTGCCAATGAAAATTTTCCCAGTGGGTCTTGGCATTAACTCCCAAGTCTTGTTCTTCTCAATTTGGTCTAGTTCTTCATTCATAGCATTTACCCAATTTTTGTCTTTGCTGGCTTCATTTAAATTCTTTGGTTATATCTATGACAACATGGATAGGTACACTTCCTCGGTCTGTTCAACTAGTTGTCTTCTAGTTTGGACTCTTGCACACTTGTCTCCAACGATTTGACCTTCTGGATGGTTATTCTAAGAGTGTCTCGAGGGTCCTTTTGAGTTTAATTCAGTATCTTCTATTGTCTTACTATGTTCTTCATTTTATTGATTCTCATCTGGAGGATTGGCGTAGTTTGTGCTTCTGTTTCTGTTTGGCAGATCTTTGTCGAATATCACATCAATACTTTCCACAATTTTATGCAGTATTTTGTTGTAGCACCTGTATCCCTTACTCTTAGATGCATATCCCAAAAATATTCCTTCATCAGCTCTTGCATCACACTTCCCCAATTTTTCATCATTATTCTTTATGAAAAATTTGCTTCCAAAGACTCTAAAGTGCTTGATTGATGCTAGTTTCCCATGCCACAATTCATATGGAGTCTTGTCACAATTTTGTCTAAGATGAGCTTTGTTAAGAATATGAACAACTGTGTGTACTGCTTCTGCCTAGTAGGTTTGGGGAATGTTACTTATTACATCATGGCTCCATAAATCTGTTGTACTGACCTGTTTTGCCTCTCTTCCACTCCATTCTATTGAGGTGCACTTGCAATTGTAACCTGTTTCTTTATCCCACATTCATTGCACAGGTCTGCAAAATCATCGTTAGTGAATTCACCTCCTATGTCTGATCTGATGCATTTTAGCTTGAATCCAATTTTATTTTCTGCCAGTGCCTTGAATATCTTGAATTTCTCAAACGCTTTGGATTTATATTTGAGAAATGCCATGCACGTCAATATGGAAAAATCATCTTTTATCAGCATGAAATACGATTCTCCACCTGGTTCATTAGTTCTTGAAGGTTTGCACAGGTCCATGTGTACAAGCTGAAGAGGCTTACTTGTAGATATATGGTATTTAGCTTTGAATGATGTACGAGTTTGTTTTCCTAGTTAGCAAGACTTACATATGGTATTTGGAGGCTTCTTTATTGCAGACAAATCTTTGACAACTTTCTTCTTGTTTAGTTTGATGATGTGGTCAAAGTTTAGATATCCCAATCTTCTATGCCATAGCCAATATTTGTCAAGTTTGCTGATGTGGAATGATTCATTCTCTTCTTCTACTATATAGACATTACTCTATATTCGAACACCTTTGATCAGGGTCTTTCCTGTGGTGATATACCTTACTTCACAATATTGGGCTCTGAAAAGGACCTCACAGCCTCTATCACACATTTGACTGACACTTAGTAGATTGGCTTTCAGACCGTCCATAAATAGTACATCTTGAGCTTCTCCTCTTCCATTATTCAGGCTGATTGAGCCTTTTCCCTTGATTTTCCCTGCTCTATCATTGTCGAATGTTACATTTCTAGATTTATTTTCATCAAAAGTTATAAACTTGCTTCGGTCTCCTGTCATATGTTTTGAGCACCCACTGTCCACATACCATTGGATTTTCTGATCTTGAGCTATTAAAAACAGATCACACTCATTTAGCTTCTTTTTTGATTGCATGCAACTGTTTGTTTGGTAAATTTCCTGAGGAGATGGACCACGGTCTTTGAGGGGAAATTCGTGAGACTTGTGCCCAATTTTATGGCAACAAAAACATTTGATTGTATTTCTGAATGGATTATGTATACAAGTGAATCCACCATTGTTCTTAATTCCCCTTGAGTTTCCATGCACCAGTCTCTGTATATGCATTGTACACTCCATGGCATTATGACCGAACCCTTTACAATAAAAACAATACCCATGGAAGTAGTATCTGTCTATGGTAGAGAGAGTTGTTTGAGGTAATATTTTCGTTTGTTGCATATTTTGCTGGTTGGAATGGATTTTATTTATCTTACAATATGCTGCAATATGTCCAAGTTTGTGGCAGGCGAAGCAAGTGATACTTCTCATAGGAGAAAGGAACCTCCTTTGACATCTTCCGAATTTGTTCAATTCATCCTTAGGAGTGCATGATTCTTTTGTAGTTGACTGTTTCTTCGTTTCTTTCTTTGTCACTTGAGGTTGCTGCTTGTTTCTGATTGTTTCATTATATATCATGGTCTTGTTGGTTTCTAATTCTGTGGATTCCCTTTTTTCTGCTTCATTATCCTTTACAACTTTTACAAAAATGATATTCTTGTTATCTTCTACCTTGGATTTGCTGGTTTCTCCTTCATATCCTATCCCAACCTTTATATGAGGAGATATTTGAGCATTAAAAATTATGTCCAAATGACCAGAGATTTTAATTTGAGAAATATTCATAGTTAATTCAATTTGGACCTTTTCTAATTTCTTCCTCAGGCTTACCACTTCCTCTTCTAGCTTTCCTTGCTCCTGAATTTTCTCCTTTATTTCTCTTTTCAGGATATCCTCTATTTTTCTTGATTCTTCTAGTTCAATATTCAATTTAATGATATCTTCTGAATCTGGTTCTATATTTTCATATTTTAGAAGAATCTATTTTTTTTTTCTTACTCTTAAGTTTATGTCTGCTTATTTCCTCTAGGGCACTAATTAGCTCTCCTTCAAGATCTACCTCACCTTCGTCTTCAAATTCCAGGAGATCTTTCTCAAGCTCTTCCTTGGCCATAAAAATGAATTCTAATTTTCATTCTTCAGTGGGGGATTCATCTAAGCTCTCGGATGAACTGCTGTCTTGTTGAAAATAAAATTATCTTCGATTAAATATGTTTCTGTTGTGAAACCAGCTCCAAAAATAGAAGAAAAGAGATATAAACACCTTAGAAATAAGCCACTTTGAGGGGGCAACCTCCAATACATTACATGAATGAACAATTCTTGGATGATACAAATTACAAAACCTTTTTTCTATATATAGGAGTCCATGGGGCCACAATGTAATCCTAGCCGACCTAACAATAATAATTTAAAGGCACAATAATAACAATATGGGGGTTACAGGGGTACACTAATAACAATAAGGGGGTTACACTAGCAAAAATAAGGGACAATACTAGTAATATAGGGGCCTAACATGCCCCTCTCCTTCAAAACAGTGTTGTCCTCAACGCTTGAGTAGCTCTGGGTACTTCTGTATAAAATTCTCATCCTCTCATGTATAATCTTCAGTGGGTAAGTTCTTCCACTTGATGAGATACTCTAAAATTGATCGATTTCGTAACTGTCGAGTTCTTGTTTCCGTGATCGCTTCAGGTTCCAATATGATTTTTCCTTCCTCATCAAGTTCTGGGATTATTGTTTGAACTAGAATATTTTCACCTATAACCTTCTTTAAGCATGAAACATGGAAAACTAGATGCACTCGTGAAGAAGCAGGAAGCTCCAATTTCTATGCCATAGTACCAATCTTTTGAAAAACCTTGTAAGGACCATAGTACTTTGGCGATAATTTATTATCCTTCTTAGCTTGCTTGAGGGAAATTTGTTTGTATGGTTGTAGCCATAAAAATACCCAGTCTCCTACATCAAAAATTCTCTCGATGTGATGTTGACCTGCCTGTTGTTTCATTCAATTTTGTGCCAAATTCAGGTTATCCTTTAAGAGCTGGAGAACTTCTTGTTGATGCTCGATGTGATCTTCCACTGCTTGAACCTTCAAATTTTCTCTTAAATATTATGTGATGGATGGTGGATGATATCCATAAAGTGCCATAAATGGGGTCATTTTTGCTCTAGTATGGAAGGAAGTGTTATATCACCATTCAACGAGAGGTTAGCACTTGACCCATTGTGTTTGTTTATCATATACAAAACAACGAATATATCCTTCCAAACATTTATTTACTATCTCAGTTTGACCATCGAATTGAGGATGATAAGATGAGCTATGAGCTAATTGAGTACCCAAACAAGAAAATAACTCCATCCAAAAATTTCCAGTAAAAATGGGATCTTTTTCGCTCACAATAACCCTTGGGTTTCCATGTAGCTTTTGAATTGTGTCCACAAATGTAGTAGCAACTGTACTTGCTTTAAATGGATGAGATAATGCACAAAAGTGTGCATACTTGATAAGTCTATCAACTACCACCATGATGACACTCTTTCCTTCGGACTTAGGTAAACCTATGATAAAATCCATTGAAATCTCCTCCCAATGTTGACTTGGAATGGATAAAGGTTGTAGAAGACCCGGGGTCTTAATTGTCTCAACTTTATTATGCTGGAAAACCAAACATTCCACCACAAACTTTTGAATATCAGATTTAAGGCCATCCGAAAAAAATTCTTTCTTCACCCTGTGGTAAATTTTTAAAAATCCTGAGTGTCCTCATAAAGGAGAAGTGTGCAATTCCAAAAAAATATTTTGTTTTAGTTGGGAATTCTTACAAATATATAAGTGATCTTTGTACCATAAGGAATCATTTTTCCAACTAAATGTATCAGATGTACTAGGATCTTGCTGCAACTTTTGAATGAGTGTCCACACTTCTTCGTCCTTCTTTCATTTATCTCTTGCTTCGGTTATCCAATCTGGTTGGATAATAGAAATGGCACATAGAAATGCTTCCACCTCTTCATTCTTTCTTGAGAGTGCATCTGCAACAACATTTAGCTTCCCTTTTTTGTAGATTATTTCAAAGTCATAACCCAACATCTTTGTGACTGATCTGAATTATGAAAAAGGAATTACTGACATCTATGTGAACTTGCTTATGTTATTTTATGCAATAGATCGAAAATATTGCAATTAACACAAATGACATAAACCATTAAAAACACATTTAAAACATATCAACACGGCAAAATTTAATAAGGAGTTCACCAGAATTCCTGGCTACGTCTCCTATTCCTTAGCTTCCAATGCTGACCTTTCTATTATGTCTTCAAAATTCTTACAAAAATGAGCTCGAAAATTGAGACTCAAATAATAAAATAGACCTCACCATTGTGACCGGCTCGGAATTCCAGTCAGAATGAGTACCCATTTGCCTATGTTTGGCCACAGTGACTTCCAGACCCCCTGGAAAGTCAAAAACCACCTTTGTCTGCTGCAAAATTGCCTCTGCCTGCAAGAAAACCACCTCTCTGCAACGAAAACCGCTTCTGGAAAAACTGCGCTGGTTTGGGCGCATTCGACATTTGCAGACTTCAAATAGAAGTTGGATGAACAGACTTACAAGTCTTGAGCTGTAGAGAAACTAGACTCCCCGACTGTGCGAAGACATTGGTTTATATATAATTTTGGAGGGTCGGCGGTTCAAACCTCCGCCTAACCCCTCCGCCTTAACTCCGTCGGTTATGATTTATATTTGGCATATTTATTATATGCATTTAAAATCTTGGATAAGATCTATCCAAAGGTTCAATACAATACATATGGTAACATATATTTAAGATATGCGGTGGTTACAACCAATAAATAAGGCTCTATCCATATGTTACATTGCATATATATTAATATATATGTATATCAAAATATATATACGACGACTATGGTTCCAGCGGTATATAAAACTTTGGATATGGATCCGATATATCATATGATATATATCTCCGGTGGTAAAATTGATACATCCCATATGGTTCCGCCAATAATATATGTGGTGATAAATAATTCCGTTAAGGGTTCGGGCGATTGTGGGGTTTACCCCGACTGTCGGACCTTTTTCCAGCAACCATATCCGTACAATAATAAATACAATATCATCTGTCAATATAAACAAGTAATACAACAACTCGACTGGTAGATGGAATCTGGCGAAATCTTAGCACTTCTTGGAGGTCAGGGGTTCAATCCTCTCTGACCTCCAAAAATTTCAGAAATAATCTGACGTAATACAACATCTTGACTGGTAGATGGAATCTAGCGAAATATTAGCACTTCTGGGAGGTCAGGGGTTCGATCCTCTCTGACCTTCAAAAATTTTGGAAATAATCTGTCATTAGGCCAAATCCAAGCTGCCACATGTCAGCCCCGGATTTGCCCGTATCAACCAATCAAATCACTACACATCACTGAGCTCGATGACATCAACCTGGAAAAATGGCACATTCCTGGGATGAGACGTGTCTTGCTGACATCACTCTGTTGAATTTTTTTGACTTTGATCGTTGACTGTTTGACTTTGACTTTTTCCATTTTTCCCTAGTTTTCCTTGAAAATTTAACTGACCACAACTTCCTCATACAAAGTCAGTTTCATGCATCGTTCACACTGTTGGAAAGTTATTGACAAGCACTTAAACTTGATTCCCTTTTCAACTGCATTTGAATACTTTGATCTGGAGGTAAAACTGAATCCATTTTGGATCAGTGACCCATTTTTTCTGCTCTTCTAAAGATAGTCTTTGTTCCAAAAAGTGTTTAATACTATCATGATCAGTTTTTACCTTGAAGTGTCTTCCTATTAGGTAAGTTCGCCATTTCTTTAGTGCATGCAATATTGCTAACATTTCCTTCTCATAAATAGGTTTCTGTAAATACTTTCCTTTTATTGGATGACTTTCAAAAGCAATGGGTCTTCCTTCTTTCATTAAAATAGCACCAATTCCATTTCTCGAGGTATCACATTCCTCAATAAAGGTTTTTGTGAAGTCTCGTGTAGCTAAGACCGGTGCTAGGAACATTGCCTCTTTAAGATGTTCAAAGGCCTTCGTTTCTATAGGAGTCCATGAAAATGCATCTTTCTTCAATAATGTTGTTAGAGGTGCTGCTATTCTCCCATAATTCTTAAAAAAATTGCGATAATACCTCGTTAACCCGAGAAATCCTCGCAACTGCTTTATGGTTGTGGGGACTTTCATTTCCTTAATGGCTTTAATTTTGTTAGGGTCTACCTTAACACCCTCGTGAGATACAATATGACCCAGATATTCTACCTCTTGTACTCCAAAGAAAAATTTGGATGTTTTTGCATATAATTGTTTCTCCTGCAATAGTTTGAGCATCCTGTCAACATGTTGAACATGATCCTTCCAAGACCTGTTGTAGATTAGTATATCATCAAAAAATACTAGAACAAATTTTCTAAGGAAGGGTTTGAAAATGGAATTCATCAACCCTTGAAATGTAGAAGGTGCATTGGTAAGGCCAAAAGGCATGACCGAAAATTCATAATGACCCTCATGAGTTCGAAATGTTGTTTTTGGAATATCTTCAGTCTTCATTCTAATTTGATGATATCCTGAACGAAGATCCAACTTGGTAAAATAAATTGCTCCATGTAATTCATCCAATAATTCATCAATCATAGGAATGGGAAATTTATCTTTAATTGTGAGCTTATTGAGCTCCCTATAATCCGGACACATGCGCCATGATCCATCCTTCTTGTGTACCAATACTATAGGAGCAAACAAATAACTTTGACTAGGTTGAATTATACCCGCCTCTAACATTTCTGCAATCATACGTTCAATTTCACTCTTTTGGACATAAGGATATCTATAAGGCCTAATGTTTGGAGGAATAATTCCTGGAATCAAATGAATAGCATGATCATGATCACGAATAAGCAGGAGTCCTTTGGGAGTTTCGAACACCTTGGAATGATTGTCCAAGGCTTTTTGGAGATCTGTAGAAATATATGATTTTGATGTTGGAACTTCTAGTGAGCATAATTGTGAAATTACGCCTCGTTGTTCTTTATTTAGAAGATTTGTCATGACATTAGAGCTTATTATCTTTCCCGGCTTCCTTGCAATACCCTGTAATTCAACTTCCTTTCCTTCTGAAAAAAATTTCAAGAAAAGTTCTTGAAAATTAAAAGCCACTGTCCCCAAAGATTGTAACCATATTACTCCTAGTACAACATCAGCACCTCCCATAGGAATGGAAAGCATTGGAATATTCAATACATATTCCCCCATGGTTAGCTTGATGTTATGGCATTTTCCAGAGCAATTTATAGTTCCTTCATTTGCAACCATCACTTGACATTCTGGTGCTGGGTATAGGAAACAATTCAATTCCTTGGCTACCTTACAATGAATAAAATTATGGGTACTACCTGAATCAATCAACACTATTACCTTTTTCTTCTTGATATGTCCTTCTATATTGAGAGTTTGAGGAGTGGTAATTCCTGCCAATGCATTACACGGTATGTTCAGACTCATTTATTCCTCTTCTAGGGTTGGTTGGTGGTGTATATCCTCTTCTTTTGAAGATTCTTGTTCATTTTCTTCTTCCTCTTCACAATCTATGTAAAATAATTTCTTCTCAGCACACTTATGACCTTTAGTGTATTTTCTATCACAACTGTAGCAAAGCCCTTTTTCTCTTTTTTCTTCCAATTGTTGCGGTGTCAACCTTGTAGGTTGTGGAAATCTAGGAGTAGCAGCACTTCCATCTTTATAGAAGTGAGTGGTAGGTGGTTCTTTCCTCCAACATTAGAGTTTATGAAATCACGATTAACATTTATTTTGTTCTCACCATGAGTTTCCTTTACTATCTTTTCACCATTAGGAAACATTTCTTGTATCAACTTTTTCAAACCTTCCATGTCTGCTTTTTGATCATTCTTCATGTTTTCCATCTTAGCTTCCATGTCATCCATATTAGATTCCATGCCAGCTTCCATGCCATCCATCTTAGATTCCATGCCATTCTTCAAATCATCCATCTTATATTCCACACATTTCTTCAAACCATCCATCTTAGCTTCCACGCCTTTCTTCAAAACTGCCATGTCATTTTTTGTTGCTCTTTGCGAGAGCGAAATTTGT
This sequence comes from Pinus albicaulis, assembly GCA_034641835.2. NCBI lineage: Eukaryota > Viridiplantae > Streptophyta > Pinopsida > Pinales > Pinaceae > Pinus > Pinus albicaulis. The sequence continues at coordinate 310,906,202 of CM076572.1, read as the reverse complement.
TGCACTTACTCTTGTAATTTTGATATGTCATGTTGCCATTATTCATCTTCATGAGTCATAGTAGAGCCTTCTAAAGGCTTAATGGGTGTTGAATTCTTTTTAGGGGCCATTTTAGAATCCAATATTGATATTTATTCTACAATATGCCCTTGGAATCAATTCAACTTGATTCTTCAAACAAGACTTATGCAATTCGGAAAACAAATACACCCTTTTACTTGCTTTTGAGGAGCTCGATATTGAAATTGACTTATCTCTATACTTGTAGATCCTCAATATCTAAAATTCATCCATGTAGTATTCCTCTGAAGCTTCTTTCAAATTCCACAAGTCTGACTTGATTTGGATTCTTCAAGACAAATTTATGTCCAATCTCCCACAATGACCTAATTATGGACTGGTTTAGTAGAGCGAACTTGTACGACTTGCCACGTATCACTGTTTTCTCCTTTGGCTCTAAAATTTATAGACAAGAAACTACAGTCCGTGTGATTCTAGTCACTTTTTACATAATTCCAATCCGATGCTCAGAGAGAGAGTTATGAATATTTTCCCATGATAACCTCTTTGAGATGAAATTCGGGAGCCTGACAAATACCTAACTTCCACAGATCATATCTTTGACAATATTGCGAACCAAGCTCTGACATTTTGTGATGATCTTCCTCCAGATTTCGACTTCATGCTCTAAAAATTTCAGCTTCTGAACCTTCGTATAACAAAAGTTATATTGAAAATTCTAGGATGACCGTTTTAAGTGAAATTTAGGAGCCTGCAAAAAGCCCTAACTTCCACAGATCATATCTCTGAAATTGTTGGGAACCAAGCTCTGAAATGTTGCGACAATGTTTCTCAGGATTTTGACTTCTCTAAAAATTTCAGCTTCTGAACCTTCGTATAAAAAACGTTATAGCGAAAATTCCACAATGACATGTTTGGAGCAGCGAAACCCTAGAATCCAAACCTCTGATACCAAATGTTGTGAAACTAGCTCCAAAAATAGAAGAAAAGAGATATCAACACCTTAGAAATAGGGCACTTCGATGGGGCAACCTCCAATACATTACATGAATGAACAATTCTTGAATGATACAAATTAAAAAACCTCCTTTCTATATATAGGAGTCCATGTGGCCACAACGTAATCCTAGTGGGGCCACAATGTAATCCTAGCTGGCCTAACAATAATAATTTAAGGGCACAATAATAAGAATATGGGGGTTACAGGGGTACAATAATAACGATAAGGGGGTTACAGTAGCAACAATAAGGGACTATACTAGTAATATAGGGACCTAACAGTTTCCTTTCGGCCTATTGCTGAAATTGGTTTTCTCTTTCCCTCTTGATTGATTCTCCATTTTATTATGAGGACATTTGGATGCATAGTGCCCCACTCTTCCACATTTAAAGCACTTAAATGGAAGCTTAGCTTTATACATACCTGTGCCTTTCTCCAATCTTCTGACAAATTTGGCCTCTTCTTCATTAGAGCAGGAGCATGTACCTTCCTCCTCTTCTCTGCACTTATCAGCCTTAAAGGCTGCCTCCCTCACATTTGACTTCCATTTTGGAAGTCCCATCTCATAGGCCATCAAGTCTCCAAGCAATTGGTTCATGGTCAATGTTTCCTAGTTTTTTGTTTCTTCTATGGCAGAAACCTTAGGGTTAAACCTGGATGGTAAAGATCTCAATATCTTTTGTACAATTACACATTCCTTAATGGTTTCTCCTAGAGCTTTCATTTTATTCACAACTTCTGCAACCTTTAAGAAGAACCTAGATATATCTTCATCTTCATTCATTTTTACATTTTCAAACTGAGCTCTATAGGTTTGGAGTTTGGCCATCTTCACCTTTTTATCTCCCTCATGGATATTTTCTAATGTATCCCATATTTCTTTGGCAGTCTTACTGTGCATTACTTTGATAAATTATGACTCACACAAACCACTCAAGACTGCATTAATTTCTTTTTCATTAGCTATGAAATCTTGTTTGTCTTCTTTCTCTATGTCAGTATCCTTTGGAGCATATCCTTCTTCCACAACAACCCAAACTTCTACTCCTAGAGACATTATGTACATCCTCATTCTTATTTTCTAGAAGGCATAGTTTGTGCCAATCAAAGGGACTTTATTTGTTGAGCTTCCTTCTAGGCTAGCCATATTGGGGACCTAGGATTTCCTTCCAGTTGTTAAAATGATATAGAAGGAACTGGCTGTGATACCAATTGTTGAACCCTTAGTTAAACTGAGAGGGGGGGTGAATCAACTTTAATACATTTATGGACTTTTAAAACTTTCTTTTAAACTTATTTACACCTTCATTTCATGATCAAATTAATGTATAATGAAACACCAATCTTAAAATGTGAGTAGCAAGTATTAAGCAGATTAAATACAGAACATCAACACAGAATCATCATGCATATAGACAACAGATATAAGTGGAAACCCATAAGGGAGAAAACCACACCTTATTATTGTTGTGATGTAAAGGCAAGCTCCAATTCCCTCTCACCATTGATTTTCTGTAGGCTCCAACTTACAGGAGGCTACTACCTCAAATTCTGCAAGCTACTACTTACAAGGAAGCTCCAACTCCCATCTATTTTTTGTAGGCTACAACCCACAGGAGGTTCCTATCTCAACCAGCTACAACTGGACATATATCAAGCTACAACTTGCTATGGAAGCACCAACTTCATCACACTACAATAAAATCATATGCTGATTTACCTGGACATAAGCTCTGTTTTACTCCTTCTTTACTGTTGTCCTTCCACCCTTCAAATCTACTTTATATTAGCTCTGGATCTTTAGAGCTTCTCTATTTTCTCTTTCTTATTCTTCCACTCTCTACCGTATTTATGCACATTACAATAACATCATTTATAGAGATTACTTCATGGCTGTTTGTATTCTATATGGGAAAATGAACTGATTGGGCATGATTCTTGCCTTCCACCCATTCATTTCCTCAGTCAACATATTCAGGATGTTACAACACTAAATACACTCATTTCAGTATTAAACTGGAGTTTTTCTTTGCCTACGGAGACTTGCCTTTGCATAACAAAAAACAAATAATATAAAATAATTAATACACTTACAGTTCAGTTACAATAATATTCCAATTCGGCCCTTTCAGCTTCTTAGCTTTGCTGTGTGTTTGTCCTCTTCTGCTTGTTGTTCATTTGTATTTTCTATTTTTGAAGTTATATTTCAACTGTGCTGCATAACTGCCCTTTTTGCCTGACTTGAACCATGTTGTTGCACCGTTCTGCACGAGGTCAAGTCCTCTTACTTACCTGAGCCTTTAATTGTTGTGTTCACCCTTTTCCTTTTGTTACCTGAGTCTTTCTTCCACGTTCAGCCTTTTCTCTCAACCCACGTAGACTCCCTTTTAACGTAGTGGAGTACAACATCAGAATTTATTCCACATACATACGTTAGAGATCAAGCATTGCATACCTTATTCACGGAGTGCATATAAAAGAAGTGGAACAAGGGTTATCGGGTCCCACACTACTTGACCAATCACAATACGTCACACATTGCTTGCCCGCAAATTTTAACATTTTACACAGATATCAGAATACACACGGAATCACAAACTGTTACTTTAAGCCCGATTATACATAAATCCCAAAGCAATTACATACAGGCGTAACTTATTCAATGGAGGGTCCCACAACACTTTCCACCAATCACAGGCGATCACACTTCGCAACCTTTATGATTTAATTGAGCTGCTAAACCTTATTTCTTGCAATCTGTGATATTTTTGTTGGTGCGCAGTGCTGACATGTGGCTCTTTTCTCATCGCATCGCATACAACTTACCATACTGAGTGAAATCTTAATGGTAACCTCTAAGATCTACGTTGTGCGCTCGTGCGCAGTGTTGACGCGTGGATCTTCCCTCATCGCATCACATACAACTTACCATACCGAGTGAACTCTTAATCGGTAACCTATAAGATCTGTGATGTGCGATCATGTGCAGTACTGACACGTGGATCATCTACTTAGCATCACAACCAACTTAACTTACCATGCGATGCCTTAGATCTAAAATCTTAAAAGTTTCTATTTGTGAAATCGCTCCTGATGCGATTCGATATCCACCTTCCATCTCTTGTCTTCACTTTTGCGATCTAATCCTGACTGCCCGTTCACCTCCTTTGGAAATTTTCTAAGTGTTCTCTGTCTTAGTTGATTTTTGTTTGTTTATCCTGTCAACGCTTTGCAACATCAGTTCCTCCATGCTACTCCTCCTAAGCTTATTCTGTATTCTTCAACGCGATTGTCTCCTGATCTTTATATTGTCACCGCTCTGCAACACTGGTTCCTCCACGCTACTCCTCCTGAGCTTCTTATGTATTATTCATTCACTCTAATTTTGGATTGCTATGCTTGCTACACGCCTTTGCTGCTTCTTTGCTGCATTTGCTGCTTCTTTGCTGCTTTTGCTGCTTCTTTGCCATCAATGAAACTATTTCCAACAGTCTCCCCCTTTGGCATTGATGGAAACACATCCACCAATAATCCAATACCTCCTCTAGGACTTCCTCCCCCTTTCATTATGAGAAGTGTCTTTCTTCCTCTACTTGATTTTCAAAAGAGCCTTTCTTCTTCTACTTTATTTTCCTCCCCCTTTGACATCAATGGAAAAGGGTTGCACATTTCCCAATGTAGTTTCTATCTTTTCATTTCCTTTCTCTGAGTTGTGTTTAGGCCTTCTTCTTCTGACTTTATACCTTGCTGCTCCAGACTAGTGTACAAGAGTTGTTGGGAGAACACTTTGAACATTATTGAGATTGCATGGAAGGCCTGTCACCATAGAATGTTCTGTAATTATGTCTCATACTACTTGATAGAGGTGATATGTGTTGGTATTTTGATGTACTTATGTCATAATACTCTGATCTCGAGGACCTGTACGATACCACTGCTCCATATTTCTAGCTCTTCCGTGACACCTTTTATGGGATACTTTCCCCCTGGAATGCTGCTTATTGTCTGATACTGACTTATCTACTACACTATGTTTTTTACTTATATGGCAGTCTTTGCTGGTGTATCATCATTTTGTTGTTGTTGTTGTTTTCTGATGTATCAGAGAGTATCATCTGCAGACACTACCCCTAGTTTGTCTCTTAGATATTCGAATGGTTCTCTAGCAAGAGGTTTTGTGAATATGTCTGCTGTTTGTTCTTTTGTTGGTACATACTCCATATTTACTATTTTTTCTACTACTTTTTCTCTGAGGAAGTGGTACTTTATTGGGATGTGCTTGGTTTTCGAATGAAGTATTGGATTTTTGATATACTTATTGCACTTGTATTGTCGCATTTGATAGAAATGGGTTCGTTGATGTACCTTTGTAATATTTAAGGAAAATTTGCATGCAGCAATTTGGAATATTGAATTTTTCCATTTTCACTTAGGAGATGAATAAAAGGGTGAAGAGACCCATGCATTACAGAAATAACGATAAAATACCTCATGTTGTGTAAAGGGATCATAATTCCAGCTAGATTTTACACTCTCATGTGTGAACAGGGATATTTTCATGTGGACAAGGCCAGTTTGACCAAGTCAACAGCATAAATGTAGGAGGAGTGGATCAACAAATAAAAGAGCTCAATGTGAATGAGGCTCAGCCTAGATAGCTATATGTGATCTGGATTGAAGACCCTTAGGTGTGAAAAGGGCTGAAGCAAGTTGAAGAGGTCAAGCTTCACCAAATAAAAGAACACAATTTAGAGGAGTGGCTCTAATGAAGGCACAATTCAGTTTTGGAGGGAGATTGTTTGTGTGGAGGTGGAAACTCTATTGAGTGGGACCCAAGGTGAGAAGGCTCACTTAGTTTATAAGGAAGAGGATGGCAGCCATTTGGAGGTTAGCTTATGTATTACATTTTCATGTCTTCTTAGACTTTTGCTCTCTTAGCTGTTTAGCTGAGATTGCCAGTGTTGCTTAGCACTAAGGGATTCTTGTTCAGGAATTCCTTCTCTTCCCTTTGAGTAGCTCTTGGGAGAGATCTGATCCATCATTCCTCATATCTGGCATTGGTGCCAAGCTTCAGTCTACAGTTTCAGCGCAGTTTCTGCAAGAGGTTGAGCTGAGTTGCAGGGTGTTGATGGGGAGGGTTGAGAAACCCACTGTCTAGGTTGATTTTGCAAAAGAGGGAGGTTCCCTTCTTGTGGGAGATCAGTTTGGAGAGTTCTTGGGCTGATATCAGATCATTGGCAGCAGGCCAACTCATTTTCATCACCTACAGCATTATTCCACTCAGGAATTGCGTTATTTCTGCAAGGCAGTTTTATCAGTGACTCTTGTGGCTCTTTCAGGGAGTTTTCCTGTGATTGGAGGATGAGTTCTTCCATGGGGGAAGACTTTTGTTTAGATCTGCATTAGATCTTCATTCTTACAGCCTTGTACACTCATGTGCTTCAGTTTGCAGTGATTATTCAGTCATACTGCTAAGAATCACCATTTGTATTCAGAGTGAATTCCTAGAAACACTTCTTGGGTTCTCTAGTTTTTGTATAAAGGAGACTAGATCTCAAATTTTTGAGCATATTGTTTAATAAAATATCAAATCTATGTGTCTCTGTCATTTATGTTCATAAACCCTCTCTTATACTGCGCAATCACTTTTATGCAGAAATTCATATGTTGCAGTGTTTGGGGTTTTAGCCTTTTTAAGCAATCCTAGGTGTGGGAGGTTTGTTTAACCCACCTAGTTTGATTTGTTTCAGCTCAATTCTTGGATTTAGGTTGTGTATTGACTGATCTATAGGATCCAAGGGTTAATTTCGTTATTTTATAGCATATGTTGCTGGGAATGAGTTTTCTTGCATGTGGCAAGGAAGTGTCCCGATTTTGGGATATTACAACCTTCATGTCTTGGAGAGTTTGTTTAATCATTACTTTTGTGCAACAAGATGTTATTTCTTCATATTATACATTTGTATATAGAGACGGATGTTTTCTTCTTGCTTAACCATGCCACGGAATTTCTCCCGAATAAAATTCACCTCCCACTTGTGCTTTTCTTGTCATCAACCAATTTGGCCCTCAACATCATATATGATGTCAGTGTGAAGTGTTGTTTCGGATACCATAGGCCATAGTGTCCAGTTCCTTGTGCAGGATATCTAAATATCACTCCTGATTTCTAGCAAGTGATTTTGTTTGGATGTTTGTGATATCTTGCACCACAAGTCCTACTGCCAACATAATGTCTGGTCTAGAAGCAGTTAGGTATAGCAGACTTCCTATCATAGAATTGTAAAGTCTTTGATCTACATCTGCGGATCCATCATCAGCACATATATTTCATCCAATGATCATGGGAGTTGACACAGGTTTGCAGTCTTCCATTTGGAACCTTTTCAACAAGTCTCTTAAGTATTTTTCTTGTGAAATGAATATTCCTGTGTTCTTTTGTAGAATTTTAAGTCCTAATTAGAAGGTAAACTCTCCAATCATAGACATCTCAAATTCTAACTTCATCTCTTCTGCAAATCCCTTTTCTAACTCATATTTGTTGCTACCAAACATGATGTCATCTACATATACTACTACAATTAAGAGTTCATTTTCATCAGCCTTTATGTACAGATTGTTGTCTACTCCTTTCTTGAAACCTTGTTTTTTAAAGTATTTGTCCAACCTAGAATACCATGCATGTGGAGCTTGTTTGAGACCATATAAGGATTTCTTTAATCTGCACACATAGTCATGTTTATCTGTTAAGGAAAATCCTTCAGGTTGTACCATGTAGACTTATTGCTCTAGATCTCCATTCAAGAAGGTGGGCTTCACATCCATTTGATATACCTTGAAATCATGATAGCATGCAAAAGCCAAAAACATTCTGATTGCTTCCATTCTTGCTACAGGGGAAAATTTTTCATCATAATCAAGTCCTTCGATTTGAGAGTATCCCTTGCATACAAGTCTAGCTTTATTTTTGATTACTTGACCTTGTTCATTCATCTTATTCCTGAATATCCACTTTGTGCCAATGAAATTTTTCCCAGTGGGTCCTGGCGTTAACTCCCAAGTCTTATTCTTCTCAATTTGGTATAGTTCTTCATTCATAACATTTACCCAATTTTTGTCTTTGTTGGCTTCATTGAAATTCTTTGGTTCTATCTGTGACAACATGGCTAGGTACACTTCCTTGGTCTGTTCAGCTAGTTGTCTTATAGTTTGGACTCCTGCACTCTTGTCTCCAATGAATTGATCTTCTGGATGGTTCTTCTGAGTGTGTCTCGAGGGTCCTTTTGAGTTTAATTCAATATCTTCTGTTGTCTTACTATGTTCTTCATTTTCTTGATTCTCATCTTCATGATCATCTAGAGGATTGGCGCAGTTTTTGCTTCTGGTTCTATTTGGAAGATCTTCGTTGAATCTCACATTAATGCTTTCCACAATTTTACGCAGTATTTTGTTGTAACACCTGTATCCATTACTCTTGGATGCATATCCCAAAATTATTCCTTCATCAGCTCTTGCATCATACTTCCCCAAATTTTCATCATTATTCTTTATAAAACATTTGCTTCTAAAGACTCTAAAGTGCTTGATTGATGTCGGTTTCCCATGCCACAATTCATATGGAGTCTTGTCAAAATTTGGTCTAAGATGAGCTTTGTTAAGAATATGAACAACTGTGTGTACTGCTTCTACGTAGTAGGTTTAGGGAATGTTACTTTCTTGCATAATGGCTCCGACGATCTGTTGTACTGACCTGTTTTGCCTCTCTGCCACTCCATTCTATTGAGGTGTACCTGCAATTGTAACCTGTTGCTTTATCCCACATTCATTGCACAGGTCTGCAAAATCATCGTTACTGAATTCACCTCCTCTGTCTGATCTGATGCATTTTAGCTTGAATCTAGTTTGATTTTCTGCCAGTGCCTTGAATATCTTGAATTTCTCAAACGCTTCTGATTTATATTTGAGAAATGCCACCCACATCAATCTAGAAAAATCATCTATTATCAACATGAAATACGATTCTCCACCTAGTGCATTAGTTCTTGAATGTCTGCATAGGTCCATGTGTACAAGCTGAAGAGGCTTACTTGTAGATATATGGTCTTTAGCTTTAAATTATGTGCGAGTTTTTTTTCCCAGTTGGCAGGACTTACATATGGTATTTGGAGGTTTCTTTATTGCAGGAAAATCTATGACAACTTTCTTCTTGCTCAGTTTGATGATGTGGTCAAAGTTTAGATGTCCCAATCTTATATTCCATAGCCAATACTCGTCAAGTTTTCTGATGTGGCATGCTTCATTCTCTTCTACTGCTATATATACATTACTCTTTGTTCGAACACCTTTGATCAGGGTCTTTCCTGTGGTGATATACCTTACTTCACAATCTTGGGCTCTAAAAAGGACCTCATAGCCTTTATCACACATTTGAATGACACTTAGCAGATTGGCTTTCATACCATCCACAAATAGTACATCCTGAGCCTCTCCTCTTCCATTATTCAGGCTGATTGAGCCTTTTCCCTTGATTTTCCTTGCTCTATCATTTCCGAATGTTACATTTCCAGATTTATTTTCATCAAAAGTTATAAACTTTCTTCGGTCTCCTGTCATATGTTTTGAGCACCCACTGTCCACATACCATTATATTTTCTGATCTTGATCTATTAGAACCAGATCACACTTATTTAGCTTCTTTTCCCATTCCATGCAACTATTTGTTTGGTAAATTTCCTGAGGAGATGGACCATAGTCTTTGAGAGGACATTCATGAGACTTGTGCCCAATTCTATGGCAGAAAAAACATTTTATTATATTTATGAGTGGATTATGTATACGAGTGAATCCACCATTGTTCTTAATTCCTCTTGAGTTTCCATACACCGGTCTCTGTATATGCGTTTTGCACTCCATGGCATTATGACCAAACCATTTACAACAAAAACAATACCCATGGATGCAGTATCTGTCTCTGGTAGAGAGAGTTTTTTGAGGTAATATTTTCGTTTGTTGTATGTTTTGCTGGTTAGAGTGGATTTTCTTTATCTTATAGTATGCCGCAATATGTCCAGGTTTGTGGCAGGTGAAGTGATACTTCTCACAGGAGGAAGGAACTTCCTTTGAAATCTTCCAAATTTGTTCAATTCATCCTTAGCAGCGCATGAGTCTTTTGCAGTTGACTGTTTCTTCATTTCTTTCTTTGTCACTTGAGTTTGTTGCTTGTTTTTTATTGTTTTGTTATATATGATGGTCTTGCTGATTTCTAATTCTGTGGATTCCCTTTTTGGTGCTTCATTATCCTTTACAAATTTTACAAAAATGATATTCTTATTATCTTATACCTTGGATTTGCTAGTTTCTCCTTCATATCCTAACCCAGCCTTTATATGAGGATATCTTTGAGCATTAAGAATTTTGTCCAAATGACCAGAGGTTTTCATTGGAGAAATATTCATAGTTAATTCAATTTGGACCTTTTCTAATTTCTTCCTAAGGCTTACCACTTCCTCTTCCAACTTTTCTCGCTCCTGATTTTTCTTTTTTATTTCTATTTTTAGAATATCCTCTATTTTCCTTGATTCTTCTAGTTCAATCTTCAATTTAATAAGATCTTCTGAATCTGGTTCTATCTTTGCATATTTTAGAAGAATATTTTTCTGTTTCTTACTCTTAAGTTTATGTCTGCTTATTTCCTCTAGGGAGCTAATCAACTCTCCCTCAAGATCTACCTCACCTTTGTCTTCAAATTCCAGGAGATCGTCCTCAAGCTCTTCCTTGGCCATAAAAATGAATTCTGATGTTCATTCTTCATTGGGGGATTCATCTAAGCTCTCAGATGCACTACTGTCTTGTTGAACATAGAATGATCTTCGATTAAATCTGTTTCCTTTCGGCCTATTGCTGAAATTGGTTTTCTCTTTCCCTCTTGACTGGTTCTCCATTTTCTTATGAGGACATTTAGATGCATAGTGCCCCACTCTTCCACAGTTAAAGCACTTAAATGGAAGCTTACCTTTATACTTACCTGTGCCTTTTTCCAATATTCTGACAAATTTGGCCTCTTCTTCATCAGAGTAGGAGCATGTACCTTCCTTATCTTCTCTGCATTTATCATCCTTAAAGGCTGCCTCCCTCACATTTGACTTCCATTTTGGAAGTCTCATCTCATAGGCCATCAAGTTTCCAAGCAATTGGTTCATGGTCAATGTTTCCCAGTTTGTTGTTTCTTCTATGGCAGAAACCTTAGGGTTAAACCTAGATGGTAAAGATCTCAATATATTTTGTACAATTATACATTCCTTAATGGTTTCACCTAGAGCTTTCATGTTATTCACAACTTCCACAACCTTTAAGAAGAATCTGGCTATATCTTCATCTTCATTCATTTTTACATTTTCAAACTGAGCTCTATAGGTTTGCAGTTTGGCCATCTTCACCTTTTTATCCCCCTCATGGATATTTTCTAATGTATCCCATATTTCTTTGGCAGTCTTACTGTGCATTACTTTGATAAATTCTGACTCACATAGAGCACTCAAGAGTGCATTAATTTCTTTTTCGTTAGCTATGAAATCTTGTTTGGATTCGTTCTCTGTGTCAGTATTCTTTGGAGCATATCCTTCTTCCACAACAGCCCAAAATTCTATTCCTAGAGACATTATGTACGCCCTCATTATTATTTTCCAGAAGGCATAGTTTGTGCCAATAAACAAAGGGGCTTTATTTGTTAAGCATCCTTCTAGGCTATCCATCTTGGGGACCTAGGATCTCCTTCCAGTTGCTAAAATGATATAGAAGGAATTGGCTCCGATACCAATTGTTGAACCCTTAGTTAAACTGAGAGGGGGGGTGAATTAGTTTAATAAATTTATGGACTTTTAAAACTTTCTTTTAAACTTATTTACACCTTCATTTCATGATCAAATTAATGTATAATGAAACAACAATCTTAAAATGTGAGCAGCAAGTATTAAGCAGATTAAATACATAACATCAACACAAAATCATCATGCATGTAGACAACATTTATAAGTGGAAACCCATAAGGGAGAAAACCACATGTTATTATTGCTTTGATGCAAAGGCAAGCTCCAACTCCCTCTCACCACTGATTTTCTGTAGGCTCCAACTTACAGGAGGCTACTACCTCAAATTCTGCAAGCTACTACTTACAGGGAAGCTCCAACTCTCGTCTATTTTCTACAGGCTACTACCCACAAGAGGCTTCTACCTCAACCAAATAGAACTGGACATCTATCAAGCTACAAATTGATATGGAAGCACCAACTTCCTCACACTTAATAAAATCATATGCTGATTTACTTGAATATCAGCTCTGTTTTAATCCTTCTTCACTTCTGTCCTTCCATCCTTCAAATTTTCTTTATATTAGCTCTGGATCTTCAGAGCTTCTCTGTCTGCTCTTTCTTATTCTTCCACTCTCTAACGTCTTTATGCACATTACAATAACATTTTTTAGATATTAATTCATGGATTTTTGTATTTTATATGGGAAAATGAAGTGAATAGGCATGATTCTTGCCTTCCACCCATTCATTTCCTCACTCAACATATTCATGATGTTACAACACTAAATACAATCATTTCAGTATTAAATTGGACTTTGTCTTTGGCTACGGAGACTTGCCTTTGCATCACAAACAATATAAAATAATTAATACATTTACAGTTACAATAATATTCCAATTTAGCCCTTTCAACTTCTTAGATTTGATGTGTGTTTGTCCTCTTTTGCTTGTTGTTCCTTTGTCTTTTTGGTTTCTGCAGTTATATTTCAACTATGTTGCATAAATGCCCTTTTTTCCCGACTTGACCCATGTTGTTGCATTGTTCTGCATGATGTCAGGTCCTCTTACTTCCCAAGACTTTAATTGATGTGTTCACCCTTTTCCTTTTGTTACCTGAGTCTTTTCTTTCGCATTCAACCTTTTCTCTCAACCCACATAGACTCCCTTTTAACACAACAGAGTACAATATCAAAGTTTATTCCACATACATATGTTAGCGATCAAACAATGCATACCTTATTAACAGAGTGCACATACAGGGGTTATCGGGTCCCACACTACTTGACCAATCACAATACGTCACACATTGCTTGCCCACAACTTTTAATGTTTTACATAGATATCAAAATACACACAGAATCACAACCTATTACTTTAATCCCAATTATACATAAATCCCAAAGCAATTACATACAAGAAGAACTTCTTTATTGGAGGGTCCCACAACACTTTCCACCAATCACAGGTGGTCACACTTCACAACCTTTATGATTTAACTTAGCAGCTAAACCTTATTTCTTATGATCTACGATATTTGCGCTGGTGTGCAGTGCTGACACGTGGCTCGTTTCTCATCGCACCGCATACAACTTACCATATCGAGCGAACTCTTAACAATAACCTCTAAGATCTGCGATGTGCACTCATGTGCAGTGCTGACACGTGGCTCTTCGCTCATCTCATCACATACAACTTACCATACTGAGCGAACTCTTAATCGGTAACCTCTAAGATCTGCGATGTGTGCTCATGCGCTGTGCTGACATGTGGCTCCTCTACTTTGCATCGAAACCAACTTAACTTACCATGCGACACCTTAACTCTAAACTCTTAAAAGTTGCGATTTGCGAAATTTCTCCTGATGCGATTCGATCCCCGCCGTCCAACTCTCGCCTTCAATTTTGCAATCTAATCCTAACCGTCCATTCATCTCCTTTGGAAATTTTCTAAGTGTTCTCTACCTTTTTCAATCTTTGTTTGTTTATCAAGTTGCCGCTCTGCAACACCAGTTCCTCCACACTACTCCTCCTGAGCTTGTTTTTTATTCTTCAACGTGATTCTCTCCTGAGCTTTATACTGTCGCTACTCTTCAACACCGGTTCCTCCACGCTACTCCTCTTGAGCTTGTTCTTTATTCTTCATTCACTCTGATTTGGGATTATTACGCTTGTTGCATGCCTTTGTTGCTTCTCTGCTGCGTTTGCTGCTTCTCTGCTGCCTTTGTTGCTTCTCTGTTGCCTTTGCTGCTTCTCTGCTACTTTTGCTGCTTCTTTTCCATCAATGACAATATTTCCAACATTATTATCTCATTTGACTAGGCATGCCCCTTAATCTTTCCCAGTCTTAAGGCATTAGACATATTTGAGGAGGGTGTTTGTAACAACCACAATGAAACCAAATTTTGAAGCTACTGTAGAGGGTTCCCGATATTGTATCCCACCCAATGAATTGAAATCATATATCACAACAATATATCAAAAAGGGAGTTGGGGATTTGATTATATAGAATTTTTTTAATGAAAATATTTATAAGTTTTGGATTATAGGCTTCTTCCCCATGATACTCCAAATTTGAATATCCTTATCACTTCCTAGGATCCAAGTGCTTGTGGATTGAATTATATCCATAAAATGTTTCAATAATTTCCACAAATGAGAGCCACTTTAATTTTCCTCTATGGTATCTATGCATCTTTCCTAGTCCTCATAAATTATTTTTTCCATAATACTTTTTTCCACCAATTTTCTCTTCCCAATATCAATCTCCTTATGAAGTTTGCACAAAATTGCAAGGTTCATAAATGATAGGTCCTTTATCCACAATCCCCTCTATATTTTAGTGCCATTACAACATTCTAGTTAATAAAAAGGAATTCTTGGTGTTGTATTACCCCCTTTCCACATAAGTTTTACAATCCCCTTGCCCATTTGTTACATAACTCCCACGGGGGTCAACATGACTGAACCTTCGTAGATGAGAGGAGAAGAGAGGAATATTTTTATAAGGATAAATATAATGCCTACAATATTTATCTAGCAAGATTCCCATGGATATTTGGCTTTGATCTTCTCAATTATAGATTTATAGGAATGAGAGGAGTGGTCGCCAAAGGTTATAGGTGTAATAAAATTAGTCCCTAATTCCTAATTAAGGAAATGAGGAATTTTTTCTTTTCACATTTTTCAATCACTTCAAACACCACATCTAATGTGTCCATCATATATTCTCATTGAGACATTTCCAATAACATAAAATTTGTTTTTGTTTTTTTTTTTCCTTTTTGAGTTTGGGACACCAAGATATGCCCCTTAGAATTTTTTATTATTATATATTACCAGTGCCACATCAGCATGTGTATACAATTGAAATGTGGTAGATGACATGGAAACCAATGCCACTTGTCACCTCAAGGGTGAGCCTTCTTGGCACTAGGGCCGCCTAGCCATACCATGTCATTTCTTTCTTACCACATAAATTAATTTTGCCTTTATTTTTTGTGAATTTAAATTGTATTGCCTCAAAATATCTTCATACAACAACAAATAAGAATTTATGAGAACTAACATAGACTAAACTACAAAAAGTAAAAGACAATTTCCAAGTGGCAAAACATAGCATCAAGAGTTAGATGAAGTATCTAGGGGTAGGTATTGACTGTTTGTTCCAACTGGTGTAGGGATCCCGTTGAAAATGGCAACAAGAAAAAATGAAGGATGCCTCCTGAAACATCTTTCCTGATCCTAGTTGGAGAGTGATCACCCAAACTAGGTGGGGACCACGCATGTGATTTTTGTCGAAAAGTCTATTTTTAGACTATGTCTATTTTTAGACATATGGAGCATGGTCTAGAGTTGCGGGATGCTATTATTGGATGATTGGTCAAGTTGCTAAAAATAGAAGTCCATCTATTTTTAGACATATTGGGCGGAATCTATTTTTAGATTGCCAGTCTAAAAATAGATATGTCGAATATTATTAGCTCTTAATAATATTTGGACTATAAACATTATCTTATTCTCTTGGAGCACTTCAGTTAAGTGCACAGATGTGGCACATGCAAATTGAGGTAGATGGAATTACGTCATTCCTATGGTTTAGTTGAGCTTTTGCATGGTTGACTTCAGTTAGACTCATGTGGCGGAGTTTTGGTG
The DNA here is from genome assembly GCA_034641835.2 of Pinus albicaulis. Lineage (NCBI taxonomy): Eukaryota > Viridiplantae > Streptophyta > Pinopsida > Pinales > Pinaceae > Pinus > Pinus albicaulis. The sequence continues at coordinate 310,890,221 of CM076572.1, read as the reverse complement.
GAGTTGATTTAGGAGTTGATGGAGGAAGTGTTCCGGTTAACTAGTTTAACTAGTTATGATCAGTTTAACTTGTGATTATACTAGAGATGAGTTGGGTGAATTAATTATTAATTAATTCACTGATATTAACTCATTATTAAACTAAAAGAACACATCAGTTAACTCAGTGCATGTTCAGTTCAGTGAAGACCAGTGGAGGAGACTAGGTGAAAGAGCCGGTTTACTATCAACAGACTATACTAGGCATGAGACTGGTACACATTGATTGATATTGCTAATGAGGATTGCGCAAAGACAAGCCAAGGGGGATTTGATCCTTGATCTCATTCATTCTCATCTTGGATTGCGCAGTAGAGGCAGGCAAACAGTGGAGGAGTTTTGAACCTGTGACTTGTTCAAAACTGAGCTAGTTTGTGTGTAACTTTTGGAGATAGTATTGAGTACTTGTGAGGAGTATTGTACTATGATTGTTACATGATTCTCTATCATTATAAATACAGATAGTTGGGGGTTTTCAGCTGTAAGATTTCCCCATTACATACTGTGTTCATGTGTGTTTGACTATTGTATTTATGTGCGCATGCGACTGTTTCTATTTCCGCATATTGATGATCAATTGTAGAAGAGGTTATGTATTATGCATGAATCTTAAATAGTGTGTAATCAGGATAATCTCGGTGAATAATTCAGCAAATTATTCAAATTTCTACAACATGGTATCGGAGCGAAGAATTGATCATCGGGATCTATTACAGTGATTGCAATTATTTCGGTAGACAGAGTCTGTAACGGGCCAGGTAGCCTCTGGATCCATCCTTTCCTTGAAAGGTGATATATCCAGTAAATTCCCTTACAGTCCATCTCTTTGCTAGAAATAATTTGTTCTCACAGATCCAGAAGTAGTTGAGTTTTGAGCTTGGAATTCGAATTTTGCAGCAGTGTTTTCTTGGTGTTGAAGTCAAAATGTCTTATCAAGGATTGCGATTGGAGTATGCTCTTGAAGGCAGCTTGAATTATATTTCATGGAGAGATAGTATGGAGGTGGTGTTAGATGATAACGGGCTGAATTTTTTCATAGATGCTGAAGTCCCAAAGCCTACTGATGCTGCTCAAGTTGAGGCTTGGCAAAATAATATGGCAAGGTGTCAAAGGATTCTGTTGGAGGGCGTGAAGGATCACATAGTATCTAGCCTGCATGGAAAAGCTTCTCCATACTTGATGTGGAAAGAGTTGATAGAATTGTTCCAGAGCAAGAGCGACCAGAGGAATTTGGCGCTCAAGGATAAACTCAGGAAAATAAAGATGGAGAAGAATGACACTATTCCGGTATACTTGACCAAGTTTGTCCACTGCAGGGATTAGCTTGGGAGTGTAGGAGTTAGTGTGGATGATGAGGACTTGGTGAGCTTGGCTCTCCTTGGTCTTCCAAAGAGTTTGCATTCCTATGAGGATTTTGTCAATGGTCGGGATAAATTTCCAGGATGGGAGCGACTTTGGTCGGATCTTGTGCAAGAGGAGATAAGGCAGAATACCAGGGATGGATCTTCATCAAAGGTATCTGCTGAAGAAGATTTTGCATTGGCCACCAAAGAAAGGAAGGGCAAGGGCAAGGAGAAGGCTTCTTAATCTGGTGCAGATGGTAAAAATCATGACGTGTCCAAAGTGAAGTGTTTTCACTATCACGATCATGGACATTATGCCATGAATTGTCCACAAAATAAGAAGAACAAGCAGGCTGCTGGAGCTGCAGTTGGTGAGGCTCTTGCCTCAGAATTTGAGTTGGACTTCTCATTGATCGCATGCATGGTGTCTAGTGCATTGGGATCGCGGTGGTATTTTGATAGTGGCGCTTCCTTTCACATGATGGGAGATGTGAATCTTTTCAGTGACTTGGTGGAGAAAAATCTCCAGATGCATGTTGAGTTGGGCGACAATGGACGATACAATGCGACCAGCATTGGTACCATAACCTTTGAGAGGGAGTCAGGTAAACTCATTCTTTTACAAAATGTATTGCATGTACCAGGTTTAACAAAGAATTTGATCTCAGTCGCAATGTTAGAGGATAAAGGGTATGAAGTTGTCTTTAGAGAAGGGAAAGTTTTCCTTCGGCACAAGGCAATGGGACAAGTCAAGAAGGTTGGGATTCGGGAAAAGAATCTCTACAGACTTGAAGTAGATGGGATGTCTACGGAGCTTCCTACTGTTGGGAAGCGGGAGAAAGACATGCAACTGATGCTTGAGAGGGAGCAAGTTTTGCATGCAGGTGAAAGTGAACCTCAGGGTGTGGAGCAGCCACAAGAGGATCATGGAGTGGGAGAAACCACTCATGCAGAGAAATTTCGTGCCAGATGGGCAGAGGGAGTGCATGCAGCTATACCACCAGGTGAGAGGTGGGGCGACATGCATGAGTAATCCCAAGAGGAGATTTCTGGGCAGGATTCATGAGATGGTGTGGATCTCATGAATTGAACTTGGCTACGAGGTGCCCACAGCGCAGCAGTAGCATGATCAGTTGGATTGATGCAGGCAGATCAAAGTGACAGTGTCGGATACTGGAGCGAGGATCAGAGTTGACAGCAAGTGCAAGAGTGCATGGGTGCAAGAGTTCAACAACGCAGTGGTTCCTGATGACATGTGCAGTTGGCCAAGCAGAAGTCGAAGACTTTGATGATAGATGCTAGATGCATCAAGACTGATTGAGTTGTTTGGAGCCTATTCAGTTTCAGAGGAGTTGCAGAGCAGATGCATGGAGTTGCATGGCGTTTGTGAAGGTTGCAGGGCGAATGCATGGAGTTGCATGTCGCATGCAAAGACAGTCCTTTCTTGTTGAGAGGGAGTGTTGAAAATGGCAACAAGAAACAGTGAAGGAGGCCTCCTGAAACATCTTTCCTGATCCTAGTTGGAAAGTGATCACCTAAACTAGGTGGGGGACCACACAGGTGATTTTTTGTCGAAAAGTCTATTTTTAGACTATGTCTATTTTTAGACATATGGAGCATGGTCTAGGAGTTGCAGGATGCTATTCTTGGATGATTGGTCAAGTTGGTAAAAATAGATGGACAACTATTTTTAGACATACAGGTCGAAGTCTATTTTTAGACTGCCTATCTAAAAATAGGTCAGTCAAATATTATTAACCCTTAATAATATTTGGACTATAAACATTATCTTTTCCTCTTGTAGCACTTCAGTTCAAGCTACAGATGTGGCACATGTAGCTGGCAGAAGGAAATTCGAATTTCCTATGTGTTAGTTGAGCTATTGCATGGTTGAATTCAGTTAGAACTCATGTGGTAGAGTTTGGTGGAGTTGATGAGACAGTTGATGGAGTTGTGTTCTGTTTAACTTAGTTGAACTAGTTGTATTTAGTCTAACTGAAAAATACACTAGTGATGAGTGGTGTGAATTAATTATTAATTAATTCACTATTTATTAACTCATAAATCAACTAAAGAACACATCAGTTAACTGCAATGCATGGACAGTTCAGTGGAGACCAGTGTTAGAGGTGGGTGAAAGGGTGAGTTTGCTATCAGTTGTGACTATTGGCTGTGCATGAGATTTTCACACACATTGATGGAGATTTCCAATGAGGATTGCGCAGTTGGAGCTAGTGGGATTTGAACTTGGATCTCAATTCGTTACTCATCTTGGATTGCTGATGGCGGACGAAAGCGGTGGAGGATTTTTGAACTAGTGACTTGTTCAAAAAGCGGCTAGTTTGTGTGTAACTTTTGGAGATAGTATTGAGCAGTGCCTTGAGAGTATTGTACTATGATTGTACATGATTCTCTATCTTTATAATATCTGAGATATTTTGGGGTTTTGAAATTTATAGCTTTCCATACAAACTATGTTCATGTGTTAGTATGTATTTATATGCTCAGCTGTTTTCTTTCATATATTGATCATTTGAAGAGGTTATGTATTATGCATGACTCAAATAGTGTGTAATCGGATAATCTCACATTGAATAATTCAGCAAATTATTCAAATTTCTAAATTCAATTCATTAGATGGTTCCCAGTGAAAAAATTGATAGTATAAATAGTAAGACAACGGCGTTGGTACTATTGTACATGCTTGATTTTCATTAGGAGAAGAGATTATATCATTGGAAAATTCATTTTTTCTTTAGGATCTACCAAAAAAGGACGTCTTTATATACCTTCAATAGAGGAGTAATGGAGTTGAGGTATTAAAATATTCCTTTGGTGTGTCACAGGATAAGAATCTAATTGAATACCTTAGCTTGGAAATTTTTGTGTCAAAGTAGGCTTGTCGGTCATTTGGTGGTCGAGAGCTTCAAGTTGGTGGATTTCACTCTTGATTTTACGAGAGGGAGGTGGTGGAGTGGAAAATAGTTGCAACATATTGGGCTTAGGTTAAGGATCAAATAGGCCTTGAGGACCCTACCCCGGACCTTGGCGTGGCACGGTTGTTGTTGGGGCATACTACACCAAATGACAGTGGAAAAGATATAATTATCATTCAAAAAACTTCGAAACTGCAGGGATTAGAAATGAGCAAACCAAATAAAAGAAGTAAACCTAGCGGAGCACAAATTTATATTGAGTTTTGTGATGGATTCTAATGGGATGATAGAGAAGCGAGGGTAGATAAAATATTCATGACAAGATTGCAATGACCACAGAAAACAACTTCGAAACCCCAACTCACCTGGCGAGCTTAAGGAATTACGAGGCCCAAAAAATCCACCAAATAAAGAAAAATCGATGAAGGAATTTTCAAAAACTAGGAATTGGTCATAGGAAATTGTAATACTAATTGACCCACGGACTTGAACACAGTGTAGTCATTAGAGTTTGTTGATGATTTTTGTCTCCAGTCTCTAATGTATATCATTGTGGTTGGAGGTGGTCTTATGTGATTCCTCCATTTCTTTCCTACGTTTTAGCTCAACATCGCTCAACGTCCAATGCATGAGCTAAAGAACCTCAATCCCTAGGCCAAGTCTTCCATAATTATGGTACATACCTTCGTGGCCATGAAGAAATAATCGTCACCGAAAAATGAAACCCAAAATTTATACGATATATGTGAATATTCATTGCCAAATGCATTCCCCTCACTACTTCTCCAGCGACCCGGTGGATCAATTTTATGCTCAAATTCAAAGTTCTTAAATGGAACAAAACATGTGCGCCAAGTAGATCTCATCATTCTACAATCCAATTAGAAATTCATTTCGTGAAAACCAACTCTGTATGCTCTTGTAATCGTGTTCTATCCATATTTGAGAAATAACTAACAACATAATACTTACATATATTAATACCACATCAAGTATGTATTAACGGTTCGAGAATATAAATAACGTATCGTCATCATTGCCACTCTATTATTGCAGGTACCTATTACATAAGAAGAGTTCCTCTACTCTCTGTTCCTTTCTCTCTCTCTCCAGGAGGTGAAAATACAGTTGTGGCTAATCCATTCATATGATTTACCAAGCCCAGATCAGTCATTTTCCTTGATGCAGAAAATTGCATATTTTTAGCAAATTAGCTCAAAGATATTTGCATATCTTAAAGCAAAAACAAATTTTAGGAAAACTATTTGGAGAGAACATAATTTGTTATATTTTACATAAAAACCTCTCTTTTATTTGTATCATTTCAATTCCATATCCTCAAGAAAGTGTGCACAAAGTTGGATTTTTGAATCTTTTTTGCAAGAATCTAGAATACGGAAAAACAATGTTTTTATGAAAATGCAGCAAAGAACCGCATGTAAATTTTTATGGTGAATATTTATAATTTTTATAGATAATGTGTTATATTGGTAAGGGCCATTTCTCGGGTTTCGAGATTCACCTCCAGTTACTTGCGTAAATTGAGGTCGAAACTTGGAGTTTGAAAGCGTGTGGATTTTAAAAAGCGAGTTGATTTTCTTCTAGAGACCCACATGTGTGACCTAGGTGAAATCCAACTCATTGGAAGGTGTTAGAATGTGTCATTTTTGGAAAAATAACCTTCCTGGTTTTCCTGAGAAGCATACCAAGATGTGAAGCTCCAAATTGGATATTTTAGTACTCTACTTCCAACATTAGTTTAATTGACTTGTGGAGAATTTGACAATGGAGACCTATGAAAAATGAACTGAAAAAAAGCCTTCATTATTAAATCATGGTAAAATCATCCTTAAGACGTTAAAAAACAATAAAACTATATGCTATTTGACCCAACCATGAGATGAAAAAGGATGGTTTTAGGCACGAGTTACAGGAAAATGGATATGAATATGGTAAAGTCACAGGTGTTATAAATAAGTAATGTTATGGTGAAAATGAAGGCATTTATGAGGCCCCAACAGCGTGATTCCATACTCCATTGAAAATATCTCTCTATGTAGAATATATATGTGAAATAAAGCAAAAAAGTTTGAAAAGAATTGTTGAAAATGCTTAGCGAGAAAGTCTCAATTTGAAATTACACATGGAAGTGTAGACAACTTAGGATTTAAGCGAGGTGACATGACTCTTGTCACTTAGTTAAAGAAAAACTCAATTCGGTTGTGGGACAGAAGTTTGGTTTACTTACGATTGATTTGCTAAAAATAGGGAGTTTAGCTCGGTTAATTGAGTTAAGGGCATGAAGTTCGGAGTGTATGTAGTGATTCCTAAAATTTGGGAGCCTAGGTTGAGTTAATTTCGGTCGTAATCAATTTAAACTAGTTATATACTTTATTAATAGAACTAGTTATTGGTTATTAAGTAGTGGATATTCGTTAAATCATATACCGTAGTTAGCTGTGAATCACCCTATTAATTAGCTCATGCATACACAAAAGGAATTCAAATTTCCCGATTGTAGGTGGAGTTTCCAGTAGTTAGCAACAATGTAAGCTAGATTTGAGTGTCTGGTGTTGCAAGAGATGGTCGACCATCACAAATTGCGTCGTTGATGATTTTCGTTAATGAGGACCAATTCCTCAAGGGAGAAACTAAGTAAATAGAGGTGTGATGTGTTGGTGTGGTGTTTTGACTTGGTTAAATCTTGACCAAAATTAGTCATTCTTGCTAATGAATGAGAAATTTGTTTTCTTTTTGGGTTAAGCTTTGGGATTGAGCTAAAGTGTATGCTATAATTCCATGATTAATGAAAACACGGATGAAGTGGTTTTTAGCATTTTTATTTCCCCATAGATGCATGCGTGTTCATGTATGTGCTTGATCTGTGTTGCAATATGGGTGAATACAATTGTTGATGTTTTCTTCTTGCATGTTGATGTTAATTACTAGTGAACTAAGTTCATGATTAGTAAATAACAGTCCAAGTTATTTAGTATTAAGAAATTTCATAGTTTGAATCTACATTAATTTATACATGAAGTTATTGAAAGTTCTGATGAAAGCGAAATTTTGAAGTTGTGCAATAGGAGGGGATCGAATTTGAAGGGTCAATTATTTAGAGCTAGAAGGATGTATTTCTATGGACTTAGACTCAAGTATTCCCTTGGGGAGATGTGTTGAATTATATTTTCTTGAAGTACCACATGGAGAAAATCTAGAAGATAATGGATTGAAGGAATTCATTGATAACGATATCCGAAACAGGGATTAGCGGATGCCCAGAATCTAGCGAGAATGGAAAGTGTGTGTGGCAAGGCGAGGATAATTGTATATTGGAGGGAGTACGCAGCCACATTGTCTCAAATATCCATGAAAGAGACTCATATGCAATGTGGGAAAAGGAATTGATAGATATGTTCGAATAGGGCTTGATATGAGGCACAAGCGATCAAGTAACTTGATATGAAGATGTGAAGAATGCCTCAATTCAAAACGATGTACGAGGAGGTTCACATTGTAACAATCATGGCTAAAGAATTTCATGTAATAAAGTTAATAAAGAAACAAATAAGGCCAAGGTCATGGGACATGCGTATTCCAAGCAATGTTGAAGAAAAACATCTGAGTAGGGGGTTCATTTCGGTTTTTATGGCTAAGGAAATTGGAAAGAAATGCAAAGGAATTACTGAAAAAGAAAGAGGCATTATTTGGCATTTATTTATGAAAAATAATGGAAATTAGGAAAAGGAAGGTTTAAAGGAGTCACAGGGGTTCATGTGAGAGAGGAAAATGAAGAGAAAATAATGGAAAAATGAAAAATAGAGGCCCTCATTAATAAAGGCTTTTTGAGAGATCGGTTGGTATATTTTTTTAGTTCAATTTGGAGCTCTCTCTGGTCTCTCTCTCTCTCCCAATCTTAGACACGTGAAATTCTTGGAGCACTCTGAGAATTGGATAAAGGAAAGAAAAAGAAAAGGAAAATATCAAGCAAGGAAAGGCAAGATCAAGCAACTATGTCAAGATTACTTCTAGGTATGATTTGAATGTGTGATTTCCTTGCTATATTTTTCATGCATGGTACATGCATGTGTGCATTTGGTTCTCTTTATGTCTATTTGGTATAGGATTTTCAGGTGTGACAATGTTATTAATCTTTCTTTTATTTTTGGATAACCATGAGTATGATAGTTTATATTTTATTTGGTTAATATGGATTTAGGATGGTTCAAAACTAAGTGGGGTGGTCTCTAAAAGAAATATCACATCGCACAGGAATCTGCGAGGTGAAGAATGTGGGATTGCGGTAAAATCTGGTTTTGTGTGCCTCGGTGAGCACCTTGAATCCTCAACCGGTGAATGGCAGGATATACAATAAATCTTAGAGGTGTGTTCCCTAGTCAAGTGAGTATGGCAAGTCCCCGGAAGCCGGTTGGATTTACATTCATTAATAAGAGATTCTTCTTATCCTTGGTATTTCATGTGTAAATGTAATAGGTTCTGTGTGTGGTTTTTATGGTTGTTACTGTCCTTGTCATTTCGGTTGGTTATATGTTGGTTATGAGTATGTTTTATGTAATACTTGATGTATGCATTTCATCATGTTTAGATTAGTAAATGGAATGTAAAATGAATACATGAGTTTAATAGATGATAATGCATCTGTTATGATATGGAAAAAATGTTTCCTTATGAATCTCAGTTAAGTATGAGATCCCTATACTCATATATGTTTTTATCGCACTAGATTACATATTTACGACATGTTTGATGGTACACACTCATGGATGGTGGGGGTCATATAAATTACTTGCACCGGTGATTGAAATAGTAGCTTTGCTCATTGATATTATTCATTTATGAAGGTTTCTGGAGTTCTAAAGTGGCACGAGACCTAACCTGAAAAGTGGCTCCAAAATGTTGGGGTCGGCTGAGATAAAACTTCTTGAAAAAAGTCCACATTAGATTGGCATGCTAGCTGTGGGAGTGGCGGAAGGCATCCAATCGCATCGCATGGATTTTTAGGGGAGTGGGTGGCAGCGTTCGGTCCAGGTGGGCAGCAAGTTATCTCGGGGGTTAGTCTCAGGGAGGTTGGTTGGCTCCCGGGAAGGTTAAACAGCATATTGGAAAGGTCAATTTGTTTTGTTGTGTTAGTTCCACTTCATGTATAGAGTTGAATCACATTATGGTAGCCTCTTGCTACATGTTTACCCCCAATGGACTTGTTATCTTGGGTAAGTGTGGGAGGAGAGGTGTTATAGGATGGTATTAGAGTTGTGTTTCACATCTGAAAGTTGATGGTGCTATTGGATGTGTTTTTCATGAGTGTATTATGTCGGTTATGCATGTTGGCACATATGTTTTATACATGCATTGTCATGATTATAGTATACCTGCATGTGTGTAGTAGGTCAGGACATGCATTTTGAAGGTACTTATTATGTAGCTTGTGTCTCATGATGCTATTAGTATATTATGATGCTAATGTGTTATAGGTACATTGAATATTAGAGATGCAAATCATCTAGTGAAGGTTGCATCACTAGACCTCGGGATAACAATAGATAAGTAATACATTTTTATGTTGGTTGGTTTTTATAAGCATTAGGGTTATGTACATGCTTGTCAATTATATGGATTTGTTATAATTAAATGTATGATATGTTAGTTAATACGTATGTAATCATATGTATATGTATCGGTTAGTCATAGGTGATAGTCACTTGGCAATTTATATGCATTCTGACCATACACATGATGATTATGATCATTGCATTAAGATCTTGATGTTATACGTATCATGCTAATTTGGATTTAATATGTATATGGTTAGAATTTAGCAGCATTCGGGTATATGGTGTTATTTGTGATATTATATTTGTATTGATAAAAGAGATTGACTATATACATATGTGATTGTTATGCATGAATGACAATTGTTTATGGGTTATGATGTGAACATGTTAGCTGGAAGTCTTGTTATATGGACATCATGAACTTATTTATATTTGAGTTGATAGGTTTTGAATTTATATGGAAGTACTTGCTAGCTAGATTGATTGTGCCCATACAAGATAGCCTCCTATGAGATACATTAAGGTATGGGTTTATATTGTCATCTACTTCATGCTTGAATGTTTGATCATGTCGTCTATTTGGTGTTTGAGTGTTTGGTGTCTATTATGTCATCTAATATCTTTGTTGAATATTTGATTAGTGGCATGATATAAGTTTGTGTTATAGATATGAAGGAATGATCTTTTTTTGATATAGTTTCACTAACACATATGTGTTGAGAACAAGGTGATATGTACTTAGTGTAAGTGGGTGCTAGTTGTGGTATTATGACTTAGGTGATTGCGAGTTTATTATGATGTGTTTGATAAAGTAAAGGTTGATTTCAAATTAATAGTGTGTCTTGGCAGGTCTTTTGAACATGAGGTTGACATGTGTGAATAGTTACGAGTAACATGTACTTGGCATTAACATAAAAGGTAACAATTTCTTTGTTTATATATAACTAATGGTTGGGTGATGTGATAAATCTAATAAGACTCAATTGCATCAGGTAAAAGGTAAAACAAAGGATTTGGCTATGTTTGGAAACAACAATTCCAAACAAATGATGCTTGCATACAAATTATTCTTAACCTTGATTTTGTTTGACATTATGTGGATGTATATTTATATCCTTGAACATGTATTTGAGAGAGTATATTATCTAGTTTCTACTTATGGTAGGATTCTTCAAGGAATTGGAGAGTCCCCTTGAGAGATAGCATGGATGTGTTCGATTACATGGCAACATTTTTGGTTACAACAAGGTAATATAGATGGTATATTTAACATATCTATCTTGGAGTTATGTGTTTATGGCGGTATGATGTGGGGGATTGCATGTCGAGTGTTAGGGTCCTATAATTCCATAAGTTCAATTGATGATTGTCTATTTTCTTTCAATTGATGAAATTGTAAATTATATTGTGATACCTGATGACTTACAAAAAAAAGAAAAAATGTGTGAATAAATGAAAAGAGAGTATATGTATATGTGTAAAAGAAAAGCAATTAAAAATTTAAAAATGAAGATGTTGGGTATGTGTTATATTCTTTCCCACGACTAGTCCACATGCCGTACGTTACCTTGGTCTGTGAGGGGGGTCCACGGGGGCGACGGCGCCCGACAATTTTTTTGGTGTGCGGTCCACTCTTAGGCGGACCACCCATGTTGTGCATGATTTTTCACATGGTTTTGAGGTACGTTTATTTTGTTGTTTCTGTGAATCCCATCAGGGAACTGTGGTTATGTTCTAATCGAGGGGTTAATGGATTGGGGTTTATGTATGCTTGACATGTATATATATGTGTTGTAACACTAAAGATATAATGAGAAAAATAAAGGCTGGTCTTCACGATTTGGGATCCAGAGGAAAATCTGGAGTGTTTATCTATTTTATGTTTTATACTCTACTATTGTTTTTTGACCTTACATTTATAAGATTCGTGTGTGAATAATTTATTTGTTCGGGGTTAAAACCTACATTTGGTATCAAAGTCATTTAGAAACTGAGGGGATGCCTTTGCTGGCGAGGTTTTGTGAGCTTGAGGTAGACCATTCAATGGGAAGATCTAACGGAATTGATTCTTGGGTGAAAGAAGATGGCGAGTGGTAGAAGGTGGTCGAGAAATTTAATGGTCGAGTTTTGAGTTGTGGAGGCTCAAGATGGAGGATACACTGGTGGATAAAGATCGGTGGATGAGTAGATCCGAGTACTAAACCAATAGCAATGTGAGATGAAAGCCAGAAGAAAGCTGGATCGAGAAGGCTAAGAGCACAATACGGTTGTGTGTCTCGGTTAATATTGTTGATGTACGAGAGAGAAGCTACGACGGGAATTTGTGGGAAAAACTTGGGACTTTGTACCAATCTAAGTCTCTGGTGAATAAGTTGTTCTTGCGGAAAAAGTTGTATAACTTTGAGGATGAAGGATGGAGACTCGGTGTGAGCATCGAACGCCTTCCAATCTTGTGTGAAAAATCAATTTGTCATCATTGATATTAAAATCTGTTGGCAGTCTGTTTGCATCGGTTTTTTGTGTTCTCCTGCGAGACTCGTGGGACGATCTGGTTATTGTAATAGGTAGAGAAATACAACTACCTTGAATTTTGATGACATTGTCTCGGCCTTGCTATTGGAGAATGAGACGGGAAAATGCTGGAGGGTCAAAATGGAGATGCCTTATCTATACGAGGAAGGTCCCAAAGCTTATAACAGGAGAATAGTTTCATTGGAGATCTAAATCTAGAGGAGATCTAAATCTTCTCACAAATTTTGTAAAGAGTATGTTGGAAATGCGGAAAGGAAGGGCACTACAAAAAAGGAATGCATATCTGAAGCTCTGAGAAAGGAAAGGGATTTGTTAAGTGCTCATGCTGAAGGAAAAAGCCACTTGGATGAAGGTGGGGATGTGTATTTGGCTTCTTCAAAAATACATGTAGATCATGAGTCATGGTTGATTGACTTGGGTGCATCCTTTCACTTCACTCCCCATAGGGGTAGTTCTGCGAAGTATGAAATATGATGGTGGTGATGTATTCACGGGGGATGATGGGAAGGCTAGAATAGTTCAGACGTGGAAAAGGAAATTCAAAGATAAAACTCTGGTGGAAGGATTAGAACACTTCTGGTGTGCATATTCACTTTGCATTGGCGAGAAATCTGATTTATTAAAGCCAAGATGAATGTGAGTGTGTAAAAACAATGTTGGAGAAAGATGCCTACAAGATGGTTAGAACACTTGGTATTAATACGGGGAGTTCGGATTGGAGACTACTGTACAAACTCTGAGTAGCCTGCTTTATTATTGATCGTTATGTGAGTTCTATGGTTCTTGAAAAGTGGAGCGGAAAGCCTAGATGTATCACGGAAAAACCATGCTATGGCATCGAAAGGCTTGGACATATTGGAGAGAAGAGACCTTCGGATGTGTGCATAGAAATGGTATGGTAGAAAGGTATGTCTGTGTAATTTATCTTGTGGATTTAGATTTACCTTGAACATTGTGTATATGGGAAGGAGAAGAGTCGGGTGAATTTTCATGCGGGTGCTAAGAAAGCCGAACAAGATATTAGATCTTGTGCACGGTGGTGATAATGTTTGGACACGACGTCGATTCCACCATCAATGAAATTATTTGTGTACTATGTTTTATTGATGGAGTAGCTTGTCAAAGACCATGGATATATTTCTTGAGGAAGAAATATGAAGTCTTTGACAAATTTAAAATTTGAGAGCTCTGGTGAGAAAGCAGACCGAGAGAAGAAGATAAGCGAGCGGATAATGGTGGGGAGTTCTACAAGAAGAATTTGAAGAGTTCTACTGAAGTGTAGTATAGTACGGTGAAGACTGCTCATACACATATAAACTTAAACGAGTCTGAAGAATGAGCAAACGACGATGGAAAAGGCAAAGCATGCTTTCCCGGTGAGTGCAGGGTTAGGACAAGAGGTGGCGAGCGGTGGAAGCGCATGTTACTTAGTTAACATATCTCATGTCGACGTTGGAGGATAAGAATCCACATGGTATGGATGAGTAAGGAAACCCTCTCTGCCATCTAAGGGGTATTTGGATGTGTGATGCATATAACTCCATCATTCCCAAGGAAAAGGACCAAGTTGGATAATAAATGCGAAAGATTCTGCATCTTTATTGGGTATAAGGATGGTTTAAAGAAGGATTTACAAGCTTTGGAACCCGAAGCAAGAGAAGATTAGCCAAACAAGATGTGGTGTTTAGAGGTGAAAGATGTTGTTAAACATAATTCATACCAAAAGACTTGAGAAGATGAGAGTTTGAGCTAAAGGAGTATGAATCAGGACTCTGCTTGAGAGAAGATTGAGAAAGAGGAGAGGCCTGTTTATTTGAAGATCGGTTAGGAAAGAAGGAAGCGAGAAGGTATAGTCCATCTGCTTTACCTGTACGGGTTGCCTTAACTATAGGCGATGATCCCGAGCTGTCGTGATGTGGAGGTCGGAGGATGGAGAAAACTATGAAGGAGGCCATGGTTGATGAAATGGCATCCTTGCACAAAAAAATGAACATGGGATCTGGTAGAGTTGTTGAGTTTGAAGGAAGCCCTTGAGGAGAAAATGGGTGTTTAAAAAGAATGTAGATGTAGAGGCAGCATTGGAAAATACAAGCTCGGTTGGTAACAAAAGGTTATTCAGTGCTCGGGAATTGATTTAAATGATATTTTTTCTCCTGTTGCCATTAACTAATGGAGTTACTTTTATCTTATTCTTTACTTGCATTTGATTTTGAGATAGAGCAGATGGATGTGAAGACAAAATTTCTTACGGGGATCTAGAAGAGGAGATCTACATATGAAGCATCTGAGAAGGCTTTGCATGGTGAAAGGGTAAGAAATATTTGGTATGCGAGGAGTTGAATAAGAGTACGTATGGGTTAAAACAATCACCGAGGACGTGGTATCAAAAATTTGATACCTATATATAGGGACTTGGCTTGATTAGAAAGCAAGGAGGATCCTTTGTGTTTATTTTAGAGGTGGTGGTGATCGTGTTGTTATTTGATCTTATTATGTGGATGATGTGTTTAATCAATTGAAATGACAAAGAAGTATCCAGACTTGAAAGACAGCTTGTTCTCAAATTAGAGCATGAAGGATCTTGAGTGGCACACCAAACTATATTTTAGGCATGGAAGTGGAGATCGGGCAAGAGGAAGCTCTACGGGTTAGGCTTGGGAGGAAGTATATCGAAGGACTATATTACGAGGAGGTTCAATATCGGGATAGTGTAGGTGGATGTTCCTATTCCTGTGGGTGTAGATGTCTGTTGAGCAGTGTCCCAAGACACAAGAAGAGAAGGATATGTCCCATGTGTTCATATACAGAGTGCGGTGGGTATGATGTATGCAATGATGCAGCTCGACATTTTGTAGTGGGGTATTGAGGCGCGGTTTATGTCAAACCCCAGGGAAGGAGCATTGGACGACGGTGAGAGGCGGGTTTTGGATATTTACATTGGCATTAGTGATTATGGCTTGTGCTACCGAGGAAGACCAAGATTGGAAAGAATGTTGGACATTAAGTAGTTTTTTTGATGCGGTGGGTGGAGATCTAGACCAAGAAGATCTAGTGGGTATTTGTTTAGCCTATATGGAGGTGTAGTCGGTTGGATGATGAAACGATGCAGCGAGTAGCGCTTTGACTACGGAGGCGAGAATACATAAGCGACCACTCATGCAAGCAAAAGGAATCAATTTGGTTGCGATTGTGTTCAAGTGTGGGTTGGTACAAAAAGCTATAAGGATGAGCGCGATAGCCAAAGTGTAATTTTCTTGGCTAGAACCACAACTTTATCATTAAAAGACAAAGCATTGATGTTGATATCACTTTGTTAGGAACAGTTGAGCTAAAAAGGTGTTCTTGGCAGTAAAGGTGGACACTTTGAAGAATGTTGTAGATGCATTGGCCAATGTGTGTTTGGAGAAGTTCTCTTGGTGTGAAGGAAACAATGGGTGTTGAAAAATTATTAATGACTAAGCTCTCCCAGTGGTCCACAATGGAAAAAGAGAAAAAAACAAGTGGGAGAATGTTGGGTATGTGTTATATTCTTTACACGATAGTCCCACGAAATTTTACAATAAATTCTTGCCGATCTGGGTAAGCCTCAGCAAAAAATTTTTGGTAATGGTCCACTCCTTAAGTGAGACCCACCCATGGGCTGTGCATAAAGGTTGCACATGGTTTTGAGATACGATGGTTTCGGCCCCTGGTATTTTGTAGATCCAGTCAAGGAGAACTACAGAAGTTATATTCTAATCTACAGTTAATGGATCGGGTTTATGTATGCTTTATGTATGTATATGTGTTGTAACACTTAAGGAATATAATGAAAAATCAAGTTGGTAAATCTTTGATTTGAGATCGGGGAAAATATCTGTGTTTATCATTTTTATGTTTTATGCTCGCTATTGTGTTATAAGATTCGTGTGTAGATAATTTGTATTGAGGGTTAAAACCTACGGAAAAGGCTTAAAAAAGAATGTATAGGAGTGGGCGACCTAAATGTACTCGAAATAAAAATTGCCTCAGCAATTAACACTTAGAAAATTTTGAATAAATGTGTTGCTAGCCAAAAATGCCCATTGTAATAGGATAAGTATAAATAGTTAGTCTAATCACACTATTTAATCATGATTTAGTTGTAATAAAATAGATTAGGTTAGTGAATAAATAAATCACATAATATAATTGTGATTGAGTTTAATTAGTGAAGCTAATCACAACATTTAATCATGGTTAACTAATAGGAAAACAAAAAAATACTCTGCCGAGTTTTAGTTTATTTTTTTCATTTATCGTCAGAAAACAAGTTTCCCTTTACTTTTATTGGAAGATGGATGAGCAAGGTAATGCTCAATTAGTAATGCATGAGACCTCCTTGGTAGGGAAAACGCGCAAAATTTACTTTCGGGCTTTGTTGATCAATTATTATACAGTGGTTTGCCTCTAATGGTAGGATTTAGACCTTATGGAAGGAAGATATTCAAAAGGTTTTGCATCTTAGTGATCGGTGGAAAACGAATTAAAATTTGGTATTTATACGAGAACTACATAGAAGATCGGGATCTGTAAGTTAATTCCACCCTATAAATTACTAAGATTTGTGCCTATGAGACTTTTCTCATTAGAGTACATTATATACAAATGATACATATGGATGACATGCATTTGTGTGACCAAAAGAAGAAAGCACAATCTAAGAATTAAAGCATCGTTGGACCTTTTTGACTACAATACCGAACAATAAAGTGAAGATGATTTACTTTTTGGAAACAAGTAAACTCAGAAATTGAGCTTCACTTGGTGTTATGACCTTTAGCCTAATTTCAAAGCTAAGGGTGGATAAAAAAGACTACATCCTACCCACACTCCTGGGTTAGAAATAGAAGAAATACATGAACAAGAATTAGTGGAAAGAACACTGCAGTGAAGAACATGTTATATCAACAAACACATCTGGAACTCCTACACCTCCAAGAAAAAAAGGAGGAAAAGGATAAGAAGAGAAGAAGAATCTTGACAGGTGACATAAATTGGAGCTAAGGGAGTTCCTAATATACAAGAGAAGAAGAAAAACCAATTTTGCACTAGTTTTTCGACGGGGGAGAACAAAGAGAAAACAATTTTTATCATAGGTCCTCATGTATGTGGGATGATGACCTTCTTAGGATCTCCCTCTTAATAAAATATAAGCAACTCCAAAAAACCTACAAACAACTAGCACAAACTCAAGAAATTATTGAGCCTTCTTTTTCAAGTATAAGGCAATCAAACAAGAATGAGATGCTTAAAAACATACATATAAACGGTTATGAGTAGCATAAAACCACATCACAACAAATGATCTATTGACCTTTGGCACGGAGAGAAAGAAAAATGCAAATTTCATTCCTTGAGGCAAAGTGGCAACCCAAGACACCAGCAGTTACACAAGAACACCTTATTTTCCCTGCATTTTTGATGCAAAGAAAATCCATCCGGTTGACCAAATACAAATGCATAAACAATTTATTGAGATGATGTACTCACACTAAATAATGAGGCCTTAATCGACTACATATTGTAGGTATTAGTCAACAACACACAAACACAACTCAAGTTGGAAAGGATTTTATCCTTAGCCTAAGGATATTAAGATCAAGTCACTTGTGAAGACTTTCCAGTGATCAAACTATGATACAATCCTAGTGATGTGGAAAACTAAAGAGATAGTATGAAAAATAAAGAGTGTGATATAGCAACATTAAGGAAGAATCTTGAATTTCCTACCACAAAGAAGGATCCCCAAGCTAAGGGAATTCGGAGGCGGAGAAGGAGAAAGAGGGACATGTTGAAATAATCATTGAATAGAACAACCATATGGACATGGAGAGTGGAGCTGAGAAATTTCTTTTAAAGAGAAACAAGAGCCTCATCACATGGTTAGTTTGCCCACCACTCACAACTATCCCAATTTTTAGTGGCTGACACAGGAGCATATACATCCCAGCCTTCGGCCGGCCGGACATTGGAATCACCTGAATGAGCTAGTTAAAGCCATGAAAATCTGACCATTTGAGGGCAAGAAGTGATAAATTAAAGCTCAACTCAAAAATACTTCCAGGCATAAATTAAAGTTAATACTTCTTGTGAGGAGGTTGAGAAAATCACGACACACTCTCAAAGTTGAACAATTACAAAGTGAATCAACAATGGCTCAAACTCTAACACAAGCAAAGAAGAAAACATATGGGCCAGATATCAATGAAGCCATCACAAAAATATGGCCTTCGAATTCCAGATTATTTTTAGAAGCAAGAGGTTAATACATAGATCCAAAGAGATATTGAAAAATAAAAAGGAAATTTGGGGCATAACGGGAGAAGCAACATCCATCATCAAAATATTTGAATTACAAAAACATGAAGAACTAGAAGGCTCGAGTTAAGACGAACATAGACAATTTTGAGGTAGAAAAGAATGCACACACTAAAAGGAACTTAATGCTACAATTGAGAGGAAAAAATTGTCAAAATATGGATACGACATCCAGGATATTTCTGAAGATCTGTGACGCTACAGGGAAAGGACTCTAAAATTTTGATTTGATGAGGAGAGAAAATGGAAGTAAGCTTGAAGAAGGTACCGGAAAGGAAACTATACTGTTCTCAAAGACAAAAACAATATTTCAAGTATAAAAGAGCCATCTCATGAGGAAAAAATTCATGGAAAACCCGTGATTTCGACTTATTTATAAACCATTAAGTCAAACAATTTGTTCATCATCAAGACAACGTTTTAGAGTACACAAAGGTGGATGAGACCTATATATATAAATTAATCAAATTTTTTATTTCAACAAAAAGAAATATGGGACAAATTGTGAATTATAGATAAATGTTTTTTCATCTTAGGACAACTTAAGAGAAATATCACAACAAATATGAGGCCCATTCTTGATAGTCATCCTATTAGTCATCAATATTTTTTCACTTGTTGGTGATGACTAGTTATGTGTGTAACCAAGTTTTCAGTAGTCACAGAAATTTGTCAAATTTGCCAGTGAGAAGGAAAACACCCATAAATTTTTTTTCCCTCCTACCTTTCGATCCGCCCATGTGAGATGAGACCTCATTGCTCAGTCCTACCTAGCCTCAGCCATACTGATACGCACTTGAAGCTCTAAAGAGAGACAATCCGTCTGTTCCAAAAAGTCTCCCTAAGTTAGGAAGTGGCGCTTTAGGGCATTACTCCTTGGCAAACTGTCCAAGAGCCAAACCTCCATCTCTTATGAACCCACGGCCTGCGGACCTTCCTACTACGCTAATGAATTTGAGTTCTGACCACAGGTGGACCTAATACACCATAAGTCTCAACAATACGTGGAAATATGATGCAAAAAGTGTTGTGCCAGTGGCAACCCACTAAATGAAGATGAGACATGCGACTATTGACATGTGTTGTCCTTGATGGCAAACCACACGGTAAGTTAACTTGACTTGATGGAATTATTAAATGATGTAAATACGATATGATATAATGTTGTTGACAATATGATCTTGCAGGTATTTGTCCTTCGAGAGCAACCACTGATGAAGATGATGTGCTGATGAAGTTGGTAAGCTTGAAAAGAATAATGTTCTGATGAAGAAATATGATGTATCTGCGGTGGTGTACAGAGCAATGATTGGCAGAATGTACTCAAAGTATATGATGAAAAAGAGTATATCTCTATGTATACGCGGATACGTAGGGGAAGTCGCGTGTACACTTGTGAGAAAAGAACATGCCAAGTCGCATTATGGGCTAAAGCGCTCAAAGTGCAAACAGGGTAACCACCATGAAGGTATTGATCCATTGTATTGAGTAATGATCCGCCTAATTGACCCGTCCGGGTAGTTTGGGCTCATGGTATTGTTTTTGGCCATAGTATTGAAAAAAAGGGAGCTCATGGTATTGAAAAAGGGTAAACCTATAAGAGAAGAAATTCATTGTACAAAATATTAGTGTGGGTGCAAGATGTACGACTTGAATAAATACTTCTCTACGAAGTAAATAAGATAGGGTTACGCTTGAAGACCGTCAGGTATGATGCATGATGATGAAGAAGGATCTAGATCTGAAATGCACTTATGTCACTAGATCTGCCTTTATGGAGAGGCCTAGATCTATGATGAAGCGAGGAACATCTAGTCGAACATCATTGAGAAGTGAAAAGGGTAAATCTGAATTGAACATCGATCATTAGTATCGACTCGTAATCATTGAATCTATCGCTTCTTAGCATGAAGAGCGCGCTATACAGCTTCTACGAAGTAAAAGCGCGTATGTAATAAAATATATAACTTAGTATCTTTGCTGGTTTGTGTAGCGGAAGAAGCGGCATTATATCTGTGTGACATCGATGCAAGTAAAAAGCAGCATTATACAGAAATACAGGAGTTCTTGAAAGCGAGGGTATAAATATCTGATCCTATTCTGTTTGTATTTAACGCTATGCGATCTACATGTTGATATGTGTCTGTTGTTGATGTGGTTGAACCAAAAGTATGGAAAGGGTCCGATCTGAAAATATGATGAAATGCTGGCTGCAAGTGTTATTCTATTGAAGTTGTTGGATCCGATTGAAAATTGATGAAGCATTGGTCCATGCAGAGGTGTTGAGGTTGTAGCCTTGATCAGGGAATTAAGTAGCTCCCTTCAGTGAGGGGGTGTAAGCGAGATCGGGGAGTCGTAACTCCCTTCGGGGAAAGGCGTGGCAGAGTGGGAGGTGGTAGCTCCCTTCCAGGAGAGGGAGCGATAACGAAACGCGAGGTGGGTGCTGTGTCTTTGTCGAGTACAGCAGCATGTATGTTGTATGTTTCTCTATAATAAAATATTGAAGAAGTGTAAAACAAGCTACGGCGGTAGATTTCTCCGATTTGAGTTTCCACCTAAAAATCCACGGTGTTCATGTGTGATTCTTTGTGTGATAAGTTTAGTCTGTTCTTACGCATGTTTCTTTGTTTATTGAACATACGATGAATGAATGATGGAATAATATAAGTGAAGGTTGGCCGCCAGATCTAGATCTACGTATCCTTCTAGTTTCACAAAGGGGATCACGTATATATCGCTAGTTCTTGAAACGGCGTGTGGGTTTTAGGGAATGAAAAAGTAAAAAGTTTTGAATATGCAATAAATAGAGGATTCACCCCCCTCTCGGTGGCCACCACAACAATTGGTATCGAGAGGGTGGTCATGCGAAGCAGTAAGCAGAAGGAGATCCGTCGCAATGGGAAGTCAGAAGGAGTGATGTCTATAAAGCCACACCTCTATTCAATGGAAGCAATGCGATTTTACGGAAGGTACGGAGACAAAAGCATATCTTGCTGAAGTCTTGGTGGATGTATGGGCAATCGTGCGAGAAAGTTGTCGATACCCGTGAAATGTTCCTCTACGATGCGGTGAAAGAAAAGTATGAAATCAATGCCAAAGCATTGAATGTCTTATTGGGGAAGCATGTACGAATCGAGAATTTGCTAAGTAATGCGCTACATTGATAAAGATATATGGGACAAAATCATTCTAGCTATGAAGAGTACAAAGGTAAAAAGTACAAAACTCCAAACTCATAGGGTGAATATGAAAATTTGAAGATGCAAGTGATGAGAGTGTTGCAGGTTCTTTCTTCGTACGGATGATATTGTAAATCAGATGAGAAATTTGGGTGAAACCATAACGATACTACTACTGTTGGTAGAAAAGTCTTAAGATCTTTGACTTCAAAAATTTGACTCTAAAAGTTCGGCTATTGAAGGCAAGATGCATAGGCTCTTTCTATTGTTCCAATTACCGTAGGTATTCGACTACTTTTGAAATGAGACAAGGAGGTCCTTCTCGAAATAAGAAGCTGCTTTTGAGCACGTCTAGAGGAAAAAGGAAGTTGTCAAAGAATCCGATATGTATACGATGAAAAAGAAAAGCGAATTTACAGCAAGAAAACTCCAACTAAGTCTTAGGAAGATTCAAAAGTAAGCTTCCCTTCTGCAAATGTTGGAAGGTGTGGAAAAGTTGGTCATTATCTTTTGCTAAATGTCCTTATAGAAAAGCATGGTAAGAAACAATTTGAAAAGAAAGAGTTATTATGCAAAAGAAGATGATGATAAGTCTCAGTGAAGATGAAAGAAGATTAAGAGCCATGATGAAAGTGCTCATAGCAAAGAAGCAAAAGAAGATTGCTCGAAAAAAGGAAAGGAGATACCTCGAAATCATGTATAGCAAAAATTGAAGATGAAAAACAGATTACGGCGAAGCTCTAGAGTGCTCATGGCAAAAAAGAAAGAAGAAGAAGGCTACTCAGAAACAGGAGATATCTCGAAGAAAAATAGAAGATAGATCGGATGGTAGTTGGGGTCATCCTTTGCATGATCTTGGTGGTACAAACGATGATGAGGAAATTTGTGAAAGTAGTATTAAGGTTAAGCTTTCAGATCAAGATGAAGAACAACAAAGAGCAATTGATAAGAAAGATTAACATCAACAAAGAGATGATCTCTCAAATGAAAGAACAAATAGAAATGTTGGATAACAGACGGGTGAATGATATCGAAAATCATATTAAAGAACTAGAGCGAAATCAACGATCTAAATGCGGATCATAAAAGAAAAATCAAGCAAGAAGAATGAGGACTTGTTTGCAATGCGTCTTTCTACAAACGGATCTTGAAAGCATCAAATAAGAAGAATGAAAATTGTCATCATTTTGAAAAGGAGCCTTGAGACGAGAGACTCATCTCTCTCAAAGAAAAGATCTGGAAAAATCAAATAAGAAGAATGTTAAAGAAGCTGCAACAAACATGTGAAGAAAATGAAGATTGGTTGAAAGAAGAGATTCTAAATCTGAAGGATCAAGTTGAAGATGGAAGAAAGAAAGAAGAAAGCATGACAAAGCAATGTGTCAAGCCTTGGAGGTTGAGGTAAACATTCTCAAAGGTAAATTAGAAAAGGTTAAAATTTTGAGGTTTCATGATAGTACTAACATTTTGGACAATATTGAGTAATCAAAGGTCTCACTGCTATCAAACATGGTCTTGGTTTCATGAGAAAGCTGGTAAGGAGAATCTAGCTCACAAGAGGTGAAAATTAAGTGAGATGTCAATGAAAAACCTGATGTGTTAGAAAAACAAAAAGATCAACCAACAATCATGAAGTCTCAAAGGAATTCATTCAAGAACGTTGAATGTTTCAAGTGTCATAACTATGGGCATGTTGCGACAAATTCTGTGACGAGAACAATTCACATACAAATAGCAGTGCTGCAAACTTCAAGGGATATTGTTTCTCATGTAACAAGTATGGACATAAAGCGATTGTGAAGAGGAAGATCCAAGGAAATACTCATTTATAACTCTTACTTTCTGGACACATAAGATGTTGTTATGCGCGCAAATGTATGGACATGTAGAAGATCTTACATTTGAATAGATGAGAAGGTGGATAACTTTCAGCACACAAATAGAAAGTTTAAGTAAATGCGGAAAAAGATGGGGGGATGGAATAAGAATCAATCTGAAGAAAATGATACTTTTGTGGATCTCTAGAAGACCAATGATTTTCTTGAAGAAAACACTCAATTCAAGGACCGATCGAAACGTAGGAATTCGGCCCTCTTTGCGAGTCATGCTCCAAACACGGTGACTTCTACGATTAGTGAGGAATGATGTGGGATACATTATGAGATTTAGTAATGTATCGGCGTCACGGAGAACAATGTATGATGTCTCTCATGGATTTGATTTGAATATTACATTTTTTGTGTTTCGCTTGACGGTAGCATACGATGTGGAAAGAATGAGTACAGGAGGTACAAGCTCGGGGAGGAAATGAGAGGAAGATGAAAATTTTCTGTATTTACCTTCATACGCGGGTTATATTAACAAAAAGTCGCGTGTACAGCAGTTCCTCCAGAACTGATCGCGATATGCATTGATGATAAGAGAAATTTGTAAAGCTAAAGATACGGAAGCAGAGGTCCGGGGAGCATCGATCATTTGGCGGTGAACGTTTGATTGGAAAAGTTAAAAGGAACCTTTGACAGATTCGAGACGGCCAGAGTTTGAATACTAATGATTGCATTGTTGGCAATATGACTGCTTATTCTTGATTTTTGTGATACTCATGCTCAAATGATGATGACTTGGTACATGGTTTATTATGATGAGTTTTTGAGATCTGGTTGCTGATAAGTATCTTTTGTACTCACACATGGATGAGTTGGATGTCATTTGATTCAGAAATAAATCATGCAGAGTTTGTTACTATGGTTGAGAGATCTTTTGCCTACATATGTTACTTCATGTTAAATCTTGAAGATTATGGTGATGTTGGACCACATGGATGATTGCTTGACACCTATGTGAAGATGTTGTTCTGATATGAGAATCTTTCTTGGAAAGAGTGTATTGATGCTGAAAAGAATCTGAAGGCTTGGTTACTATTGTGCTGATGCTACAACCATTGGATGAGGCTTGAAGACACCACTACACTGTTCTATCTATCTGTAGTCCAGGGAAGCATTCAAATGTCTCAGAAAGAAGCTGAACACTGTCCTTGCCTCACAAAGAATCAGATCTGATTGAATTTTAGAAGATGTCTTGGGATACGCGGGTTTCCTGAAACACAGTCGTGTATGTACGCAAGTTCCTGCACATAAAACCGCGTATTACTGATTGCTGACAATTTTTGGTTGGTTCAGCTCTCTTCAGCACAGCTGCAGTGCTGTTTGGTATCTCTGATACTGTTTGGTATCTCTGGTGGTGTTCCAGTTCTCATAATTCTGTTTCTAATGTTTTGATGAAGATGCCTTGATGATTTGTTGGTGGAAGTTTTCAAGATGCACAAACTAAGGGGGAGCCTTAGTCATTTGGAAAGATTGCTTGGTTGCACAGATTCAGGGGGAGCATTAGTTTTGCTGAGTATAATGCATTGCTGGCATTATGGTGGTTCTGATATATGATCTCTCTTGAGGTCTTTTTGGTATTAATTATGAAAATTCATATTTGTACTTTGATGAAAAGGTCTGGATGAGACCCATGTTGTAAATTGTAATATTCAGTCATGTAAGGACTTGTCAATTTTGTAAACCCACTTGGTTGGGTAGCTGAGTCAATTTTTGTAAACCCACTTGGTTGGGTAGCTGAGTCAAATTTGTAAACCCACTTGGTTGGGTAGTTGAGTCTCATATGTAAATCCACTTGGATGCAAAATTGATGTAAGTATGAGTCTTTGGTGATAGGAAGTTCATAGAGTCATGTACTTCATTGAAAAATATGTTTGAAGATTCAGCATTAACTCAGGGGGAGTTCGGCCACTTCAGCACATATCAGATCTGTAGAATGTTTCTTCCACAGAAGGGGGAGAGTGTTGGTTTTTTATCCGCCCTTTTCCCTTGATGTCAAAGGGGGAGAGTGACATGGTGTTTGAATGAAGAAAAGATAATGATGTCAAATATTTGGGAGAGTGACATTTTTGGGAGAGTGACATGGTATCTATCTGCTATGGTAACCAAACACCATCGTGGTTGCCATCAAGTCCAAAGGGGGAGATTGTTGGAAATATGATGTAGAGTGTTGTCCTTGATGGCAACCCACTGAATGGAGAAGAAGACATGCGAATGTTGACATGTATTTTCCTTGATGGCAATCCACCTGACGAAGTTATGCTTGACTTGATGGACTTAGTAAATGATGTAAATCTGATGTGATATAATGTTTGTTGACAATATGATGCTAAGTATTGTCCCTGAAAGGCAACCCACTTGATAAATATGATGAAAACTTACTTGATGAAGTTGTGCTTAAGAGAATGTGTTCCTGATGAAGAAAATATGATGTTTCTACAGTGTGTACAGAAGGCTATGAAGAAAGGATTTCAGAATGTACTCAAAGTATGATGAAAAAGAGTATGTCTCTTGGTATACGCGGATTGGCCTAGGGGAAGTCGCGTATGCACGCGGAAAAGAACGTGCCAAGTCGCGTATGGGCAAAAGCGCTCAAAAAGTGCAAAACCAAGGGTAACCACCATGGTATTAACCCATTGTATTGGGTAATGATCTGCCTAATTGACCCCGTCCAGGTAGTTTTGGGCTTATGGTATTGTTTTGGTCCATGGTATTGAAAAAGGGGGCTCATGGTATTGAAAAGGGTAAACCTATATAAGGAGAAGAAATTCATTGTGCAAAGAATGATGAGTGTGAAGGCAAGATGTTTGAGCTTGAATGAATACTTCTCTCTAAAGTATATCTGAATGGAAAGGGTTACACTTGAATGATAAATCTGATTGTATGATGCACCATTGATGAAGAATGGGATCTAGATCTGAATTACTCTTGTATGTGTTAGATCTGATTATGGAAGGCTTAGATCTGTGATGAGGCGAGCATCTAGGCGAACATCTGTCTGAAGTAAAGGGTTGAATCTGAGGTGAATGTCTGATCTGATGAAGTATGCTGCTCTGTAATGATTAAAGATCTATACGCTACTTCGCCGCGAAGGAAGCGCGTATATACGCAGCTTCGATGAAGTAAAAGCGCGTATGTGCAATGAAATATACACTGAGGTATACGCTGGTTTGTGTGGATGGAAGCGCGTATATACGCGACATCAGTGAAGTGAAAGCGCGTATGCAAACTAGGGTTTGCTGAAAGACTGTGGTAAGAAATGTCTGATCTATTCTGTTGTGTTACTGCTATCTGTATACTGCAGAGCTGAGTTGTCTGTATCAGTTGGTGAAGTATGTTTGTACTTAAAAGTATGGAAAGGGTCCAATATGAAAATATGATGAAATGTGGCCTGCAAGTGTTGTTCTATTGAAGTTGTTGGATCCAGTGTGAAAATTGATGAAACGTGGTCCAAGGTGGTGCTGAAGGTTGTAGCCTTCAGTCAGGGGGTTGTAGCTCCCTTCCAGGTGAGGCCGGTAAACGAGATCAGGGGGTCGTAGCTCCCTTCCAGGAGAGGCTGGTAAACGAGTCAGGGGGTCGTAGCTCCCTTCCAGGAGAGGCTGGTAAACGAGCGCAGGTGGGTGCCTGCGTGCTGGTCAAGTCTGCGCCCGCACATATGTTGTAAGATGTTTTCTCTATAATAAAATATTGAAGGCTGAGCAACTGCAGCGGTGGTTTTCTCCCGATTTGGGTTTCCACCTAAAAATCCTGGTGTTCATGTGTGATGCTTTATGTGATGGTTTATTCTGTTCTTACTTCACATGTTTACTGTTTATTAAACATCTGATGAATGAATGATGGAATAATAGAAGTGAAGATTTAATGACATATCTAGATCTCTGTGTATACGCTAGTTTCATAAAGGGGATCCGCGTATATACGCCAGTTTACTGAAGGAAAGTAGCGTATGGGTTTTAAGGAATGAAAAAGTAAAAAGATTTGATTATGCAGTAAATACTGATTCACCACCCCCCTCTCAGTATTTTTCCCAACAAAAGACTACCAAGCTTTTTCGACCTTTTTATTTTTATATGCCGTAACATATAAAACATATTATAATAAACTCTCTTTTAAAAAAAATAAAATTAAAACTAAATTCTATGGCCCACCTTTCATTTTGCATATGATATATATATAGCATATGTTTAAAACATATGTATATATTAAACTATCAAAACATTAAAGAACCCTTTCCGTCAGACTTCAAAAGTCTGAATAGATTGAATTTCAAACCAAATTCGCGTTCCAAAATGGGATGCTGACGTCTGCCTAATTTTAACTCGAATTCTCAATCCAATGTGCCCTATAAAAAATTTGGGTCTGGTTTTCAGGATTTCAGATTCCCTTCAATTTCATGTGATCCAATATTAATGCTCCATGTGTCCTCCTTTTGAATTTACAAAACTGTCGGGTAAATTTTTGTTTGTTTAATTTCTGGTTGGTGAATTGCGTTAATGCTGGTTGTTGTGTTTAAATACAATCCTGTACAGAAATATGGCTGCGGCCGTCTACAAAAAAAACTTGCAGGAATTTTAAATGATGAATTAAATTTCTGGATGGCATGCAAGCAACCTCCAAAAAAAAATGTTGTTGCTGCATCCGTCCTTCTGCTGCAGCAGTTGAAGTTAAAATTCAACAGCACATGGTTTAATAAGTGAGGGTGTAAAGGTAACTTTTTGTCGATAGTACTAGATTAAGATCATCTATTCATTTTTGTAGGGTCTTATGGTGTTTGGTTTTTTAGTTTTGGGTTGGGCTTATTGAGTCTAAGATATTTTTTGAGTGAAAAAATTGCTATCAGGTATTAAAAAAATTTGGTTCTTTTGTCAAAATTTATGAGCTTGTTAGGAAATACAAAACTGACAATGGTTGTATCTTAAATTTGTGGAAAATAATTTGAAATGAAACCTTTTGTTTAGGTTGTTGCAGCAGGTGCAAACCCCATTCAAATTACTAGGGGCATTGACAAGACAATAAAGGCCCTTGTTTCGGAACTCAAAATTTTGTCAAAGGAGGTAAACGCTTGCCTTTTGAGTAGGCCGGTTTTCCTTTTTGCTGATGGTTTGGTGTATCTAATTGAATTAGTTTCCTAAGGTATTTTTGGTTGCAAACTCCTTTTCATTTTTCATACAGTATTGGCCTTGTGGAATACATTTTATTGTGTGGTCTTGTTAGATCTACAACATTTTTAGTTGTTTAGTCTTATGGCCGAGGTGCACTTTTATTATGGAAATAGTTGATGCAATATTGTCATTTAATCCTTACTGTAGGGTAGTATGTTGAGAAGTTTCTTGTGAAACATTTGGTATTCAAAATGACACTTGATCCTATACAGCATCATGCACTTGACTTCAAAATTCATATTCAAAGTGTGCCAGACAATTCTTGCAAAATTTCAAATATTTATGTTGTTTTAAACCATTATCTTTTTCATGTATTGGATGCTGAAAATGTGAAAAAGACTTTCGTATGAAACCAACTAGTGAATAATTTCCAGCACAACAACCACTTCCAAGACATGATTTAGAAGTAGAGCAAATGTGCTTATGAAGCATAGAAAGATATCCTTGATGCATTGTCAATGTTTGGCTAGGGTTATTTTTGGAGAAAATAACTCCTTATTCCTAGAATAGTGATCTTCAATACAAGTAAATGCCAAAGAAGAGAGATCATTGTGTGACGCAACAAAACTGAAATTGGACCCCCTAGGAGAGCTGGTGTGTCTACAATTGCTCTGTCAGCATTTTCCCTTGGTGTACCCTGTTCTTTTCCTCCAGCCTGAGTCTTAATTGACTTATTCTTTCTTTGGGTTTATTTATCAAATTCGTAGAATTTGATAAATAAATACTATCCACAATGGTTGGACTTTAATTTATATTTTCGACTTTATATTATCTCCAATCCTTATAACCAATGTTTAACTTTCAACACTTTGTATTTATACTCCACGTTTCTTTTTAAATAAATAACTTGTAATGAGCTTTCGGCTCTATATTTCACCACCCAGCCTTACAACAATCACGCTCCAGACTTATGCTAATTATCCGCCAATCGTTTAATTAAACAATTTCATTATACTCCGGCCCCACCTATATATATCAATAACCAATCAAACACTCGTATCATACCTGGCTACCCTCCGCACACCTTAGTTAACCTCCGGGCAAGTTCAACGTGCGACCACCGTCCAATGGCCCTTCTCCAAATCAACGACTCTTGGCAATTTCACTCGGCTTCCAACGTCGGGCTTTAACGTGCGATGGCGCGGGTTAAATGGTGGTTTTCTGGTGGTCACTTTGCCACATGTCGCATTCCCTATGGAATCGCTCGCGAATAGGAAATACCGCCTACTCCGCAAAAGCGGTGCGATATGGGCAACCCGCTTTTGTGATTCCGCTCGTGGTTTTGGTAGAGGGCTTGACCACGGGTGCAAGTCTGGTTCCGCTATCCTTTTGTTTGTTAAATCATGTGCAATCCTCGGGTCAGGTTCCGAAAGCACAACAATTTTGTCTCTTTATTAAGTGGGATTTTTATATTTGAACAGTTTTCACGACCCCGGTGCAATCCTCGGGTCAGGTTCCCCTGCATTTTTTCTCCTTTGATTGTGTGTTCATTATGAATGTTGACTGATTGATATACAAAGGCTAGAAAGGCATCATTCTGAAGGAACAAAGGTCTTACACCAAAGAAGAGCATTTTCACACTGTATTTGAAATCACTTGTTGCTTATAGCAAAGTTGACAGGCTAGGACAGAGTTCGGTTTAAAGAATGCATTTCAAAGACTTTGAAGCAGTTTGATGTTTTAGGAGCACATCTAGATCAAGATGCTCCTCTAGGCAAGACAACAGGAGCAGCATGACAGTGGTAAAGATTAGCAGCAGCAGGACAAAGAGGAGAAGAGTGCTGAACAACAGTAACTTAGTAGTGATAAACAACAGTTCCAAGAAGAAAAAGAAGAAAGACATATCAGCACTTCATATTTTGGCCTCAACTTCGGAGTATGTTGCTAGGGACCCTTGAGGGTCATGCGCACCAATTTTGGGCCCATTTCGACAACTTTTTGTTTTTTGGCATTTTTTGAGTTTTTGGTCGAAAACTCATAAATTCGCCATTTCATTTTGAGGATTTTTCAAGGGAGGAGGATGATACCAGTTGATGCCATAATTTCATGATCAGGTCCTCAGCGATTTTCAGAGCATTTGGAGATCATTCGCCCCCTCAAATTGGCGAAAAATGCTCACTTTTTGCACATTCTGCCCGGCATATCAGCAGTCTGAAATTTTATGGCTTTTTACACACAGGTACAGATTTTGAAGACTTCCAGGCATCAGATTGAGGTGATTTCAGTTGCGTCGGAAAGTAGACACAAAGAGCTTTCCAACAGGCCATCATGAGCCCCGTTTTGACACCGGGAAGGCTGCCAAATGTTTCCGGCAAGTCAGGGGACCTTTTCCTGATATAAATTTGAAGTATTTTTGTAATTTTTGAACCTCAAAAATCTGCTTTTTCCAAATGTGCGTTTAGCTATTTTTGCACTAGGAAAATGGTGCAAAGTCAATATAATTTCCGTTTTTAGCATTTTTTAGATATTTTATGAGATATTTTGTGCCTTTGGCTTTGCAAAGCCTCAAGGACAAGTTTAGATATTTTGATTAGGCCAATGGGATAGCTAGTTGCACCATGAGGTTTTCCTCACTTGAGCCTATTTATTCCACAAGGCTTCATTGTAAAACAAGGCTGAACTTGAGAGAAGAATCAATATATTGGTCATATGAGCTTTAAAGAACATACTTGTGTTATGATTTTGAACTGCCTCTTGGATGCTTTTGATGAATGATGAAGGATTGTTGATGGATTCCATGACATGGTAGAATGGTATAGTGTTTCTTGCTTTGTTGTTGTCTTCTAGTTTTCATTCATGATACATCCTTCTTGCTTGCTATATATCAGTAGAGATTAAGTTTGAGATATGCCCATGGAGGCACCTCAAAATTCCTGAATCTTCATAGCTTTTATGTTTTCTTCTTCCTTAGTTACACTAAAGAATTCTTAACTGCTCTTTAGTAACTTAAGGATATTGTTGCTAGTTTCATTCATAAGTTCTATGCATTTTGAGTAGGATGTATGGTGTGCCCTGCTTACCTATGACTGTCCATAGTTCTATCCATGAAACTATCTCTTTTACTGATTAGATTATCATCTTGTTGAACCAAGGAGGCCTAGTCCCGATCTAGCCCTTTGCCTAAAACTATGAAAGCTTGTTTGTCAAAGTGCCCAATAACTTAAAGACTGTGTTTAGGCGTTCCGGCATAGTATTTTTAGTTTTTATTCTGTCTTATGTGTTTTCCCCAAAGTCTGATAGCCATTTCCCAAAGTTAGAGGGTCTTATACTTCTATGCATGGCTGGAATGTTTGTTTCGATGTGTTGATTAGTTTATAGTTACATGCTGCATGATTAAGGGTTTTCTTTACCATGTTTATGTTATCTATTAAACCAGTGATGCTTGAAACTCTTTGTTATTCACAAACTTGATGTCCATTTACTCCATTTTTCCCAAAGATCCTTTCTACCTTGAATCAAATCGGCCCTACAGTAGCCTTGCATCATCATCTCATAGCTTCCTTGACCTTTTTGATCCCATAGCCCAGTTGATCTAACTTCTTGTTACCCATTTTATATCTTTGATCAGTTTAATCCCTCACAAACTTAAAAACCAAAAATCAAAAAACTCACTTCATAACTAGCCTAATATCAGAACACCATAAGCAAACACACTGACATATTTTACACTTATAGAGAGAGCCCTCTCTCAGTCCAGGAAGGCTAGGTCCTTGGAATCCAAAGCTTGGTTTGATGTTACATCGTCATTTGGCTTGCCAATCGGCCAAATCACGAGACCCTAACACGCCTTATGATCGGAAAAAGTGATACAAAAATGAGTCTACAAGTCAATCAACCACTATCTGTGGTGATGATCACGATAATACACCACCGCTCATGCCACCCTAGTCAAAAGCCTCCTGAATGGACCAGGAACACCTATGACATATCTTTGTAGACAGAGTGGGATATCATCTATAGTAGTCTCAGGATCTCTATAGTGAGCCACTCCAGATGGTGCTCTAAGTCAGTCAGGATCTCTGCAGTCTGATCCTGTGGGGGTGGTGCTGCTGCTGCTGCATCCCTTTGCCTCCGGTCAAAGGGGCGGAGAATGGCTGGTTGAGTTGGACCCACATATGCATTTGAAAATTTTTTGTTATCAGTTTTGGACGATTAAAAAACAAAATAAAAATTAGAAAGTAGAACATGTCAAAAAAAAATTTTTACCTGATTCGTCCCACTAAGCTCCTGGAGGAAGGGGTATCTCCCGGTCGCCACGAAAGTCCATGCCAGCATATGGAAAATCCTCTATAACAAAAATTTGGCATTCCAGCCAACGAAAATATGTAGAGGGAAATCTCACAATCTCCCCACCCTCACTGTGGCGGGCCATCAAAGCAACCCAATGAACCATCTTAGGCTCTCGAGGCCGACCAACATCGACAGGAATGTGTTGCAGGGATAACATGGGGATCCTCTCTAGAGAAAAGGTGACTACAATGGACCCATATCCAAAGTTTTTTAGCTTCCCATTCTTTTATCTAGTAAGTTGGCCTTTCACATTTTCCAACACTGCTTCGCACCAGTTGTATATGGTGCCTCGAAAGAAATCTACTGCTATGCGCATCTGAGAACCAGTGGCTACATGCAAAGCTGCACTTCCACACAGCTTGAAAATGGTAAAAGTAATCACTTTTAGCTCTGGACGGATGATAGTTTTTATGTCAATCCGTTTGTCTCAGGGATTGGCCTCATCGTTGCAGAACTCTAATTGGAGGCTGGAGATAGACTGGCCACCTAGCCTAGCCCCAAATAGAGATAATGGTTCACCTCTCCTGGACAAACCAGTAAAAAAATAGATGTCTTCTAGCTCAATCTCGAGCCGGTGACCTCCGATCACAAAACATTGGTCCTGGACATCCCATTTACTTACCAGCCAAGTAAGAAGATCCACTTAAGCTCTCATGCCACTGATAGCCCAAAATTTGTAAATCCTGCATGTTCTTAAAGCTTGCAAAGTAGGTTGATGATTTATCGCTGCTTCATCTACCTCTTTGTTCTCTCGTTCTCGCCAAATAAGCATTGTAGATATCCTACAACAAGTAAAATGAAGGATTAGAATCATTTTCAAGCAAAAAATTTGGGTGATTTAGGAAGAAAATATGTTTTTTAATTTTTCACGACGCCTCCGCACTTTACACTCAGGGACAGTGCATAGATACACACAAGCCCTATGTTAAAAATGTTGGGCCCCGCCATTTTTCTTTGTAGAAAAATTTCGGGGTACGCAGGTACCTAATGCATTAGGTGCAGACCCTAAGGGCGAATTTTTCGGCATATTTTCCTCCCAAAAATGAAATTCTGACCCAAAATTAAAAAAATTGAACAGATGAAATGCAAGATAAGGAGGTTGTGGATTACCTGAAACAGATGGTTTTTGAATCCGATGGTCAGTTTGCCCAGAATATTCTCCGATGCGTTTTTTTCCCAGAGCTCTAAGAACTTCACTCCAATTTCAAATGGTAAAAATGAACTTGAAAACCCCCTTTTTATAAGTTTTTCGAATAGATGAATTTTTAATTTGTTTATTTTTCACTTTAAAAATCAATTTTTCAAAATATGAATATTATTGAAATAGGTATGTTTAATTTTTCGAGTTTTTGTGCAGAATAACGGATTTTTCAGGCAAAATGGTCATTTTTTACGAAGAGTAAACTTTTATCACTTTTTCGGGCTCTTTAAATTTTACGAAAAAGCGAAACCATGGAGTCCTCTTTTAAGCCCTTTTCAGACTCTCTAAAAATGAAAAGATCGCTGAGTACTTGACTATTCGAACTCGTTAAAGTAAATGAACAGTCATCCCTTCAGTATAATTTTACCCCTTTTTCGGACTGAAATGGACTATTTACGAAAAAGGTATATGTTGAATAATCATGGTCAATAGAGTTCTCTCTTGCATTATTTTATCCTTTTTTTCAGGCCTAACAGAATAAATTTACGAAAAATAACACCCATGGAGTTTTCTTAAGTTTTTTCTTCTGACTCCCTAAAAATGAAAAACACTGAGTTTCTCCTATACTGGACTCGTTAAAATTTAATAGTAAAGGGCTTGTCGATTACAAACAGGAACTGACCACTCCTTCTTAAGGTTCAATTTTAAACTAAGTTGGACTCATCCGAGGATGAGCTTATAAACAAGCAAATGTTATCCTCCTCAAGCTTGTCAAAAATAAAGAGGTACTTGCCAGAAATGGTGGGGGAAAAGAGAGAAAAATAGATTCGTTTGTTACACTTTGATTTGTAAAAGCATTACACCACTCTTGAACATGACACTTTTTGTCTCACTTCTACCTTGGTTGGGAAATCCTTTTCCTATCAGTTAATCAAACCACATTGAAAGTCTTCAACCGGTTTCTGGGTATTAGCTTAGGGCAACTATCACCAAACCATCTGTAGTGTCGTTATGTGTTCAAGAGGACAATCAAACAAACCATTCATTTGCAAACACTTGTCTCCATTCGTGTTGACCATCCCTCAGTCATTCCTTGCAAAAAAATTCTTCAAAACTTGATCTATGGTTTCGTGTCATGAGCTTGCTTACGAGGGATCACTTTCTGTCGACGATAGCTCATCATCTAGGAAGTTGATCTAGAATCCATCAGTACCTTGGAATCTGCATGCGTTAATGGAAAATTTCTCGCCTTCGACGACAGGTTACATCACTGACCTTCGATCGAATGATTCCGTGAAATGTTCAACTTCAGATCACATATTCGCATTTCATGGATTGTACTGAGTACTTTGAGAGCCATTGTCATTATTGCTGGTTTCTCTCACACTTGTTAACAGTTCACATCATTGACTAGTAATCAAGTGGTTTCTACCATGTTCGACTTCAACACATTTAATTGCATGGATAGAATCGTACTAGTTCGGGAAGCAGAAATCAAGACCCTGGATCTAGTTTCCACCATCCAGGCTGCGGGGATTTTTATTATTCATTATGCAGTAGACGATTCATTACAGATGGTTGCGTCCATGCTGTGTCTACATGATTAATGTGATATTAAGATCATTTCTGTATCAAAACACGTTTAGTTAGTTTTTGATCTGAGTATAGGAATGCCTACCTCAGCGATGATATATATATATATATATATATGTGTGCGTTGCATTGAATGTTTTTACAGGGTTCCAACTGGGGTGTCCACAGGCTATTCCTTGAAATGATAAAGCACATCACTCTTCGAATATTCTCAGAATTCACACTTTAGGGGGCAATTTGTTACACTGAAATTTGTCACCATGACATTTTAGTACTCCCTTGAAAGCCTACAATATCAAAGTTCCCAAAATCAAGCCTTGAAACTAAGAAAAAATCTCATAAAAGCCTTAAAATTATAGTACCGCACTTTCTCCTAGTTTTGCCTGCGGTCCCGCACTTTTTGGCTATAAATCCTGTATAGCCAAGCACACTTTCTACTTGTTAAAAGTGCGGACCCTTGTAAAAGATTAGAAAAGGTTCAAGTAAAATCTAGAAGCTCAGTTAAAGTCATTTTTAGAAGCTTCTGGAAACATTCCTGCGGTGGAAAGTACGCTCCTTTCATGTTCATGCATCCCATCCAATAAGGAGCTAACCCCTTGATGTAAGGAACTAATACCTTTGAAGGAGGATTCTATCCCTTCTTGTATGGAGTTGTAACCTCCTCTTCTCCACTATAAAAAGAGGCATTGAGCAGCCTCAAGGGGTTACAAATGGACTACCAATTGTTAACCAATTGATGAGTTGAATTTTTAGTATTGTTGGAGGTGAAGTGTTGTTGAAACTTAGACCCTTTTAGTTGAGATTTCATGTGGGAAGGATTACATACCTCTTTGTATCTCAGTTAGAAGAGTGCAAGGCTGATCTGAGTAAAGGAAATGCCTGCTCTAGACCCCAGGAATACCTGTACAACATCAAGGCAGACACAGTTGTAAGGCTCTTCTTATTTAAGTTAATACAAATAAATCCGTTTTTCTCAATAAGATATCAATTGATTGTTCATTTTATGGATTTCTTGATCACCATAATGGATATGATTTATGAATATATGCTATGCAGGTGCTATTTGATGTTTTCTTGTTTGTGATTGCAGATCTACGAAGATAACTCTTTCGGGAAACTGAAGGACTACTACTACAAACAAGCGTTGGATCAAAGGTAAGATCGTTAAAACCTTTATAGCATTTAATTATGAATCACAATATATCTAGAGAAAGATAGTTTTGTTTGTCTGTTTGTTGCTATCTGTCCGTAGGACACTTGGGAGGTCTGTATTGTCCGCAAGAAATACTTATGCGTCCAACACAATACCCTATTTTTGACACAGTTTTCAATGCCCCCATGAAGGCTATTCCATTACAGAACATTCCTACCTTTCATGGGCTAACTTTAGAAGATCCCGATGCATTCCTTTTTGAATTTGATGTCTTATGCAGGGGTTATGATTACACTACCGATACCCAAAAACTGAAGCTATTCCCCTCTACTTTGAAGGGAGTAGCTCTGTGTTGGTTCATGGGACTTGGTGGAGGCACCATCAATGATTGGGACCAAATGAAAACATCTTTCCTAAAAAAATACCAAGATTATTGCCGAATGAGAGAACTAAAAGATGAAATCTTTCAAATGGTAGCCAATCCTAGCGAGACTTTGGAAGAATATGTAGAACATTTCCAATATAATCTGCAAAGATCTCCTTATACAAATCTTCCTGATAATGTTCTAAAAACCACACTGATTAGAGGTATGAAAGACCAATGGGTAGAGACACTAAATATAATGGGTAAAGGTGATATTTATCAAGAAAATTATAACGATATTGTAAATTTGTGCATCAAGTGTTCCAGGGGCAGTTCAAGGCTGAAACCAGTCGGACGTGATGCAAACCTCAGGGACAGTAAAGATTGTAGAAATTATATGCACTAAGCATGCATATGTCTAAGATCCACCTGATCTCCTATTTAACTTTATGCAAGATATTGAATCTATTCCACTTGTTAATATTTTGCGGAAAAATTAATTGCACACACATGTGAAGCATAAACAAAAATATTCAATCGCACATAACACAGTTTTTAACCGGGAAAGCCTGAAGCTGAAAAACCCCAAATATATATTATGTAACATGGAGATCATATGACAATCTCATAAAAACATACAAAGCTTATCACAAGCTCTCAGTAAAGCATAATCGTCATACACTAATCAAGACCAATCTTGCAAATCCATGCACCGATCTCTGCCTCCTGCTAGCCTGCCACCACTGCGCAATCTCTGTTGAAGAATAGCTCTGAATGAATTCAAATTACTCCATCCTTGACTGTGCAATCCTCATTGGAAACTCCAATGTGTGTGTGATGTAATCAATGCATCACTATAGTCACAACAGATAGTCTATCTTGCCCTTTCACCTATCTCTCCATTGGGTCTCCACTGAAACTGCCATGCACTGTAGTTAACTGTTGTATTGTTCAGTTGATTAAGGAGTTATTATTTATGAATTAATTAACTAATTAATTCAGTCCACTCTCACTAGTGTTTCATTCAGTTAGACTAGATACAACTAGCTCAACTGAGTCTAACTGAGTTAAACTGAATACAACTCCATAACTACTTCTTCCAACTGTGTCATAACTCTGCCACTTGAGTTATAACTGATTCCTTCATGCATTAGCTCCAGTAAACCCTTAGGAATAGCGTAATTCCTTCTGTCAGCTGATGTGCCACATCTGTGCACTGAACTGAAGTGCTCCAAGAGAATAAGTTGTTGTTTAGAGTCTGATTATTATTAAGAGCTAATAATAATTGACATGCATCTATTTTTAGATTGATGATCTATAAATAGACTTCGCCCAATATTCTAAAATATAATTTCATCTATTTTTCCAACTTGATCAACCATCCACAAATAACATCCTACAACTTCTGAAATATGATCATCATGTCTAAAAATAGACATAGTCTAAAAATAGACTTGCGCCAAAAATAGCCTGCGGGCCCACTTAGTGAAGGTGACTCTTTTCACTAAGTTCATCATCTTGTTGAATCTCAACACTCCCTCTCAACAAGATAGGGATTATCCTTCACCCTGATCCTGCCTCTATGGTATTTGAATTTTCTCTTGGTGAGCACCATTGTCAGAATATCTGCATCTCGATCCTCCATAGGAATGTACTGAAGCAACATGATCTTCCACTGTACACAATCTCTGATATAATGATACTGGATATCAATATGTTTGGATCTATAATGAAACACAGGATTAATCGAGAGTTTAATGCAACTTTGATTATCACAATGTATCACCGTGGGATCTAAATGTGAACCTAATAAACCAATGTTAACTTTCTCCTAGATAGCCTCACATGTGCTAAAATGCCGCGATGTATTCCTCGCTTCATTGAATCAGGAAAGGCGTAAATTTGTTTCTTCTGTACTCAAGAAACTATCGTAGATTCGGATATCGAAAATCCCTCCCGATGTGCCTTTCTGCCTATTGGGCTTCCTACCCAATTGCATCCGTAAGCCATGCAACTTCACCTCATCCATCCGTCTCGTACCATAAACCATATCTGGTGATGTTTCCGAGATATCTCAAGACATCCTTGCCCTCGCTTCCAAAATGCAATAGTAGGCTTAACCATCGCTTGTGAAAGATGTTTCACTGC
This sequence comes from Pinus albicaulis, assembly GCA_034641835.2. Taxonomy (NCBI): domain Eukaryota; kingdom Viridiplantae; phylum Streptophyta; class Pinopsida; order Pinales; family Pinaceae; genus Pinus; species Pinus albicaulis. The sequence goes on along the minus strand of CM076572.1, from coordinate 310,850,546 downwards.
ATAGCATATGTATGATCTTGTATTGACTAAATACATGAGAAAACCCACCAACTGTCGATAAACATTGGCATCCACTACCTCTGTCGATGTAGCATCCTCTTTCTTCCAATTTCCTGGAAGAGGAGTGTCGATAAGCTTGCAGCCTTGCATGTGAAACTTCTCCAGTATCTCTCGGGCATACTTTCCTTGAGACACAAATAGTTCACCTTCCTGCTTCCATATTTCCAATCCAAGGAAATATGAAGGAGGCCCAAATCCTTCATCTCAAACTCCTTTGCAAGATCTGCCTTACATGAGTGTATCAACTGCTCATCACCTATTAGTATTAAATCATCAAAATAAATTACAATGATTAAAAGCTTACCCTCCACCACAATCTGGTACAGGTTTGAATCCGCCTCACTCTTGGTGAAGCCAATTCCAGTGAAATAGCTGTCGATCCAAGTGTACCAAGCACGGTTTGTTTCAGCCCATAATAACGCTCTTTGAGCCTCGCATACACATGCGACTCACTGCCGAAGATCTCAAATCCTTCAGTCAAGCCAATATACCTCTTCCTCAATGATCCCATTAAGGAATGCAGTCTTCACATCCATCTGATGAATGTGCCAACCCATCTGCGTTGAGAGAGAAAGGATGGTCCGTATGGAAGAATAGTGTGGGACAGGTGCAAAGGTTTCTTCATAGTCAATCCCCTCGATCTGTGAGGCCCCGAGAAAAAAATATTTCCTTGTACTTCTCAACACTCCCATCAGCAGCTTGATTTACCTTGTAGATCCATCTTGATCCCATAACTGATTTACCCACCGACCTTGGAACAATCTCCCAAGCATTTTTTCTGACAATGGAGTCATAATCCTCCACCATGGCATGTACCCATGTGGGCTCCTACACTGCTTCTTCAAAATAATATGGCTCTGTCATGATACACTTGCTCATAAGAGCTATGTATCCAGTAAATTGATCAGGTGATTGTCTCTCTCTGCGCTATGATGTAGGGACTCTCATATTCACGTGCCGCATCAGCTTCGCCTCTACCTTCTATGGTACTTTTCGCCTTGTCTAATGTTTGGTTCAACATGAGGACTCCTTCCACCTGCTTAACCCTCATGTGGCTTATCCACATTCGTGAGGCTCATCTTTTGGAACAAGAGGTTCTCCGTATGCAAGTGTAGCTCCCTCTCAAGCGACAACTTCATGGCTTTCTCCTCATTGTAATTTTATATCCCGTCGCACAACATTCATCCGACTATTTGGAAAAATACACAAGATAGTTATAAGTGTTTTTTAGTACCTACAAATTTCCCAACTTCTACAAATAGTCTAGCCTTTTCCTGGCGTCCTTTGTCACATGAATGTAAACAAATGAGCCAAAAATATTCAAATGAGAAATATCAGGCTTCTTACCAGTAAAAGCTTCTTTAGGTGTACTCATTCCAAGTACTCTATGAGGACAACGGTTTTTCACATAAACCGCAGTGTTGCATGCTTCCGCTCAGAATTGCATCGGTAGGCCCTGGTCATGTAACATAGCTCATGAAACACCCATGATCATTCTATTCTTCCTCTCCACGACCCCATTCTGCTGTGGGTTATGAGGCGCTATGAATTCTCTTCAAATTCCTTCTTTGCTATAGAAGTCTTTGAATTCTCCCGAGATGTATTCACCACCATTATCACTCCGTAGAGCTTTCACTTGCTTCCCCCACTCCTTCTCCACCAATGCTTTGAACTCACAGAACTTTGAGAATGTTCGCTATTCTTCTGCATGAAGAAGATCCAACATCTACGAGAATAGTAATCAACAAATATAACATAATACCTGTGTTTTTTTGTTGAGACAACCGTGAGGAATGGTCCACACACGTTCGTGAGAATTTTCCAGATCATCACACTCAGTTTCTCCTTCTCATGAAAGGTGGTCTTCAAAAACTTACCCATTATACATCCTTTGCACTGATCTGACTGCGAAAGAGTACCCTTGGGAAGTCTAGTAGAAATTTGCTGCAAAATCTTCAAAGCGCCATGGTGAATATGGCCCAATATCCTGTGCCATAATTCGCCCTTATCCCAGCTCACCACTTCTTCTACTTTTCCCACCATTGCAACGCAACCATCTACCTCTAGCTTGTAGAGATTCTTAATTCAAACCCCTATCTTCTTTGTTTGACCTGTTGTTTCATGTCGAAGGAAGGCTTTTCCCTCACTAAAAACAACATCATAACCCTTGTCTTACATCATTGTGACTGAGACCAAGTTCTTCTTCAGACTTGGAACATGCATTACATTCTTCAACAAGAATGGATTACCAGACTCCCTCTAAAAGGTAATGGTCCTAATTCCTGTCGCACTGTACTGACCATCATTAGCCATCTCTATATGCATCTAGAGGTCCTTCTCCTCCAAGTCACTAAACAACTCTTTGTCTCCCATCATATGGAAAGACGCACGACTGTCAAGATACCACACCGATCCCATGCAGCTTGAAACCAAGCATGTGATCAAGGAAAAATCTAGCTCAAATTACAAGGCTAAGGCCTCTCCAGCTACAAATCCTGCAGCCTGCTTATTCTTCTTCTTCTTCAGGGGATGCTAGTGGCAAAATTTTATGTTTGTTGTGTAGTCAATTTAGTGTCCTAAATTGCTAACATAAATTATCAACTAGGGCTAGTAAACTGATGAAGTGTGGTGCACTATATGTGCTTAAGTGACCTCTTCCTTACTTCGTTGTATGTATTTTATTAATGTTTTTGGGGGTTTTGTATTTTTAGTACTTATGTTCAAAAGATGAAATCAAATCTATGTCAAAAAGAAAAGAAAAGGAAACTTTAGACTCAAAACAGAGTGTAATTGTAAATTCTAACTACTACATTTGGCGGAAATTCCGACACTTGGTTCCGACACTTTTGACCAAATGTCGGAAATTTCCCCAAATTTTTTCCATCCCGCCCGAACCCGTCGCTATACCAACGTTTATAGAAAAGTGTCGCAATACTGACACTTAGAAAAGTGTCACAATTGCGACGTTTGGAGGAAGACGTCGCAATTGCAACACTATGGCCCAAAGCGTCGCTATTGAGACAACTCCAGTCGTCGCAAGTGCGACACAATGTCTAGGTGTCGCCATTGCGACGTTTAGGTACCCATCGCAATAGCGACGCTTTATCCACCGTTGGTATAACGACACTTATATGTGCGCCACATAAAAATACGAAACTTATATGCGCGCTACATAAAAATTCGAAACTTATATGCGTGCTACATAAAAATGATTTTATTGTTTCGTATGCGTCACAATAGCTACATTAACGTCTGATATGATGCGCGCATTCGCCCTCCACTCTTGCAGAACATCATTCGCGCTCATCTCTTGCAGAACAGCATTTTCCCTCAGCATTCACCCTCAGCGTTCGCCCTCAGCTCTTACAGAACAGCATTCACCCTCAGCTCTTGCAAAATGGTAAGTTCTTACTGCAGGCCCTTCCTCCTATAGTAGGGTTGAATCTATTTGGGTTTTTTTGGTCAATTCCATTGGATTGTGTTAGGCTGTGGGGTTCTCTGTAGATTTCAAGAATCAAGATTCAATGCCCTCTATTATCTTCATCACCCAATACAAGATTTAAATTTTTCCCAAAGAAACGCTTATTAATTTGGCAGCCATTATTTCTCCCTGCTTTAAAAACCCTACATTTCAATGAAAACAAGCATTGCATTTCAACTACAAAAATCTATTAGTGTTCAAATGTACATGTGTGCTACATTAACGTTTGATATCATCACAAGATTCGCCTCCGTAGAACAACATTCGCCTCGCATTCGCCCGCCTTGTAGAACGTATTCGCCCTCGGGACCCGCCTCGAGCTTCAGAATAGCATTCGCCCTAAAGATTTGCCCCGATCTCTGCAACAAACATTCGCCCCCGGATTCACTTCTCACTCTTTCAACAAGATTCGCCCCAGGTTCGCCTCTAGCTCTCGTAAGCTAATTTTCCTCAACATTCACCCTCGCGTTGCCTCGCCTCTTGTAAAACAACATTCGCCCTCAGCTCTTGCAAAATGGTAAGTTCTTACTGCAGCCCTTCCTCCTATAGTAGGGTTGACTCTATTTGGGTTTTTTTGGTCAATTCCATTGGATTGTGTTAGGCTGTATGGTTCTCTCTAGATGTCAAGAATCAAGATTCAATACCCTCTATTATCTTTATCACCCAATACAAGATTTAATTTTTTCCCAAAGAAACGCTTATTAATTTGGCAGCCATTATTTCTCCCTGCTTTAAAAACCCTACATTTAATGAAAACAAGCATTGCATTTCAACTACAAAAATCTATTAGTGTTCAAATGTACATGTGTGCATCACTTGTGTAGGGTATTCCTTTTCCACTTGCACATTATCCAAGAATGTGTGCAGTATAGTTCATATTTTTTGTGCTTTAGATTGTCTTGAAAAAGGAAAGGTAAATTATTTCCCATGGAAAAAGAAGGTTTTCCCTTTTTATAGGTTGTTTGGACTTACATGGAAAAATTTATGGTATGCCTTTCATATTATGTAGTTTAAATTTGAATTAACAGATTATTTTACATGAAAATATAATTACCTATGTGATGTTCTTCATCACTAATTAAAATTATAGGGTTTCAATTTCCTAGACTATAACTCATCTGATGCTAAATTCTAGGTTCTCATTGGTGGATCACTCTTCCATTGATTTCCTTTCCCTCTGGATCTTGTCATACTTTAAAAGTCATCAATGATACATATATTATTTCAGGTATCCCAAAAGGCTTTATAGTAGAACATATTGTGAAGTTTTTTGACACTTGAGGTTTCTTTTTAGAACTGCAACGTGGTCTATGCTATCGAGTTATATATCAAGCAACTTGTCCTTAATAACCACACTATAAGGTAGGTTCAACCAGTTTGAACTTGTTGGGACATAGCATATGAAGTTGTGTGATGAGTCCATATCACAGGTTTATTATGGTTACAAAAGTGAAGACACGTAATGATAGTTATTATGTTAATATTACTAGAAACATTTTCGAAATTATCCATGCTATCAAGATGTCAAAATTCCAGGCATTAGGTGTCAATACTCGTAGCTAATAGATAATAATAATAATATAAAAAAATCACAACTTTATTCTTGAAATATGATTGTTACACATTGGTAACCTAGTTCATGAGTTACTATCACCCAAAGATTGCAAAACAAACTTAAAATATAAATTAAACCAACATGAGAATCCAACTAAGGGTTTTTCGACAAAATCATGCCATAACCTGGCATTTTGAAACCCAAATTTGAATCCATCATAAGTAATACAATGCAAACTCAGATGGATTTTCAATGCATGTTTGCATGATACACTTATTCTCTGTCTAGATATCATTTTTTAAATGGAACCATTAGTCAAGCCCACAGTCCTTTTTATGTGAAAAATTTCAGCTCTATTTGAGCTCTTTTTTGCTCCACCACCTCCATAAACCAATGTTACACGGGGTCTCGCCCCCCCACCTAGGGGTCTAGATTCCTCGCCCCCTCGCGCTCCGGGGTCTTGGGGACTTCTAGGGGATGTTTCCCTCACGCCCCCACACACCCCCTTTCACGCCCCCTCATGCCCCCTCACACCCCCCTTCACGCCCCCTCACGTCCCCTCACCGCCCCTTTTAGTTTATGGTTTCGTGTTAAAAGTTGATGTGCCACTTAGCATATTTGAGAATCCAAGTGATTCTGATTCATATGGTGACATGGTTGATCTTGATATATTCGTGCAGAAGTTGGATGCAGAGACTAGTGGGGCATTAAATTGATCATTTATGCTCATTTATCATTATGATGATATCATTTGATATTCATATGTTATGTTTTATGTTTTATGTTTCAGACATAACTTATTTGCGTTTAAGTTTTATGTTTCAGACTTGAGTTGTAAACTTCAGTTTAAACTCTATTTTGAATCTTGATATAATATGTCATAAGATATCTTAAACTTTATTTTCATTGTACATTGTTAGTAGTTACAGTAATGATTATATAGTTACAAACTTACAAACTTACATGCATGATTGTATGATGTATGTTTTAACTTTTAACTTTTAAATTTGTTTCAATTATATGATTCATCATTCATCGATTTGTAATTTTATCATTTATGATTTATCTTTCATGATGCAAGTGTATGATGAATGTATATACATTCCTTGCAAAAATATAGTTACATTTTAAATATTAAATTTTATAATTTTATGACCCCGACGTCCCCCCACGTTTCCTGAAAATTGGTAGGGAGCTTTTGCATAGGCCGCTCCCGCGCTCCCTCGTCCCCTCGCTCCCACCTCCAGGGGACTTGGTGGAACATTGCCATAAACATATGCAAACATATATCATGATCTTGGAATTCCATTACATACGTATGTGCCAATGTTCCATAATCTTGCCCCATCATCAATTTAAGAAATTTCCATTGAATATCAAATTATGGAGGAGGGGAACTTTTTGCTGCAACATTTGGCTCAAAATCAGGGACCATCTCCGTATGAGGTGAATGAGAACTATAGATATTTGAAGAAGTAGATTAGTGCCTTTTCCTCTGGCCATGGAGTCATATACAGTCATTCATCACAAAAATTTGTCTTTGTTAATTCTCACCTTGAAAGTTGCAAAAATTCATGCCCTAATTGAAACGACACTAAATTTGAAAGATATAATAAAAATGCAAGCTAGAAGTGCCCTATTAATACAAAGGGAAAACCTTCCTACCTACCCTAACTGAGATAAATTTTGATTGAATAGGAAACATGATATTTCCTATGGAGTTGATCCAACAACTTGTTAAATGTATGGGACTAAATCATGCATTTGATTTCCAGGGAAACATGCGCATGAAGAGAAAAAGTGCAGAATTAATGGAAAATCCATACATGCCACTTATAAAAACTACATCGAAAGATCAAAAAATACTTAAGGCCTTAACTTAATTTGAATCCAAAAATGACAAAACAAGATTAGTGAAAACACGAGAGTGGTGTGGGTGAACAACATAAATAAAAAGTGAGGATACCTTTCCCCAAGATGCCTTTGTCACCGTTGTATGAAAACATGTTTTCCTTTCCCTTTATACATGCAAGTGAATGCATTATAGGTATGGTGTTTTCCCAGAATAGGAGAAGCCTACTTAAATATATCATTTGTGGATTGAATGTTTGGGTGCCTTAATGTGCAATGACATGTTTTCAGGACTGAATTCAATGCAAGGCATATTTGAAACTCTAACTCTGTCTTCCGGTGTCTTATTAGAAATTATTTCAGTTTTCATTTTGTGTTTTCATGTTAGATATTGTTTTCAAGTTTTTACATTTATAATTTTATTGCAATGTGGCAGACTGATCAGAGCAGTGCAGGAACAACCCCGAGACGGGATGATCGCGGAAAGAGGCCAGCGGAAGAACATGTAAAGTGCCAGCATTGCTCTATCTTTAGGTATTTTAGTTATTTACATAATTGAAACAATATTAATTTTGTTCAAATATGCAGACACCTAGCCATGGTACACCTGATGATTCCCTCTTTGAGGAAGAGCTTTCTTCATCCCTATCTCCAGTGTTCTTGTTGCAAAAAAAGGCACGAGATGCAAGGTTGGAATTTAATGCTTTGATAGACGCGCCTCAAACACCTGAAACAGAAGAGAGGATACAACATCTTATGAGGCAGCTAAATAGATATCAGGTAATAATAAAAATTCAAAAGGATATTTTTTTTTTTTTCTGCATGAGATGAATTGTGATAGTTTGATTTTTAATTTTTACATTGACTAAACTAACAAAAAGTTCTTTTGTATGTAGCGTTTTCTGGCATTTGCTGAACCCGGTGTTGGTGGTGGTGGGACACAAGGGCAAGAGATTGCCCAACAACCCTCTCGTACACCTTCTACTCCTTTAGGTGCTAGCCAAGAAACACACCCTGCCCAAGCAGACACCCAGCCAACCGCTGAACGTGTTGACAATGATGAGGCTGATATGGCCAACTACATTATTGCGTTTCCTGGAGCTACACGTGTCAGCTCCACAGGGACCATTAATGGCACGTTGTTGGTGAACGATGAGGGTGTCTCTATAAAGCATGTACAACTCCCAGGTAAATGTTAATATTTTAACTATTTCATGTACTTTATCTAAAACATATTTATCATGATTTTTATTTTTAAATTAATGATAATATCTTCTTTTTCTTTTGGTTTTATTCTGGGTAGGAAACAATGAGTTCTACAGGATTCTGGAGAGCCATGCGTTGGTAATTTTTGGCCCAACCATACGTACAGGGTGGAATTCCCAGAATTCCAACCTGAAAAAAGAACTTCTAGATTATCTAGAAGCCATTTTTGGGGTCGGCACATTTGACAGAAAAGCGGTGGCTCAGGTAGCCGGCAAATATTTGAAATATACCAGGGACACCTATAGGACGCAATTTCAATTTAACCCTAGATATGAGCGTCCTCTCGCAGTTTCAGAGAGTGAGTGGAGAGCACTCACCCATGACGGAAAAGAGAAAAGGGCAAAGAAAGAAGGAAAAATGCCAACTGGACCCGCAAGGTAAATTACAACTTTAATTCAACAGCTTTAATTTTCTTTATGTCTAAAATAAAAGTGTGCTACGTCATATCTAACTTCAATATTTTGATGCTAGGTTGCCTGACACCTCAAAGGCAACCAAAGCTAGGATTGAGAAAAAGGGCCATCACAAGCTCGGCCAGGGTGGCTACTTGAAATTAGCTGCAAGAATTGTAATTAAGTAGCTAAAAATCTTATAATTAATTGTATCGCCTTCCAACATTTTTGTAATCCTATTAGATATGAATAAAAATACACAATCATATATAATGTAGGGTGATGACTTCGAAACAATAACTACAGAGGAAGATAAAAATATCGCTTTCCGTTTTGGCTATCAAGCTGTAGTTGAACGTCGCAGAAGCTTGGGGCAGGTCCCAAGATCTACAATGCCTGATAAGGTAAAACATTAACCTTTCAATATTTTTTTTTTCGTCCATAAATTTAATGTCTAACAACTTTGTTTAAATCAGGGGAGCAACACTACCGACGAGGCAAATAACCCAGTTTTAGAGCCAGATGTAGATGATCCTCTCGTGCAACCTGATCATTGTAGTGGGGACCAGGCCGACAATGCTGCTATTAGTGAGGGCCATGACGGTAATTAATTTCCACTTATAATTTTTTCTAATTATACCTTGATGGTTTTCCTTATAACGTTTTTTGTTTAAATGACAGAGAATGTTTCCCTTGAGAATCTTACCACCAGAGAGGAAGATAGGGCAACAGTCCCAACGGCGACAACTGGTGCACCAGGTAAATAATCTCATTGCAATTTTTTTTATTAATATTACCGAACTAGTTCAATGATATTTAAAAAATGATAATTAAAATTTAATATTATCTGTTTTTGGAGGCGATGCCCCATCACTGGATGAGACCAGACATCGTGACAATGCAACTAGGTCAGCGGCGACAACTGGTGCACCAGGTAAATAATCTCATTGCAATTTTTTTTTATTAATATTACCGAACTAGTTCAATGATATTTAAAAACCGACAATTAAAATTTAATATTATCTGTTTTTGTAGGTGATGCCCCGTCACTGGATGAGACCAGGCATCGTGACTACGCAAATAGGTCAGCAATGCGGGTCGAAAGGCACGAAACAGGAGTAGAGCACGATGATATTGATGATGTAATTGGAAGCTTTAGAAATAGGAATAAGAAAAAGAAAATTTGATAATGTAAAATATTGTATTATTATAAGACAAACGTTACCATACTTGGAACTTTTTTTGCGTTATATAAAAAACTCATTTATCATACTATTTTTATGTCAAGCATTAATTTCAATGTTTCCTTGCGTAATTTTTGTTGAATTTTTTTTATTAGTTATTGAATTTTATTTTTTTATGCTCATGAAAGAAAAAAATGAAATATAGATTGGGTATTCGGGAATTGAGAGTGATGTGAGGGGGGGGGGTGGGAGGGGCCATAAGAGCTTCCACCTTCACGTGGTTGGCCCTGTTTAGTAGAGAATAATTTATTGGAGCGATTTAATCTTGGAGAAAACCTCCCTCGATCCAGCGTAGCAACAAAAAAGTCACTGTTGACTAAGTTGCTACTCTTTCAGATCGTGGGAGGCTTGTTCCAAGTTCATGCGACTCCAATAAATTGTTCTTGAAACGAAGAGGAGCTTATTCAAGTATGTTTTGACATTTTCAACATATGTTCTAACATTATCATAAGAATGCATCTTAGAGTAAAAAATACTACATCAATTACTTGTATTTATTGTATAGATAATGATGGATTCTAATTGACTTGGCAGTGCAGGTACAAATCCTCTTGCATCATGAGCAATACAACTTGTCAACTAGGGTCATGTCCAGGATATTTTTGCTTGTGCGCTTGACCAGGTTCGTAATGTCACATTTGTAAGTTCCTTTACAGTTCATAATTCAATATTAAGCTTGTTCATGATTATTATCTAGGTTTTTTGTATGTGTTTTTTCATCTATTTAATTGTAAGCAACTCTGCATGTTTCCTATTGTTCACTATGATTTCTCCCATTACCACTCCCAGGATGAATCCGACTTTATTGTTACATAGGTTACTTTATTGTTACTATGATTTCTCCATTTACGATTTCATAGGTTACATCATGCAAAGTTGTCAATCTCAGGTTGGTGATGAGCTTTAGTTCTCCAGATTTGGGGCTTTTCTGATATTTTCTCCCTCATGTCATTCCTGCATCACCTCGTTGTTTGAGCATGCCAATTTTCCACCACTTGTACCAATTGGCACATGTCAATCTCTGAGTGGTGCCACATTTCACCTATTTTCAATGAGAGTTTAGGGTTTCTCTAACATAGCTTCAGAAATCCGATTCCTGCTTGAATATTGTCACATAATACTTATGGTTTGGATTGATGAGCATGTTCTGAACGGTTGGTTGATTCATAAGAACCACCCATATAGTCATCTTGAGATATTTCAGAAGTTTTCTCGGGTTTCCTTTTTCACCGTTTCTAGTGGGTGGGATGGTGTGGGGTGATCCATCAATATTGGTGCTCTTGTAGTAGGGAATTTGTTTTTGGGGATATAAAGGAGCATTTAATGTAGATATCTCATTGGATGCATTCATAGATGGGCACGAGAGGTCAAGAATTTAAATTAAAAATATGCAACCTCTAGCATGGAACCTGAAGGCCGCGGGAGACACTGGTTAAAGATTGTTTTGTGCTGGCCTTAATATAGTCGTGATTTCTTTCTATTATCTTAATGCAAATATATAGTCCGGTCTCATTAAAATGAGGATTGTGGTTGTATTTCTCTTTGGTTGTTTCTCTCTTAATGCTCCAGAAGTTGCCAAAAGTTGCTATAGTTGTTTAGTTTGCCTGTTACAACTTAAAAGTGGTTTTTAGCAATGGGAGTCATGTTTTTTAAGGTTCATACTAATATGAAGATCTTGTAATTCTATATTCAGCATAAGAGAAGATGGCCTCTGCTTTGGGAAATATGACAACAATTGCCACATCTACCTCATTGGGCAACAATGGAAAGGGGAAGAAGTTGGGTGCAATGTTTGATAATTATGGCAGACAATTGTCTTCTCTTTCAGTTTTTTCACCCATTTCCTTTAATCGCTCAAGCAGAAGAGGGACTCTGAGATTACGCGAGAGAGAGAAGGTAGTTAATACAAGAGCTATGGAAAAGGAGTTGTACTTCAACAAGGATGGCTCAGTGACAAAAAAATTGCAGGTCAGAGAAAAAATTATGTTTAAAGGAAGGTCACCTGCACGTGAAACTTCACTGCGGTGGATCTTTTCTTGTCCACTTATATTCGATTTTAATGTGTTATTTTAATTTTTCAAGGAGGGTTGTTTTGGCATATGGTATGGCATTCAATTTCACACTTACTGAAAGCATTGTCAATTTGTCTTGCAGGCGGTGTGAACAAACTTGCTGATCTTGTTGGAGTCACCCTTGGGGCGAAGGGAAAAATGTTGTCTTGGAGAGCAAGTATGGTTCTCCGAAAATAGTTAATGATGGTGTGACAGTAGCTAAGGAGGTAATTTGTAGATGTGTGCTCTGGTTTTCTTTTTAACGTTGTATTAGTTCCCCCTCTTAAATGTCTTAGATTTGGTAGGCATAATTTGAAAACTCAAAGGTGAAAGGAACATATTTGTTACCCAGTGGTCTACTTGGCCTATGGACTAGCCACATTAGAGTAATGCATAAAGCTTTTCACAACAATAAAAGGAAAGGGTTATGGCCGAGTCAAATTTTATTGTTATTGACAGTGTAATGAAATGTATCTCAATGCTATGGTTTTGGCCTTTTTATTGGTTGAATTAGAGGACCCAGTTGAAAATATTGGGGCCAAGTTGGTAAGGCAAGCTGCGGCAAAGACAAATGATTTAGCTGGGGATGGAACCACAACATCCGTTGTTCTTGCACATGTTGGAATATTGAAAAATTCCAGAACAATGAATGGAGAATAAATCTCCCTTCCTCTAACACAGAGAAAATAAAAATTTCTTTGACAGGAGACAGAGTTTCAATACTTTGAAAACAAACTTCTATTCCCTTCAATAACTCAAAAAAAAATTATTACACTTCTTCCTCACTAAGAGGGATTAAAAAATTATGACTGCTACAAAACGCAGTGCATAAAACCAACTCACTGTCTGTTCAAAACAAACATACTCTGTCTCTAAAACACTCTGCTGTGTTTTTCACTTTCGCACTGCTGTGCATACACACTTAAAAAGTTACACTCAGTCTTTCACTTTTTACACACCGCTGTGTAATAAAAAATTTACGTACTGTCTATAAAAAAAACTACCAAGCTTTTTTGTCCTTTTTATTTTTATATGCCGTAACATATAAAACATATTATAATAAACCCTCTTTTTAAAAAAATAAAATTAAAACTAAATTCTATGGCCCACTTTTCATTTCGCATATGATATATATATAACATATGTTTAAAACATATGTATATATTAAACTATCAAAACATTAAAGAACCCTTTCCGTCGGACTTCAAAAGTCTGAATAGATTGAATTTCAAACCAAATTCGCGTTCCAAAATGGGATGCTGACGTCTGCCTAATTTTAACTCGAATTTTCAATCCAATGTGCCCTATAAAAAATTCGGGTCCGGTTTTCAGGTTTTCAAATTCCCTTCAATTTCATGCGATCCAATATTAATGTTCACGGTTCCTTTAACTTACAAACCTATTAAATCGTTTGTTTAATTTCTCGTTGTGAATTACAAGTATCGCTGTTGTTGTGTTTAAGTTTGATCCGTACGTAAATATGGTCTCCTCATTTCACAAAAAACTTGAATTTTAAATGTCGAATTAATGATGACATGTACAACCTCCAAAAGAATGTTGTCATCTTATCCTATTCTTCTATCATATATAAAACATAGCTGAAGTTAAAATTCACTGTGGTCGAATAAGTGAGGGTGTAAAGGTAACTTTTTGTCGATGGTACTGGATTAAGATCATCTATTCATTTTTGTAGGGTCTTATGGTGTTTGGTTTTTTAGTTTTGGGTTGGGTTTATTGAGTCTAACATAGTTTTTGAGTGAAAAAATTGCTATCAGGTATTAAAAAATTTTGGTTCTTTTGTCAAAATTTATGAGCTTGTTAGGAAATACAAAACTGACAATGGTTGTATCTTAAATTTGTGGAAAATAATTTAAAATGAAACCTTTTTGTTTAGGTTGTTGCAGCAGGTGCAAACCCCATTCAAATTACTAGGGGCATTGACAAGACAATAAAGGCCCTTGTTTCGGAACTCAAAATTTTGTCAAAGGAGGTAAACGCTTGCCTTTTGAGTAGGCTGGTTTTCCTTTTTGCTGATGGTTTGGTGTATTTAATTGAATTAGTTGCCTAAGGTATTTTTGGTTGCAAACTCCTTTTCATTTTTCATACAGTATTGGCCTTGTGGAATACATTTGATTGTGTGGTCTTGTTACATCTACAACATTTGTAGTTGTTTAGTCTTATGGCCGAGGTGCACTTTTATTATGGAAATAGTTGATGCAATATTGTCATTTAATCCTTACTACATGGTAGCATGTTGAGAAGTTTCTTGTGAAACATTTGGTATTCAAAATGACACTTGATCCTATACAGCATCATGCACTTGACTTCAAAATTCATATTCAAAGTGTGCCAGACAATTCTTGCGAAATTTCAAATATTTATGTTGTTTTAAACCATTATCTTTTTCATGTATTGGATGCTGAAAATGTGAAAAAGACTTTGGTATGAAACCAACTGGTGAATAATTTCCAGCAAAACAACCACTTCCAAGACATGATTTAGAAGTAGAACAAATGTGCTTATGAAGCACAGAAAGATATCCTTGATGCATTGTCAATGTTTGGCTAGGGTTATTTTTGGAGAAAATAACTCCTTATTCCTAGAATAGTGATCTTCAATACAAGTAAATGCCAGAGAAGAGAGATCATCGTGTGACGCAACAAAATTGAAATTGGACCCCCAAGGAGAGCTGGTGTGTCTACAATCGCTTTGTCATCATTTCCCCTTGGTGTACCTCGTTCTTTTCCTCCATCCTGAGTCTTAATTGACTTCTTCTTTCTTCGGGTTTATTTATCAAATTCATAGAATTTGATAAATAAATACTATCCACAATGGTTGGACTTTAATTTATATTCCCGACTTTATATTATCTCCAATCCTTATAACCAATGTTTAACTTTCAACACTTTATATTTATACTCCACGTTTCTTTTTAAATAAATAACTTGTAATGAACTTTCGGCTCTATATTTCACCACCCAGCCTTACAACAATCACGCTCCAGACTTATGCTAATTATCCGCTAATCGTTTAATTAAACAATTTCATTATACTCCGCCCCCACCTATATATATCAATAACCAATCAAACACTCGATTGTGACCTGGCTATCCTCCGCACACCTTAGCGTTAACCTTTTTCGGCAATTAACGTAGACCACCGTCTGCTGCTCCTTTCAAACAATTCATTTTTGGTACCCTGCCCGCTTCAACGTCGTTTAACGGCGAAAGCGCATCACTTCGAAGCTCATCACCAATGCGGTTTATTTTTGCGAATCGCTGAACCAACAGGAAGGTGCAACGCAGCGTGCGACATGGGCAAGAGGAAGGTTGCTCCGGCTGCGGGTTTTGGTAGAGGGTTTTGACGACAAAAGTCCGGTTCGCTATCTTTGTTGCCACCGCGTTCAATCCCCGCCGTGTTCAAAGTACAACAATTTTAATTTTATTATGACTTTATATTTGAACAATTTTCACCCTGCCTTTAATACGTATTCTCATTTATTTTTACATAAAATGATTGTTCTCAATAATTATTTATATAAATTTTCCACATGTTTAGTGTGGTATTCCCATGATTTATTATAAATATGTGTATTATCAAAGAAAACCAACACAAATTTTATAAGATGGGATCAAACAAAATTGTTCTTAAGTCGAGCCCGTCGGACTTCAAACGGCGATAAACCATAATTAAAACCAAATTCGCGTTCCAAAATAGCCTGCTGACGTCGGCCAATTTTGTGACGCGAATTTCTTATCAAATTCACCCTAATATTTTACGGGTCCGGATTTCCACTGCGCGAGCGGCCCAAACAAAGATCCGCTCCAATCAATTTCTACCACGTGTCCTCAATAAAACTTGCCCTGCTCCCGGCTGCGGGTGCATTCGATGGCGTTTAAGGTGATGGGACATGGATATGGCGATTTCATATCAATCACATTAACATTTAATGTTGTTCAATTAAATTTTCACATCAAATTTTCATTAATTAATTTTTAACACTGTTCAAGATCAGACCTCCACTCCTCTTAGCGATTCCGCACGCTCCAATTTGATCCGGCCTTCGGCTCTCATTATTAATGATCAGAGATTAAATCATGACGAAGGTCCCCTGATTGTATCATAAAGACGGTTTGCTGTGCCTGGCGTTTAGCCATGGTTTTTCAGACAAGCCGGTTGCTGGATTACACTGCCTGCTAACTGTGACGATAAGGAGAAGTGGCCAACTGAACTACTGCCTAGACCTTGCTGCATATTTGCATTTCTCTCGGTTCTGTCTCTGTCTGTCTTCCTATGTTAATTGAAATTCTGCTTCTTCGTCTCCTCTTGTGCCCACTGCGCCTGAGATTGCACCCATGCCTCATGTGCGTCATAGGATGCGTTGCCGCAGGGGGAGCACTAGAGGTCAACCGGCATTGGCCCTCTAGCCCTCACTTCATGATCAAGCGACCATGATTACGCTTGTGTCGATATCCGTCACTAGGAGGAAGTGGCCCGATTGCAGGATCCGGCCACCGCATGGACGCCCTGCTCCCCCCCCCCACCGCTAGTTCACCTTCTCCCACGACGCGCACTGCGCAATTTTCCTTTGATTGCTCTCTCAACCGCTCGTGAATCACAGCTGTAGTCACTGTGGTCTTCCGCGAGGAGGCCCAAACGGAAGAAGAATGCACCCGTCCGGCGGGTCTGAGCTCGGAAAAAGCCGGCCAGCATTCGGGCCTTCAGGAGGGGAGCCGTGGCATGCATGTGGAGGTAGCACCTAGCGATCCTGGACCTTCCAAAGGATGGTGCCGAATCGTGGAGGAACCACCGGAGGAGTAGTTTGGTTAATTTGTTTTTCTTGCTTAGCAGGCCCACTTAATTGGGTTGCTTTTAGATTATTTTACTGTGCTGGACCTTTGTAATATTTTTGAATTATGTAAATTAAACGTTCAAGACTGGTTTCCCCGTATGAGGGCAGTCTTCTTAATTTTTTCATTTTTTGATGACAAATTTGCCACGAGTCTGGCCAGGCAATGTTTTTGACTTCGGTGTAATTTTATTCGCAATGTTAATAGATTAACTTTACTTAGAATTTTCACATGATTAGCGTTTTTCTTGATCTGTTCAAGGATTTTGGGTACTTTAATTTGTATTTGGAACAATGGATGTCGGTACTCTATATGTTGCTTTACTGTTCTACATACTGCTATTTCACTTTCTTATAGATGCCTCGGGCATATTTGAATGCTTTCTCAGATTGTCGATAATCTCCATGTGGACCGTTACTGGATTTTATATCATGTCCTTGTATGTGACATGGGGTATTTTTCTATCATTGTCTGGGGTGGGACTTCCACTTTTCTGGATGGATATTTGGGTTCCAATCTTCAGATGTGAAAATGTAATGACTTCATGGACTGTTTTACTTCATATAATATATTCAAAATAGCGTTTTTTTCTCTTCTGAAAAAAAAATGATTAATGTTTATCATTTTGCCTTCAAAACTAGCGATGCTGGTCTATGTTGCTGGTTTATTGATATGGTCTGATGGTCTTTTTATATTTTGGACATATCACACTCCTCACATGATTACCGTTTTTCTCTGTTCAAGGATTTTGGGTACTTTAATTTGTATTTGGAACAATGGACGTCGGTACTCTATCTGTTGCTTTACTATTCTACATACTGCTATTTCACTTTCTTATAGATGCCTCGGGCATATTTGGATGCTTTCTCAGATTGTCGATAATCTCCATGTGGACCGTTACCGGGTTTTATATCAAGTCCCTATATGTGACATGGGGTATTTTTCTATCACTGTCTGGGGTGGGACTTCCACTTTTCTGGATGGATATTTGGGTTCCAATCTTCAGATGTGAAAATGTAATGACTTCATGGACTGTTTTACTTCATATAATATATTCAAAACAACGTTTTTTCTCTTGTGAACAAAAATGATTAATGTTTATCACTCTGCCTTCAAAACTAGCGATGCTGGTCTATGTTGCTGGTTTATTGATATGGTCTGATGGTCTTTTTATATTTTGGACATATCACACTCCCCACATGATTAGCGTTTTTCTCTGTTGCAGGATTTTGGGTACTTTAATTTGTATTTGGAACAATGGACGTCGGTACTCTATCTGTTGCTTTACTATTCTACATACTGCTATTTCACTTTCTTATAGATGCCTCTGGCATATTTGGATGCTTTCTCAGATTGTCGATAATCTCCATGTGGACCGTTACTGGGTTTTATATCATGTCCCTGTATGTGACATGGGGTATTTTTCTATCATTGTCTGGGGTGGGACTTCCACTTTTCCGGATGGATATTTGGGTTCCAATCTTCAGATGTGAAAATGTAATGACTTCATGGACTGTTTTACTTCATATAATATATTCAAAACAATGTTTTTTCTCTCGTGAAAAAAAAATGATTAATGTTTATCACTCTGCCTTCAAAACTAGCGATGCTGGTCTATGTTGCTGGTTTATTGATATGGTCTGATGGTCTTTTATATTTTGGACATATCACACTCCTCACATGATTAACATGGATTTTGGCACTCTTTAATCTTGCTTTACTATTCTACATACTGCTATTTCACTTTCTTATAGATGCCTCGGGCATATTTGGATGCTTTCTCAGATTGTCGATAATCTCCATGTGGACCGTTACTGGGTTTTATATCAAGTCCATGTATGTGACATGGGGTATTTTTCTATCATTGTCTGGGGTGGGACTTCCACTTTTCTGGATGGATATTTGGGTTCCAATCTTCAGATGTGAAAATGTAATGACTTCATGAATTGTTTTACTTCATATAATATATTCAAAACAACGTTTTTTCTCTTGTGAAAAAAAAATGATTAATGTTTATCACTCTGCCTTCAAAACTAGCGATGCTGGTCTATGTTGCTGGTTTATTGATATGGTCTGATGGTCTTTTTATATTTTGAACATATCACACTCCTCACATGATTAGTGTTTTTCTCTGTTCAAGGATTTTGGGTACTTTAATTTGTATTTGGAACAATGGACGTCGGTACTCTATCTGTTGTTTTACTATTCTACATACTGCTATTTCACTTTCTTATAGATGCCTTGGGCATATTTGGATGCTTTCACAGATTGTCGATAATCTCCATGTGGACCGTTACTGGGTTTTATATCATGTCCCTGTATGTGACATGGGGTATTTTTCTATCATTGTCTGGGGTGGGACTTCCACTTTTCTGGATGGATATTTGGGTTCCAATCTTCAGATGTGAAAATGTAATGACTTCATGGACTGTTTTACTTCATATAATATATTCAAAATATATTTCTCATATTTTAGAAATTTTAATTTTAATTTTTTAAAATTAGACCCTCCAAAATGATCTCTGCGGCGCGCTTTGTAGAAGGCCGGAGCTGCAAACAAACCTGAAAGCGTCGGAGAGAGACGGTGTACTCTTATTCGGACTACAATTCGTCGAGATTGCGACAGTTAAACGTGGAAGAGCGACGTTCCAAGCGTCAGGACCACATATCATCGGCATTAGAGGGCACGAGAACGTCGGAAGAGCGACGTCCAAACGTCGGACCATTGGAGTGAATTACGACCGTTTACAGCGTCGGAAGAAACGTTCAAATCGGGCATTTCATGGAGGTGTGATAGGTTTACAAACGTCGGAGCGCGACGGTTCGATGGTTTGTGAGACGTCGGAAGAGTGACGCTTGTTCGGAAGCGACGGAAGAAGTGTCGATAGTGCGACACTTTTTACGTGCGTCGGAACTGCGACGGCATGACAAACCACGGTTTTTCCGCCGTCGAACTGTCACTCTTGCGATGACTATGTGTCGGAATAGCATCGAATTGGCTGTCGGAATTTCCGCCAAATTCTCTAGTGGCATGAGACGATGCATTTCATATGCATATTGTGGGTATGTGTAGCTTATGCTGCACCACATTGTGTTGATATATCCCACTGCAAAAGTGATGAATATATGATGCTTGCAATATTCAATGGGTATCCCTGCAAAGAGAATTAAAATGAGAAAGTAGTTCTATTAATTCAGCCTACAAGAACTGGACTTCTCATGTGAAAACATGAAAAAAAAATAGGATATATTGTGGAAAATAATTTACAAGAGCAATGAAAACAATTCATTAACTAAAGAAGCGTAGATGCAATAGCAAAAGCATTGAAAGCTCAAGAAAAATAATACTCCTCAAACCTGGAATCACCTCTTTGCATGTGTTGAATGGTTTTATTATTGCAACATTTGAGTAACAACCATACGACCTTGAAAAGAAATGAACATTGATTTTCTATCAAAGAGGAAAAATATTCATGCACCCGTCATTCTATGTTCATGTTAGGCTCTTGTTACCATGTATTCATGAAATTAGGGCTTTCAAAATTCCCATGCTTATTAGGGTTTTATGTTGCCTTGAAATCATAGCTTGTGCAAAAATAACTCCATAAGGGAATGACTTAATAACAAGAAGAGAGGCTCTGTGGTAGGTGTGAGGATGGCTAAAGTGTACTTGCAGTAGCCTGTTATAGTACTAAAAAACCCCCCATTTATTTTTTTCTTAGTCAGCTAATAAATAATGGGGACCCTTTTGAATCCTAATAAAATTATTTGATTCGAATAAAATAAGGAAATTTTTAGTTTTTGTAAATAAAACACCTTTTCACATGAAGAATTCCCTTATCAGAACATTCATATCGTAGATTAGTCCCATAGGAGTCATCAATCATAAAACCCGCTAGGCCTTTAGTATTTAAAAGATTGCATTATCAGAAGAATTTATCGAAACACTTTAATATCATAACATTCCTCATAATAAAGTCACGATAAGAAACTATTGTCCGATCAAACTTCCACGATACCCAAGTATAAAGATATAACGACTCTTTCACTTGAATATTTTAATGAATAACTGGCCCCACAATACTTCCACGTGGCATATCAGAACTCTGAATTATCTTAAGTTCTTAACATGCACCATCACAAAATCTCTGATACGCTGATCGTACAATAATCGATGCTCCAATAGCTGATAGCTCTGATACCCCTCACCTCTAATATCCTGATACTTCGATATTCCCAGATACTTCGATCTTCCTCGCTTGATTCACATCATAACTTTTTTGTATTGATGGCACTCCTTAAAATCCCCGATATGTCACTCCCTAATATGAAACCTCTGATATATTTTCCCGCTAACTTTCATAACCGTTATATCTTTCGAAAACATATGTTGGAAGTCCCGAATATCGTAAGTTCTTAAATGTGCCCATATGATTTATACGATAAAATTCTTCTAATATGCTAACATGTAAAGGGCCCACATGAATGTACATTTATCAATTAATTCAAAAATGGTAATGAATTTATGTTTTTTCGACGTTCTAAACGACTTAATCATTACAACTGGATATCATCATGGTTTTCCTAAAAGACATAAATCGTTATGGAAAGTATTTATTTGCGCTAAAGAACTATTTGGTAAGGAATCATCACTTATTCTTTTGTTTTCGTTACAAGCTAGTCCTAATAAGAAAAAATCAGCATATATGTCCAAGGAAGCTAAAGCAAGGAATAAACCTGTGGTTCAACAACAAATAGTTGCCCCTCCAAACAAAAACATTGAAATGCCTGCTCTGTTTTCCGACATAGTTTGTACTCCAGATGTTGGGAGCTCCTCTTGGGAAGCCATATATAATATTTTTGAAGATGAAGAACCCAAAATAACAAAGAGAAAAATCACAGCTGATGATTCTACCACGGTATCTAGTTCCAAATACAATGATGTAGCCAGTTCATTTCTACGAAGGATTGCGGCCAGACCCAAAATCATCCCTTATACATACATGATTAGATGGGTTATTGACAAAGTAAACATTGCAGAAAGGAATTTCCTCACACAGAAGGATACAATAATTTGTTCATTCACCAAAAATAATTTGAGAATAATATATCATTTTCCACAACCTCAGAAAAAATATGACACACAATTTGCAGAGAAGTTCATTAAAGCACATGAACATCCATCAGAGGCCATCATAGATTGGAGAAGAGATCCCAACAAGCACAATCGAGAAGATAAGGGTATGTATGTTGCTGCTTCCCCTGCAGGCCCATATTGTCAAATAGTTGTTATGATGTGTACAATTATTCTTACCCTACCATACAAAAATTATCTGACCAATGGGAACCACTCATTGACGTTGCCTCTGATGGATATATTATGGATTGGGGAAATATATTATCTGATAGCATAGTCGCTCACATCCTAGCTTATAGGAACACGCATAATTTTTCTCAGAACATAGTTCCTCCTTTTTATATGAGTGCTTATATCATGGATGCCCTATGCTTTACATCTGATTTTACCCCCATGGGATGGAAATGGACTATAAATGACCCAACCCCTATCCATATTTATCATGATATGCTTTTGAAATTTAAATTTCAACGTCATTTATGTAAAATTTGTGAATGTTACTGATTCATCAAAGTGTCTTTGACAAGAAAGCTCCTAGGGTTTCCCCAAGAGCTGAGAATGACCTATTATCAATTGGGAACTGGTTCAGTGAATAATATTTTACTTATATCCTCATCGTTGTAAGTCTTGCAAAACCTCATGTTTTGCCTGTATATGTTCCTGACAAACTGCTTGCTCGAGAGATAACATATCAAACAGTAGGTCATGGTCTATCAAAGGCCTTAAGAGATGAAAAAAAGACAATGTGGCCTACTTTTCCTATTCAATGTGGTGTGTATGCTCTGGACAATTACAAACATGCTCGTCTTGAAATTGATAATATTATGTGTTTAAATTTCCCAACTATTCCAAACGGGAAATATGATTCCAATCAAACTGCTAAAATTTTAAAGGACAGTCAAGTATCAGGCAATTTTCTCATGAGCCTGATAAGTTTGATGACTTATTCGAAAAGTCCTCTCCCTATTCAATAGTTTTGAAACAAGCAAAATAGTTGACTCTAAAAGAGATAGATCAATTCAACCAGTATAGGGAGAAAAGTATTGCTAGTTTTCCTATGGATTCATTAAAACTTCCTCAACAAAGCATAAAACAGGAGGATGTTATAATTGTTAAAGAAACACAGACTACTGATATAAATCAGACAAAAGGAACATGCACTTCCTCCTTTTCACAAGTTGAGCAAACTTTCCTTGATAATAAGCTTGAAAAAATTTAGGGTCAGTTCAATAAGGTTATTAATGAAATAAAGCCTCAGGATCTCTAGGCTCCTTCACATGAAAATGGCTTAGATAATTTTAAAACTGTAGAGAAGACCCCGCTTATTGTTGGGGCTTCGGAAAAGGATTTGGAGACTAATGATATAGAGATAATACCAGCATTCCCGACCTCTTAGGTTGTTTTAAAGGTTAAACATATTCCTCCCCTTGACAATGGACATACTCTAAAATCCTCAACATAAAGTTGTGGTCAAGAGACAAAGGAAGAGGCGAAATATTGATCATTCACATGACTTTGTCCCTATAAATACTTCTTTTGAAGTAGTATGGAAAGGTAAACAGTCCAACCTTGCAGAGGATCTTGGAAGACTCTCACAGTTCACAGGAGCATATGCTACTGCCACTATAAACAAAGCCACCAAAGTATAACAGCTTCTGAAGGAGAAAGATGACAAAATTATGCATTTGGAAAAGGATATTGATAATGAAAAGAAAATGATTGCTTAACACAGGTAAGATTAGCTTGCAGAGCTTCAAAATATTTTTGATGCCCTTAAACTTCAAGATGACTCCGATTTGAGAATCATAGATGATAAAATTCAAGAATTGCAACAAGGTATTTAACATTTGAAAGTAAATCCTGAATTGGTCGAGTTTAAAAGAGAAACCAAAGAATTAAATACTCTTCTTGTTCAACAATAGATCGTTTTGTGTCAAAATTTATCTATTATTCATGATTTATGTCAAGCAACCAACGCATTCATAGATCAGTTGTTCGATCTAAGGACATACTTTGAATATACTGAAGAGAAAATTGGAGGCCATATAACATGGCAAGACAAAACTGAAGGGAAATCAGCCGGTCTCCCGAGGATAGAGGAATCACATAAATAAATAGTCTTTCGAGAATGGGAAATCTGCCTTAAACATTGTGAAACAATGATATTCAATGAAAGGGACATCTCCAATGACCTCATTGAATGTATCAGTGATAATTTACTGTAGGCAAATATTATTCTCAAATGTCCTAAAGGAACTCTTCCAGATATCAAATTGTTGACTAAAACATAGAAGGAATTATCAAAGAAGAAGGATGAGAACATTGAAAAGTTATAAAAAAATGACTTAGAATGCCATTGGAATTTATTACTTAAACCTCATAGTCAATGGTTGATGTTGAGATTTTTATCTAACACAACCAATCATATGCTGCCAACACTGAGGGATGTTATATTCACTAGAAAAATACAGATAAAGCCAGGGTATCTACCTGAATTGAAGCCAATGACCGATATTTACGAGCTGAGGCAACGAATAGGAGGGCAGTCTTCATCACAGTCTTAGCCAGGTTGTTACAACAAAAGTATAAATTTTTCTTATCATTTTATTTTAAGCATTATTGTTAAACTGCTTCACTTTTATTTCTGCTTTGCTATATTTGTATGTAATTGAAAAACTATAATTCCCCTTAATTTTAATGGGGAAAGGGTTCTGAATTTTAGAGAGAAGTTTTTTGTTTGCACTACTATAACAAAATTTATCTTAATAGAAGGCTAAACCATTACTATTTCCTCATGAGTAGAGTTACAATATATCACACACTACTATGTGTGTGCTTTTCATTTGCTTAAGGGTTAAATTTTTTTGAGTTGTTGAATTCAGAATCTCCACAGGATGCAAAAGTGCATACTGTGGAGATTCTGAATTCAACAGCTCAAAACTCTCACCACAGAAACCTGAAAATTATAATAGTTAAATTGTTATTTGATTTCATTTATCATATATGTGTCGCAAGCAGTCATACATGTTTCACTATTATTATGTGTGATTGAAATCATATGCCATATGTATAAATAAAAGATTCACACACACACACACATCTCTGTGTGTGTGTGATGAGTTTTTATCAACAAAATTTAATTAACTATTTAATTAAATTTAGCTAAAATTCTCTGTTTTAACTTCATATTTGTTTGATGATCTAGATTGTCATTTTTTTTATGAAATTTTATATCACATATGCATTTATAATATTTTCCGGGATATAAAATAGTTTTAAGTATTCATTATATTTCGAAACTGTGTTGCACTAAACCATTACACATCCATCCCATCCTTTTATAAATTATTTTAAATGGGAAACTAGTCCCATAATCCCATTCTGATCCACCAATCCAAAAGGAAAAATATATGCCCTAAAGTCCCGACCGGATGGTTTTTCCCAATGTTGAGGCAGACATTTTGAGCCATCAAAATTTTTGGCGCTAGAAGGAGGGCCTTCAGACTATGAATGGAAACACGGTATTCTCTGAAATCTAAAGGCCATTCAAAGAGTCATTCTTCCTCAAATTACCCACAAAATTTAAGGTCACATTATAAATCTCCAAACTCTAGATCTGAAGTTGTTCAGCCATTCATTCTCCTAGCTCAGTTCCAAAACAAAAAGGACTCACTTCTGCTCAGACAAATCCAATTTCATAGACACCTGACTTGCAAACTTTGATTCAAAGATTGGAAGGAATTTCCATATATGGAGAAATGACTGTCCAATTTGATCTTTCTTAAGGAAGTATTTCCTCATCCTTTAAACCTTATGGTGTTTTGAATAGATCCCAGAGAAAGAAACTTGGAATCCAACCCTTTGAATATCCTTTACCCATTCACCGAATAAGAAAAGACACCTCACAAGTAAAATCTTCATTTGGCGATATCACTTCCACTTTTCCACATCAAACTCCTTCTCTCAACCCCATTTATTATCAAACTCCTCTACCTTCTTCTTATCAACCTCTTTCTATAATTTCCATTCAATCCTCTCCTTCAAAAACAACTAGTACTATAGGGGAATAATCTTCAACAGTAAATCCTTCTACAACCCCTAGCTCAAGTACTACCTCTACTAGACCTACTCCTCAAAGAATGACTAATCAAACATGGAATAACCCAAGGACTGTTCAAATGGAAACACCACTGCATCCTCTTCCCAAACATCCAGAGAGATGGTTACCCAAATTTAATCTTGATGATGGAATTTGTGCAGAGGAACATATTCAAAATTTCATGTTAGCCATCAATTTTAATGGAGTAAAAGAAGAAGATCGTGTTGTCATAATTTTTCCTTACATATTTGAAGGATCAACATGGTCTTGGTATTTATCATAACCTGCTGGATCAATTAATAGTTGGGATATATTTTAGGAGCAATTTTTAATGAAATTTGGAGATGATCGAACAACTAAAACCTTAATTAATGATTTGTCAAATCTTAAGATCAATTCAAATGAGAAAATAAAAGATTTCAACTCAAGATTTAACAAGTTGTTAAATAAAATTCCAGAAACTTCCAAACCTGGTGTTGATGTGAAAATCGAATGGTACATTAGTGCTTTTCCTTCAAATATCTCTATGTTTGTAGATAGGGATAATAAAAAAACATTGCTTGATAACATGAAAGATGGAAAAGAGACTTTTTGGCTCTTGAAAAGGAAGTTCCTACCGATGAAATAAAGACAAAAAAAAAGTGAATTTTACAGATGAATCCAGGAAGAAAGCTCCCTAAGATCCTTTTTATTTTGAAGTATTACAAAAGGTTCTAAAAAAATGTCCAATGAAAGGGTATAAATTAAGAAAAAGATTGTTGACTCTTATAAAAAATCCTTTCAGCCTTTCAAAAGAAATCAACCATCTCAGTTAGAACCTCCTGCCAACATATCAAACACAAAATCTGATCAAGATGATGATGAATTAGAAACAATTTTATCTGCTAAAGAATCACAAGAAGAAGAAATAATTGAAGCACATGGTTTATGGGAATTCATTCTCACCACTTCAGAAAATTAAGAGGAAGAGGAAGCCCTACCAATAAGTACTAAAAGTAAGGGACCTGCTGATACATCTCCATCAAATAAAAAATAGAAGTCCCCTACTCCTTCTACTAAAGAAAAAGTTATTATTAAAAAGATTGTTCCTACACCTTTCGACTCTGTTCCAACTACTTCTAAATCTCCTTCTTCATTTAAAACTTTGGTAGCCTCTAATACTATAGAGTATAATATTTTGGAAGACATGAAAAAGGTCAAGGCTAACATTTCCTTATATGAGGTCAACAAGTTAAAACAACAACAATTTTTTTTACTCAAAGAGTTAAATGCAGTCCCTACATCTCCATTACCTATTTTTGTCACTTCAAAAGCCTTAAAAGGGAAAGGAAAACCTCCAGATTTATCCTTAGATAAGATTGACCCTTCTTATGCTATTCTAATTGGAGATATATCCAATTCCCACACACCCTTTTTGTTGACTTTTGAAATTTTCAATAAGAACGTTCACAACTGTTTAGTGGATTCTGGTGCATCATGTAACATCATGCCTTATGTAGTTTTCCTTAAATTGAACATGTCACCTCAAAGATTTCACCACAAAATTCAAAGTTTTGGGAGAAATGAATTCTGTTTTAATTAAATTATCTTCCAATTAGAAGGTTTTTCAAATAATAGATATATTAGTAGTAGAGATTCTTGAATTTTATGGTCTTATCTTAAGTAGAGACTGGTCTGAAAAACTACATGGTTACTTTGCAACTGACTAGTCACACATGTGGCTTCCTTACAATGGAAAACCTAGTCAAATTCGTGTTGATAGGGAGAAACACATGAAATATTCAGTGATTGAATTTGAAGAAGAAAATGAACAAGTAGTTTTCACAAATAACATCCTTGGAAATTATTCTCTTGAATATTTCTTTGGTAACTTTCCAGCAAATAAATATCCCTTTATAGTTGATTGCGTTTCTTCTAAAATTTATTTATTTTCTCAATCACATTCAACTAGATGTATCAATATTGTAGAAAACTATGTAAATACGTGTGATAATTTATTTTGGATCCTTTATTTTTATGGATCAAAATCTAGTAATGGTGCAGGAGCTGGTTGCATTCTAGTAAGCCCTGAAGGTGAAAATACAATGCTTGCATGCAGATTAGAATTGAATATGAAGCATTAGTACAAGGCTTACTAAAGGCTGTTAGTCTTGATGTTAAATACCTTAACATTTTCGGTGATTCAAAAATTGTAATCAAACAAGTTAGAAACAACATTCATTGTGTTTCTAATCACCTTAAACATTATCAATATTTGATCGAAGACTTAACTTCACATTTCACTGCATTCAACATAAATCTGATCCAAATATTACAAAATTTAAGTGCTGATCTCCTAGCCAATTTTGCCCCCAAACTCATTCCACCTGAACATTTTAGTCCTGAATAATTTTCTATAGAGTTAATTTTTTGCCCATCCATTCCAAATAATATAAACAATTGGCGATTTTTTTAATGATGACAATGATATCCTAAGTTTTTTAACTTCTGAAGGATCTTATTTTGATTAAATCATTGATGAGGATGAACATGGCAGGAAAAAAAATAAATCTTCTGAAGAGAAAAATTTACCTAAAACTATGGTGAAATTGGAAGACTTGTATGGTGTGAAAGATAGGTTCAAAAAGGTAACTAATTGCAAAATCCAAAGCTTTTCAGTAAGATTTGAATGGGTTAACCTAGGATTTGATCATAAACCCCAAAACATTAATCTAAGCCTTGGTCTTACGCCAGATGAAAGATCTTCTTTCATCCATTTGTTAAAAAGATGCAAGGATGTATTTTCTTAGAGTTATGATGATCTCAAAACTTATGATACATCTATCATTCAACATATCATACCTATGCTTCTAGATGTTAAAAAAATGCAATAAAAACTCAGGAAGATTCACCCAAACTTAGAAGCCAAAATTATGACCGAGTTAAATAAGTTGCTCAAAGCCAAAATCATATTCTTGGTCAAACATTCCAAGTGGGTTTATAATCTAGTTCTAGTCAGAAAGAAGAATGGAGACATTATAATTTGCATAGATTTTAGGAATTTGAATAAAGCATGTGAAAATGATAATTTCCCTTTACCTCTGATGGAACAAATTTTACAATCTGTTGCAAGTTTATAACTAATGTCATTTTTAGATGGTTTTTTAGGCTATAACCAAATCCTTGTACATCCCGAGGATATAATGAAAACTACATTTTTTTTTCTAAGTAAAACTAATTCTATTATGTATAAGGATAATGGTACAAAACTACCGCAGTGTCAACTGTAAGAGCTTGACCACTGGGTTTGATGAACAAACTAGGCAAAGAAAGTCTGGGCTGCCTTAGATGGGAAACCATTCTTTTTAACAAAAAATTCTTAGCCGCCCTAGAAAGGGAAACCGGATTTGAGTCCATACATAACAAGAAAAAATAGAAACATATACTGAAATTAACAAGCAACCTATCCAGCTGAGTACTGAGGCTAGGAAGCAAAAAATTCCAACAGTACTTGACAAAGAAAACCTGGAGAGCTTGAGAGCTGAGAGTATCACTGGTCATGAGCTGGAGACTGCGGTTCTTCAACAATCCTGCAGGCATAATCGTTGCTGCTGTCATCCATCCCTGCTTTGAGAGCATCTTCCATGTTGGTGAGATCAATCTCCTTGCTCATTTCGTTCTGGGATGAGAAATTGTAAGCTGCAGGAACATCCACTCCACTGGGGAAGGTTGAAGCAGGCAGGGGGGAAATAGAACGGGTCGGAGCGAGGTTGGGGATTTATTCACGGACAGTGACAGTAATAAAAGCAGTAATTATGGGTCTGTTCAAGGAGCACTCGAAGCGCAATTTGGCATGCTAGGAGGATTTCCGAATGGTGGGACGAGCATACTCAAGATCAACAGAAGGGAGGGAACTGTTGGGAGGTGGAGAAGCAAAGGGAAGGGAAGATGGAGCTGCTCGAACGTTTTCCTGGAGGCGACCACGACCTCTTCCAGAACTGCTACGCGTGGCTTGAGGCTGAGCCTGCCCCTCATCTACAGAGGAGGAACCGAAGGCGGAGCTGAGAGAAGGGCGGTGAGAAGAAGCTTGGCCCCGACTAATTCCTCGTCGGCATCGCATTCGCTGGTGAAGTCGAGGCATGGCTACATGGGAAGGTCTAAGGATCCTAGAGATGAAAGAACAAACAGAGAAATCAGAAGCCCTGAGTGGGGAATTGACACTGCTAAAAATCTTCGTCTGAGTACAGTGCGAGGGGTTAAGACCGCCTATATGATCTGCCCGAACACTGTGAGGAGAATTAAAACTACAAAGGCAACTGTGAGAGAAGTGAAATCCGGGAAGAGGCTCAAAACAAGCAAGGTGCAGCGACGTCCAGTATGCGTGCGCTTACTGAGGTCTGCAAAGCCAGGAGGGCATACCCTGTGGAGTGGAGACAGAGGTTCACCACTGCATGCGCAACCAGTCGAGCGATCCAGAATGTGTGCCATGACCAAGAGAACCGCCATATGAAAAAGAGTGGTGAGCCGATCAAGAGTATTAACTGCTGCTCGAGCTGGCGAGTTAATGCTATTATGAATGCTGGTACCAGGAGCCATATGGGTCTCCCACGCGGGATCCTTTGGGAGCTGCGCAGGGGCCCAAGTCCCATCACAAACCTCAAGCATCCGCATCCAGAAATAATGAAAACTACATTGAGGACCAAATGGGGAACATATGCATACCAAAAGATGCTTTTTGGATTAATCAATGCAAGAGCTACATTTTAGAGAGCAATGGATATTGCTTTCAAAGGTTTGATCAATAAATCTGTTGTAGTGTACTTAGATGACATTGCAATTTATTAAAAAAAATAAGTCTAATCATCTACATGATCTAAAACCAAATATTTGAAAGATGTCGAAAGTTTAGAATCTCTTTGAATCCTAAGAAGTCATTCTTTTCTATTAGTGATGGTAAGCTGCTAGGATTTATTGTTTCTAAAAAGGGAATTTGTATTGATCCTGAAAGAATCAAAGCAATATCAGAAATCCCCTTACCTCACAAAAAAAAATACATGCAATCTTGTCTTGGTGAGATAATTTTTGTCAAAATATTTGTTCCTGTTTTTTCACAAATTGATTTACCTTTGCAGGCAGATTGAGAAAATGGGGGTAGATTGAGAAAATGTCTTTTGAATCAATAAAACAAGCCATTGTAGATGCTTGATCATTATCAACATCTGGTTTTTTCTAAAAAAAATGTTTTGCATACCTTTGCTTCTGAAATTTCTTATGCAACAATTTTGACTCAAATATTTGAAGAACAGATTGAAGCCCCTATTTCCTTATTTAGTTCTAATTTATAGGGGGTTGAGTTAAATTATTCCGATGTAGAAAAACAAGCTTTTACAGATTTTAAGTCAATAAAGCATTTTAGGCCATTTCTCCTAAAATCACATACAAAAGAAATTGTTCATGTCCCAAATGTTAGGAAATTACTCATTCAGAGATAATTAGGTGAGAAAAGGGCCAATTGGGTTACTAATTTGCAAGAATATGATTGGAAATAAAGCCAACTAAACTAGTAAAAGGTTAATGTTTTTGCAAATTAATAACTGGAGTTCTTGACACATCAACAAAATAAGATTCACGTAATAGTGTCCAGATTTTAGAGGTATGACACTCAATCTCAATATGATGATTTAATCTATTATATAAAAAACAATAATGCTCTAGTAGAACTCAACTATAACAACAAAAGAGCTTTGAGACTTAAGGAAAATGAATATCAGCTTGTTGATGATGTTCTATTCATAATAAATTATGACTTTGTTTTACTAAGATGTCTTGAGAAATCCGAAGTTGAAAAGGTCTTGCTGGAAATGCATGATGGACCAACTGTAGGACATCATAGTGGAGATTTAGATACTGCTGCTCAAAAAATACTTCATGCTGGATATTACTGGCCTAATTTGTTCAAAGATACTCGTGCTTATGTACGAAAGTGAAAAATCTGCCAAACAACTTCAGGAAGAGAGAAGAGACCGACCTTACCTTTACAACTAGTCAGCATTGAAAATTTTTTTGAACAATGGGCTTTGGATGTATAGGTGATATTTTTCCAAACTCTTCCAAACAACACAGGTACATCTTAACTACTACAAACTACTTTACTAGGTGGGTGGAAGCTATTCCTTTGAAGGTAATCAACTCTGAAAATGTTATCGACTTCATTGATCAATATATAATTTCCAAATTTGGTTTACCTAATGCTATCATTTTTTATATTGCATCTTATTTTTCTGGAAATACTATTACTTAATTTTCCCTTAAGAGAAGTTTTAAGCTCAAATATTCCACTAATTATTACCCACAAGGTAATGGATTGGAAGAATCTACCAACAAGAATCTCTTAAGAATAATCAAAAGAACCATTAATTACAAACAAAATAATCAACACAAATATTTAATTTTTCCTTTATGGGATGACAAAATCACACATAAGGCTTCATTAGGAACTTCCCCTTACCAATTAGTGTATGGTAAAGAAGCAATTTACCACCTAATTTATCTTTCCCCTTATTTGCCTTAGTTCAATCCATAGAAGAACAACCTTGCTCTGCTTTACAACTAAGAATGTCCCAAATTTTAAAGTTATAAGAAGAGAAAGATAAAGCCAAACAAACTCATATTCAATATCAAAAGGTGGTCAAATCTTGGTTTGATGCAAGTTCAATAAATAATAAATTTTTTGAAATTGGTGATCTAGTTTTGAAATGGGATAAATCCCATGAAGAAAAAGGTAAACACACAAAGTTTCAAAGGCTATGGTTTGAACCATTTCAGATAGTTGAGAAACTAGGGAAATCAACCTTTATCCTACAAGATCTACAAGGAAACAATGATACTCTTCCTGTTAACGAGCTAGTTCTTAAAAAATATTTTTCTTGAAAAACTTGTCCTACTATAAATATGTAAATAATCATATGTACATGTGAGTGTTTCTAGTTTAATAAGTTTTCTAGTAATACTTTGATTGACTTCACATTGGCATCTCTCATCAATAACATGAAGTTTGATAAATTAAAGAAAAATTATTAGAAGAAAATTATAACAGTATGATAATGATTCATTATAAATCTCTAAAAACCTTTATATCCAGTAGTTTGTAAATATTTCATCACTTGAAACACTAAAAGATCTCCTTATCCTTTAATCAGTCATGAAAATTATCTTTTCAAAAGTAAAGGCTATTTTGAAGTTTTAGCATCTTCTGAATTTGATTGTCACCCAAAACTCTTAAGGAGAAGTATTACTTCCCCATCCACTAATGTTGAATTTTTAGTTTATAATTCAAAAATATAAAAAATATAAAAAATAAAAAATAAAAAAACTTGAAAGATAAGGGGTCTCATCATGAGCCAACTTACCATGATCATAGGAAACAAATG
Source organism: Pinus albicaulis (assembly GCA_034641835.2). NCBI lineage: Eukaryota > Viridiplantae > Streptophyta > Pinopsida > Pinales > Pinaceae > Pinus > Pinus albicaulis. Next base: position 310,817,151 of record CM076572.1, on the reverse strand, counting down.
GTATTAACATTATCATTATTGGTTACCAAACCAGGATAATGGCTTATAGCTTTAGATATGTAAGACAAGAGGTCTCATCATGAGCCGACTTATTCAATTTCATTATAACCTATGAATGGCATTGTCATTTTTTTGGCTACCAAATGAGGACAATGGCTTTCAAGCAGCAAAAGGAAATAATAAAATAAAGAAGTTTAATGCCTCTAAAGACATCATTATAAGTGGATGGGATACTGGTCTTATTTGGTTAAATCGTAACGCTGTCGAGGCTATGGATGCCTTCTAGTAGCAATGGCTCTACCAATGACAAATAAGTCTATCTTTACACTAAACTTCTATAGTTCTATATTTTTATCTTTATAATTGATTAAATGACTGACATAAGCAATAGAGGTTTTCATCAATAACAAGTTTTGAATATTTGAAAAATAGTGTGTTCTTTTATTCAGAGTTATTTTGGTCAATATATATTTCAAATGTTTGAAAATATTTTTCTTTAGTTAATTAAAATTTTACCCAATTTACAGAGATATTTGTTTCGCCTAGTATGTCGCCAATTGTTGTAGTACTCAACAACCCCCCATTTATTTTTATCTTAGTCAGCTAATAAATAATGGGGACCCTTTTGAATCCTAATAAAATTCTTTGATTCCAATAAAATAAGGCAATTTTTAGTTTTTGTAAAGAAAACACATTTTCACATGAAGAACTCCCTTATCAAAAATTTCATATTGGAGATTAATCCCATAGGAGTCATCAATCATAAAACCCGATAGGCATTTATTATTTAAAATATTGCATTATCGAAATAATTTTAATAGAACTCTTTAATATCATAACATTCCTCATAATAAAGTTACGATAAAAATATATTCTCCGATCAAACTTCCCTGATACCCAAGTATAAATCTATAAAGGCGCTTCTGCTTGAATATTTTAATGAACAACTGGCCCCACCATACTTCCACGTGGCATATCGGAACTCCGAAATATTGTAATTTCTTAACATGCACCATCACAAAATCTCTGATAGGCAATAGCTCTGATACCCCTCACCTTTGATATCTCGATACTCTGATATACCGATACTCCAATATTCCCTACTCGATTCATATCGAAACTTTTTTTTATTAATGGAACTCCTTAAAATCCTTGATATAAAACCTCTTATATATTTTCCTTCCAAATTTCATAGCCCTGATATATTTCAAAAACATATATCAGAAGTCCCAAATATCATAAGTTCTTAAGTGTGACCACGAGATTTGTCCAATAAAATTCTTCCAATATGCTGACATGTAAAGGGCCCATGTGAATGCATGTTTATCAATTAATTCCAAAAGGGTAATGAATTTATGTTTTTTGAAGTTGTAAATGACTTAATCATTATAGCTCGAGATCATCATGATTTTTCTTAAAGACATAAATCGTTATGGAAAATAGTTATTTGCACTAAAGAACTCTCTGGTAAGGAATCATCACTTATTCTTGTGTTTTCGTTACAGGCCAGTCCCAATAAGAAAAATTTAGTAGATATGTCCAAGGCAGCTAAAGGGAGGAAGAAACACGTGGTTCAATAGTAACCAATTTCCCCTCCAACAGAAAACACTGAAATGAATGCTTTGTTTTCCGACAGAGTTTGTACTCCAGATGTCGGGAGCTCCTCTTGGGAAGCCATATATAACCGTTTTGAAGATGATAAACCCAAAATAACAAATAGAACAATCAAAATTGATGATTCTACCCTGATCTCTAGTTCCACATACAACGACGTAGTCAATTCATTTCTACATAGGATTACGGCCTAACCCAAAATCCTCCCTTATAGAGACATGATCAGATGGGTTATTGACAATGTAAAAATCGTCGAAAGGATTTTTCTCACATAGAAGGATACAATCATTGGTTCATTCACCAGCAAGGATTTGAGCATAATGTATCAGTTGCCACAACCTCAAAAAAAATATGACAAATAGTTTGTAGAGAAGTTCATTAAAGCACATGACCATCCATAAGAGGCCGTCAAATATTGGAGAAGATATCCCAACAAGCACAAATGAGAAGACAAGAGTATGTATGTTTTTGATTCCCTTGCAGGCCCATATTGTCAAATAGCTGCTATGATGTGTAGAATTTATGCTTACCCTACCACAAAAAAATTATCCGACCAATAGGCACCACTCATTGACGTTGCCTTTGATGGATATATTATGGATTGGAGAAATATATTATCTTATAGCATAGCCGCCCACATCCTAGCTTATAGGAACACACATATTTTTTTTAGAACATAGTTCCTCCTTTTTATATGAGTGATTATATCATGGATTCCCTATGTTTTACCTCTAATTTTACCTCCATGGGATGGAAATGGTCTATAAATGACCCAACCCCTATCCATATTTATGATGATATTCTTTGGGACTCTAAATTTGAACCTCATTTATATATAATTTGTCCTAGAGTAATGTTACTAATTCATTAAAGTGTCTTTGACAAGAAATCTCTTAGGGTTTCCCGAGAAGCTGAGAACGAACTATTATCAATTGGGAACTGGTTCGATGAAGAATATTTTACTTATATCCACATCTTTTGCAGTATTGTAAAACCTCATGTTTTGCCTATATATTTTCCTGACAAACTGCTTGCTCGAGACATAACATATCAGACAGTAGGTTATGGTCTCTCAAAGGTATTAAGAGATGCCAAAAAGACAATCTGGATTTCTTTTAATATTCAGTGTGGTGTGTATGCTCTGGACAATTACAAACATGATGGTCTTGAAATTGATAATATTATGTGTATAAATTTCCCAACTATTTCTAACAGGTAGTATGATCTCAATCAAACTACCAAAAATGTTACATGACAATCAAGTATCAGACAATTTTCTCATGATCCTGATAAGTTTGATGACTTATTCGAAAAGGCCTCGACCTATTCACTAGTTTTGAAACAAGAAACACAATTGTCTCCATAAGGGATAGATCAATTCAACTAGTACAGGGAGCAAAGGATTGCCAATTTTCTTATGGATTTACTAAAACATCCTCAACAAAGCACAAAACATGAGGATGTTGTAATTGTTAAAGAAACAAAAACTAATGATATAGCTCAGACAACATGGACATGCACTTCCTCCTCTTCACTAGCTGAGGAAACTTTTCCTGATAATAAGCTTGAAAAAATTTGGGAGCAGTTCAATCAGGTTATTAATGAAAAAAGCCTCAACATATGCATACTCCTTCAGATTAAAAAGCCTTAGATACTTCTAAAAATGTAGAGAAGACCCCGCTTACTATTGGGGCTTCGGGAAAGCCTTTGGAGACTGATGATATAGATATTATACCAGCATTCCCGACTTCTGAAGTCATTTTAAAGGTTGAACAAATTCTTCCCCTTGACATATTTTATATTCCTCAACATAAAGTCGTGGTCAAGAGATAGAGGAAGAGGAGAAAGATTGATCAATGACAGGCCTTAGTCCATGTAGATACTTCTTTTGAAGTAGTATGGAAAGGTAAATATTCCACCCCTGCAGAGGATCTTGGAAGACTCTCACAATTCGCAGGAGCATATGCTACTGCCACCATAGACAAAGCCACCAAAGTACAACGACTTTTGAAGGAGAAATATGACAGGATTATGTAGTTGGAACATGGTATTGACAATGAAAAGTAAATGATTTCTCAACACTGGAAAGATCAACTTACATAGCTTCAAAAGAATTTTAATGTCCTTACACTTCAGCATGAATCTGATTTGAGAATCATAGATGCTCAAATTCAAGAATAGAAACAAAAGATTGAACAACTGAAAGTTAGTTCTAAATTGGCTGAGTTTAAGGGAGAAGTTGTAGAATTAAATACTCTCCTTGTTCAACTACAAGTCATTTTATTTCAAAATTTTATTATTATTTTTGATTTATGTCAAGCAACTAATGCATTGGTAGATCAGTTGTCCGATCTGAGGACATACTTTGCAGATATTGAAGAGAAAATTGCAGGCCATATAACATGGAAAGACAACATTGAAGGGAAACAAGCCAATCTCCCAAGGATAAAGGAATCACAGAAAAAAGTAATCTTTTGAGAATGGGAAATTCACCTAAAACATTGTCAAACAACGATATTCAATCCAAGGGACATATCTAATGACCTCATTGAATTTATCGGTGATAATGTACTGCAGGCAAATATTATTCCTGTCTGCCTTGAAGGAACTCTGTGATACTTCAGATTGTTGACTAAAACATGGTAGGAATTATCAAAGAAGAAGGTTGAGAACATTGAAAAGTTATCAAAGACTGACTTAGAATGCTATTGACATTTCTTAATTAAACCTCATAGTCGATGGTTAATGTTAAAATGTTTATCTAACACAACCAATCATATTCTTCCAACACTCAAGAATGCTATATTCACTGGAAAAATATGCATAAATCTAGGGTCTCCACTTGAATTGAAGCCAATGACAGATATTTACGAGCCGAGGCAATGAATAGGAGGCAATCTTCATCACAATCTTAGCCAAGTTGTTACAACATAAGTCTAAAATTGTCTTATCATTTTATTTTAAGTGTTATTGTTAAAACCACTTCACTTTTATTTCTGCTTTTCTATATTTGTATGTAATTGAAAAAATATAAATCCCCTTCATTTTAATGGAGAAAGGGTTCTAAATTTTGAAGAGAATTTTTTTGTTTGAACAACTGTAACAAAATTTATCTTAATAGAAGGTTGAACCATTATTGTTTTCTCATGAGAAGAGTTACAATATATCAGGTACTACTATCTCTGTGGTTTTCCTTTGCTTAAGAGTTAAATGGTTATTTGATTTCATTTATCAAATATGTGTCTCAAGCAGTCATACATGTTTCACTATTGTTATGTGTGATTGAAATCATATGTAATATGTATAAATAATGAAATCATATATATATACGTGATAAGTTTTTATTAGCAATATTTAATTAACTATTTAATTAAATATAGCTATGATTATTTGTTTTAAATTCATATCTGTTTGATGATCTATATTGTCATTTTTTTTATGAAATACTTTTATATCACATATGCATTTATATGCTTTCCCGAGATATAAATTAGTTTTAAAGTATGAATTATATTTCAAATATTTGTTACATTAAACCATTACACATCCATCCCATCCTTTTATAAATTTGTTTAAATGGGAAACTGGTCCCATAATCCTAGTCGGAGCCACCAATCAAAACAGAAAAGGATCTGCTCTAAGGTCTCGACCAGGTGGTTTTCCCTGATATTAATATAGAAATTTCAAGCCATCAACATAACCCTAGGTTGTGTATCCTAGGCGTGTGGCCAAGTGTTGTTTTTCAGTTCATTCTCTAAATTTGTTAGACGCAGGGATGCTTTACGATTGGTCCAGATCTGGGTAAGGATAATTTGATTGCAACAACCATAGGTGTCACAAGCAAGTTGCAATCGTTTTACTTGTCGATCTGCATCTTATTAAGAGATATATTTAGAGAGAGGTAAGTTCTAGTTTTTAGTTATTTCCTTCTGGTCGGCCGACCGCCATAGTCGGTCTGGCCCAGGACTCCCAACTTTATTAGGAGGTCGCTCCATGCAAAAAATTAGTGGAAGATGGACCTAAGTTAAAAAAAACTCCTCCTTCCAAGTTTGTTAAGAATATTGATGAGATTATAAAGATAGTGATATCATCTCTACAAGTTAGATTAAGTGCTCTGTTATACAAAATTCTAATATATGGATAAAATAGATTCCATGAGTGTGGTGTTCCTTCACTCAGAACAAGAGAAGAAAGACAACTATTCTTTTGTCTAAGACAAAATACATAGACAAAAAGGAAAGAAACCTACTTGTGATCCTTTCTCTCTCTTTCTCCTTCTTTCACTGTTGCCGTAGTTCTCAATCCAACTAAAGCTGCTAGATCGATACCTACAATCAAAGATAGAGAACAACAAACAACATAAAAATATACAATTATCTACTTATCTTAACCAAATTGAACCGATTAGATCTGAGAATACATAGACAATTGAGAATGCAATTCACAAGATATAAGAATACATGTGAGAAAATGAATATATATCTTTATTAAGAAAGTATGAGGAGAATATTATAACCAATAGATTGGTTCATCGTCAACCTACTCCAAATTCATACCATCCTCATCACGCCAAGCATCATCTCAGAAACATAACAGTACTTCCAGCTCTCATCAATTGAAAATCCAACATCATAACATTATACAAATTTCTCCCTCCCTAACACTTAGATGAGTGCTCAATTTATAGGGAAATTGAAGGTAGTTTCTCAAAAAATGGAATTTAATGGCTTTCTAATAATAGGTGAGACATGTTTCCAAGTTCGGTGGTGATGGATGAACACTTATATTCGAAGTATGACACCTATGAGCTTTTCTAGAAGGCACTAGACGTGGAGATTCCTGGAACAATATGATTTCGTTCCCAGGAGACCAACGTACCCTTAAGTGTCAGGAAGTGCACCGCAGTGCACTCTTGCATGGAGGTAAGTGCACTACAACACACTTATGCCCATTCAAAGGTGCACCGATGAGTCAGTGGGTCATATAATATATACTTCAAACATTGGAAATCTCACAATCAAAGCCATCAATGGAATGGCTTCTCTTAGGGCACATAAAAATTGAATTAGGGGATGATATACCCTATTAGTATTGAATTAGGGGATAATAGGCCCTATTCATACTTGATCCAATTTGGATTTTGAATTTTTGTATCGAAATTACAAAATGACCAAGATGGTCATTTACAAGTAATTAGTCATCGATTTTGTAATAAACAGGTTGTGTCGAAATTGTATCGACCAAGATGGTCTTATGAGCAATGGCTCATCGACTCAAGTCATCAAGTAGGATCTTGTCAAAATTGGTAAGCGACCAAGATGGTCACATGCAACATTCTTGTTATCTGCAAAATTCAAGTTTAACATGTTCATCGTCAACTTTGACATCAACATCAGTGACTTCAACAACATTCATCAATGTTTTTCTCTTCATGAATTGAAGCCAAAATGTTGTCATGTAAAAAAGTCGTCATAGTGAATTGTGTCGACCTGTGACAATAAAAAATTAAAGAGCATTATTCATAATGAGAATTTTAAAGTGACAAATCCATGTAAAGACCTAAGGAAACACAATCCTAAGTCTAAGCGTTAGCACTATAAGTCTAATTCATCTAAGTGTTAGTGTTAGGCGAAAATGTTAGTGATTAGTCTTAATTTTTTTTCTTAAAGACTAAAACCCTAAAAATGCTTAAGTGACTATGGTATTGATGTTATGGTGCAATGAAGATGTAAAAGGTTATGCCTAGGTCTAAGTCCTAATTGTAAACCTAAGGTTAAATCCTAAGGTGAAAGGACTAATCCTAAAACCTAGTGCTAAAGTCCTAGTTCTAACCTAAGTCTAGGTGCATGGTATTAAACTATGCAATAAACCCACTTTCGGGCTTGGTGTTAAAACCTAAGACTACAACCTAAAAAAATGTAAATATTTCGGGCTTGGTGTTAAAAAACCTTATAAAAACATTGTAAAATCATTACAAATTAAATGTAATGTTTTAAAACAGCTAAACCGTATCAGAATTATGTTGAAATGTGAACAAAAGTTAACATTAAAACGCAGTGGGAAGGGCATTATCGAAAATTTAAAAGGTTAACCATAGTGGAAATGTTGTATCGAAGTTTGAAAGCATTGTGAAAAAAGCAAATGTTACATGCGTAGTTTGGATTCTACCAGCTTACACCATGACAGCTTAGCCGCATCAGTAGAACCCGTTGGAGATCGGGAGTCATGTGAGCGGAGACAGTTTAACCATAAGCAGAGTTTGGTTAGCTGCCAGTCCAAACCACACATGTTATCTATCAGAGGTTTCAAATCCTTGTGAACAGAGCTAACCATGACGAAAAATATCACCGCAACAGAATCCACCAACTTAGGCCATCTGTCGAGATTCACATGTGAACAAGGCAAAAGTTAAGGGATAAGCTGCAACATTACCATAAGGTTTTAAAACCATGACCACCACCGTCAGAGATTTACTGTCACATGCAGCTGTCACATCAAATGTCAGAGTAACCGCCAGATCCAAACCGCAGAGATAAGCACCAGTAGATCCGACTATTCACATGCCAACAATCCATTTGCGTGCTTTTTATACTGACCGTCAAGGATAAAATTATATCCTAAAGTCTATTATGGGTTTTGTTGCATAAGAATTGGCACTGTTGTAAATGCACACCTTATCCTAAGACCTTAGGTGTCAAGAAGCTCGAGGTCATAAAAAACTTCAAAGGTTAACCTATATCCAATTGTGATTTGGATAATTTCGAGGAAGCATCAATATTTATGTAAAGTTCAAAATAGGTCTTGATAGGATTTTATTCATTCAATTCCTTAACTAAAAATGGAGTTCACATTAAACCAATGAACCATAATCTTCAAGGTATGAAGATAAAAATATTGGTTTAATGCCATTTGTTTCCCTCATCCTATTTAAGAAGACAAAGAATGTTTTGATAGGAGTATAGGAAGAGAGAAGTTCTCAAGAAGAAAAAGAGAAGTGATTTTTGAAGAAGCATTGGAACACAATGTAGAGAGTTTTTGTTTTGCAGGAAAATTGTGGAGAAGGAGAGCTCTATTTCTTGCTTACATTCAGATTTTGAAGTTCGCTGTAGTGCATCGAGGTCCTCTTCAATCATCAAAACTAAATCCATCTACTTTTGTGCAGAGGTCCATACACTTCATTTCATCGGCCAGAGTGTGTTGTTCGTCACAAGCTTTTCTTGGCCAACTAAAGGCCTATTCAAATAAAGAGACAATATCTGTAAAGCCTGTTCAGGAAAATTTCCTTCTACATTATTAGTGGTTCTGTTTGGCGCTTGTCATTTGATAAATCAATGTATTCCTTTTCTATTGGTTTTATTAATACAACGGTCGCACACTTCTGAAGTGGACCTAGAGACGTAGTCCAGGAGGGACGAACTCAGTCATTAATCCTTGCTGTCATATGGTTTTAATGTTATGCATGATGCACAATTTTTAAACTTTAACATTAAAGGATTATATTTAAAACACTTTATGCTAAACGGTTATAATCACATACAAGCAATTGTTTCAGTTATTATTCTTGCCAATCTCATTTTTGTCAAGATTTAGATAAGATATCTTCATTCTGCATTCAGATCATATTTTGGTATCAGAGCATACTAGCTCTTTTTTAGGTACAAAAATGGGCAAAAAATCGAGTCAAGAGCTTCGGTTGAAAGAAATCGAGGATTTCAATCAACAATTTAAGAAGGAGAATACTGTGCTACGAAGGATGGTGCAAGCACTGGAAAGTGAAAAGCATATTTTGTAGTCTAAAATTGAAGTCTCGAGAAAGAACAAAAGAGGAAACAACCCCCTAATAGAAGGTGCAACTTCTAATGGAAAGAAGCCAACACTATCTCTTCATCAGGAGGATGAAGATAGTTCTTCTCTTTCATCATCACCAAAATCATCAAGAGAGGCCATCAGAACCTTTTCCTCACCTCTTGAGGAAACTCCCAAGATACTGATATCACCAAAAAGTGATTCAGACTCCGAGGAAATTTCTAGCTAGAAGCCATGTGCAACTTCTGAAAGAAAAGGTTTGTCCATGATGAAGGCCATGGGATATCAGGAAGGAGAAGGCCTTGGAAAGAATGGTCAAGGAAGACTTCTACCAATAACTGTACAATAAAGGCCTAAGTATTAAGGTCTATGTTATGGTTTAATGAAGTGCGACTATTGTGAAAATATGGGCCACATTTCGAGTCAATGTTGGTCTCTGCATCCTGAGCTTATGCCAAAGAAGCTATAGGACAAGAAGGGTAAGCAAAAAAAATCCTCTAGTAGTGATTCTGGAAGTGATTTATTTTATCAGAATTGGGTTGTTGAAACTGTTAAAAGAATATATCCATGCACATTTTGTGGAAGTTCATGGCATTGTGTAGAACAATGCTGGAAGCATAGAGCCTACAACAAGAAAATTGGAGCTACAAAAATCCAACCACCAGAAGATGATGAGACACTTCAAGTAAAGGAGCGTTTAGGTAAAACCTTGCTTCAATCTATCAATGAACCCACTAAAGAGGAATAACATTTATGAAACTCAAAGGCAATAAGTACAAATTCCAAGGAGAGAATTTGTCAACATTGCAAATTTTCGGGGCATGCTAAGAACAACTGTCCAATCCTACCACAAGAAGCAGCATTGACATCAGCAGAACAAGAGTCATCCAATTCACCTACTAGGAAACATTCAATTGTTAAATGGAACTGGGAAGACTTTATGCCATGTGTCTAAATTGAGTCGGTAAAAATTTTCTAGATCTAGATGAGTATGTAACTAGGATCTAGAGTTATTTTTCTTCAATGCATTGTAATAAAAATTTTGGAGAACCAAAAGTTATTTTTGTGGGAAGGTGTGATCCAATTTGGATTCTGAATTTTTGTATCGAAATTACAAAATGACCAAGATGGTAATTTACAAGTAATTATTCATTGATTTTTTACTAAACAGGTTGTGTTGAAATTGTATCGACCAAGATGGTCTTATGAGCAATGCTTCATCGACTCAAGTCATCAAGTAGGATCTTGTCAAAATTGGTAAGCAACAAGGATGGTCACATGCATCATTCTTTCTATGTGCAGGAATTCAAGTTTAACATGTTCGTCATCAACTTCAACATCAACATCAATGACTTCGACAACATTCATCAATGTTTTTCTCTTCATGAATTGAAGCCAAAATGTTGTCATGTAAAAAAGTCGTCATAGTGAATTGTGTACCTATGACAATGAAACATTAAAGAGAATTAGTCATAATGAGAATTGTAAAGTGCTAAATGCATGTAAAAACCTAAGGAAACACAATCCTAAGTCTAAGAATTAGCACTATAAGTCTAAGTCAGCTAAGTGTTAGTGTTAGGCGAAAATGTTATTGATTAGTCTTAAAAACATTTGTTAAAGACTAAAACCCTAAAAATGCCTTAGTGACTATGGTCTTGATGTTATGGCGCAATGAAGATGTAAAAGGTTATTCCTAGGTATAAGTCCTAATTGTAAACCTAAGGTTAATTCCTAAGGTGAAAAGACTAATCCTAAAACCTAGCGCTAAAGTCCTAGTTCTAACCTAAGCCTAGGTGCATGGTAGTAAACTATGCAATAAACCCACTTTCAGGCTTGGTGTTAAAACCTAGGACTACAACCTAATAAAATGCAAAGCTTTCGGGGTTGGTGTTAAAAAACCATATAAAAACATTAAAAATGAAATGTAATGTTTTAAAACAGTTAAACCGTATCAGAATTATGTTGACATGTGAACAAAAGTTAACATTAAAACACAGTGGGAAGGTTTAACATTGCCGCAGAGTTTAAAGGTTAACCACAATGGAACTTTTTTGTCTAATTTTGAAAGCTTTGTGAACAAAGAAAATGTTACATGCACAGTTTGGATGCTACTAGCTTACACCACGACAGCCTAACCGCATCAATAGACCGCGTCGGAGATCGGGAGTCATGTGAGCGGAGACAGTTTAACCATAAGTGGAGTTTGGTTAGCCGCCAGTCCAAACCGCACATGTTATCTATCAGAGGTTTCAAAGCCTTGTGAACAGAGCTAACCACGACGGAAAATGTCACTGCAACGGAATACGCCAGCTCAAGCCATCCATCGGGATTCGCATGTGAACAAGGTAGAAGTTAAGGGATAAGCCGCAACATTCCCGTTGGGTTTTAAAACCATGACCACCACCGTCAGAGATTTGCTGTCACATGCAGATGTCACAAAAAATGTCGTAGTAACCACCGAATCCAAACCACAGAGATAGCTGCCAGTAGATCCTACTATTCACATGCCGATACCATTAGGGATAAAATTATATCCTAAAGTATATTATGGGTTTTGCTGCATAAGAATTGGCGCTGTTGTAAATGAACACATTATCCTAAGACCTTAGGTGTCAAGAATCCTGAGGTCATCAAAAACTTCAAAGATCGACCTATATCCAATTGTGATTTGGATAATTTCGAGGAAGCATCAAGATTTATGTAAAGTTCAAAATAGTTCTTGATAGGATTTTATTCATTTAATTCCTTAACTAAAAATGGAGTTCACATTAAACCAATGAACCATAATCTTTGAGGTATGAAAATAAAAATATTGGTTTAATGCCATTTGTTTCCCTCATCCTGTTTAAGAAGGCAAAGAATGTTTTGATAGGAGGATAGGTAGAGAGAAGTCCTCAAGAAGAAAAAGAGAAGTGCTTTTTGAAGAAAAATTAGAACACATTGTAGAGAATTTTTGTTCTGCAGGAAAATTGTGAAGAAGTAGAGCTCTATTTCTTTCTTACATTTAGATTTTGAAGTTCGCGACAGTGCATCGAGGTCCACTTCAATCATCAAAACTCAATCCATCTACTTTTGTGGAGAGGTCCATATGATTAATTTCATCAGTTAGAGTGTGTTGTTTTTCAAAATATTTTCTTGGCTAGCTGAAGGCCTATTCAAGTAAAGAGACAGTATCTGTAAAGCTTGTTTAGGAGAATTTCCTTCTACATGATCAGTGGTGCTTTTTGGCACTTGTCAACTGATAAATAAATGTATTCCTTTTCTCTTGGTTTATTAATACAACGATCGCACACTTCTGAAGTGGACCTGGAGACGTAGTCCAGGAGGGATGAACTTCGTCATTAATGCTTGCTATCATATGGTTTTAATGTTATGCATGATGCGTACTTTTTAAACTTTAACATTAACGGATTATATTTAAAACACTTTATGCTAAACAATTAGAATCACATACAAGCAACTGTTTCAATTATTATTCTTTCCAATCTCATTTTTGTCAAGAATTAGAAAAGATCTTGTCATTCCGCATTTAGATCAATATTGGTCTTGGGGGATGATGCCCAAATTGACCTGTAATGGCTGCCCCCTAAAGCATGAAGTCAAAATAATTATAATTTGGATGAGATGCTTTATGATGTGATGAGTATGATTTGAAGTGGATGGTGACCTGCATAAATTTTCAATACATTACATCATGATATCTTACATCTTGGACATGAATTGCTGAGGGAGGCATACCCATGCTCAGCACATAAACTATCATAACATGTACATAATTCAAAAAGTCATCTACAAATATAGACATTCCTAAAGATATATGCCCATGTTCGGATGACCATCTGTATGTAAAGCCATTGTACAGATGATGTGGTACAATTCCTGAAATCACAACCCGGATGGATGAAACTAGATCCGGGGTCTTCTTATCTCGTTCACTTGATTTTTCAAGTACAAGTCTAACCATGTGAATATATGATCTGAAGTCGAACATGGGAAGACATCATCTGATTACTTGCCATTGATGTAAGTTGTTAATGGATGCGAGAGAAACCACCTTTGATGATAATGGTTCTCAAGGTACTGCAGTACAATTTATCAAGGCATGAATAGATGATTTGATGTCGAATGCCAAAAAAAATCTTTCGGTCGAAGGTCCGGAAGCGAGAAACCTGTTGATGATGTAGCAAGCTCCAAGGTAATAGAAAGATGTTTCTAAGTTAACTTCCTGGATGATGAGCTAATGTCGACAGGAAGAAAATTTATCGTGAAACAAGAGTAATGATTTTGGAGACAAAATGTGACTTGATGTAGCAATGTTCAGGGATGGCGGTCATGAAAATGAAGGTTTATGAGTATTGTAGAAGATGAGGAATTACTGGATGACTTCTATTGAACATCTCGACGACATTGAGTTGAGTTGGCAGCATTGACCCAAAACCAAAGTGATGGTATGATGGACTATAGGTATGATAGACTATCAAGGAGATTACCCAACCTAAAGCGATGGTAATGAAGTGAAAGTTTCATGTTCAAGAGCGACCTGCTACCATAAAGTGTTATGTTCTTTTTCCCAAATTTTCCCAGTCATTGCTGACTAGTACCTCTTTATTTTTTAACAAGCTTGAGGAGGGTAACATATGCTTGATCTATAATTCAACCCTTCGGGTGAATCCATCATTATTTAACGATTTAGTAAGTCTAGCGATAATGAAACTCAATCTTGTCATGATCTACAAGTTCGTCTCTATTTTATGTTTTAACGAGTCTAACGATAGTGAAAGGCCGATCCTTTTTCATATATAGAGAGTTTGAAAAAGAGACGAAAAGAAAACTCCATGAGTCCTTTTTCGTAAATTTGTTGCTCAGGTCCGAAAACGTGTAAAATGATACCTAAGACTCTTAGCCATGTTTGACTAAGGTGTTCATTTTTCGTAAATAATCTATCTCAGTCCAGAAAACAGTTAAACTTATACTGAGTAGATTTCATTTCATTTAGTTTTACGAGCTCGAAAAGACAAGTTCTCAACAATATTTTCACATTATCGGAGTCTGAAAAGAGCTAAAAGAAGACACCAGGGGGGTTCCTTTTTCACATTTATCAAAGCTCAAAAAATAGATAAAAGTTCGCTTTAATTCCTTTTTTATTTTTACCAAAGCTCGAAAAAAGAGGATAAAATTATGCTTTGTGGTCAAATCATTCTTGAATAGTTATGTACTTTAAAATCATTGTATAAACTATGAAACTTGTTCAGAGAATCATCAAACAGATTAAAAATACCTCTTTCATAGTAAAAATGAATAAAACCTAAAGTCACATCATTAAATATGAATAAAATATTCAAAAAGACTATTAAAAAGTAGTTTTTACCATTTAATTTTACCATTCCATAGTTACCATTTGAAAATTAGGAGTTGTGAACTAGTTTTTCCTTCAAACTTCAGTGGTTGATTGCGATAGTTTCCATGGACGATTTCTCATGCCGTTTGATCCAGGTTGGAGCTATGAAACTTATCTTTCTTTTAGTATCATTTATGTTGCATTTCATGGTAAATTTTTAGGGTTTTGAGCCCCTTAGGGTAAATATATTACGTTCTGAGGGCAATGCACCCTTGAATGTCGAAAGGTGTGTTGCAGTGCACTGGAATTGAAGTCCAGGTGCACTGCAAGGATTTGTCTATTGACCTGGGGTGTGTTGGGCACATTTCTCATTTTTGTTTCTTGTTGTGTGCCCAAAATTTCCCCATTTTTTTTGCATGAAATGGATCCTAATGAAGCTTATGATTGGATTTCAGGTATTGATCGGATCAAAATGACTATTACATGGTGAGAAAGAGGACATGAAGAAAAAAATATGGTTTCCATAAACGATATGGTTGCTTAAATACTTCAGATTATCAGGGATGAGGTAGCATATGGAACTAGTGGAGTTCCTTGTTCGCTCATGGGATCCGATATTTCAGGATTTTCACATTGGGGACAAAATTCTCCCAATATTGGTTGAGGATATTTAATTTCTCACAGGATTATCGAGGCATGGTTCTCCTATTTCCCTTGCAGGATCTGCTCTTAAAGGAGAGACAATGAAGGATTACATATGCTAGCATTATCAGATAGGGACTGAACCAGGTAAATATGGGAAAATAAACATCCAATGTTTGTGATTTACCTTTGAGAGCCATCATTTTTACTATTGCACAAATTTCTGGTTCTGCGACACTACATGTTGCAAAATGATCATACATGCAATATGCTCTTGAGTGTCTAGAACCGACAACTGGGCTAAAGCAGTACTCTTTCAGATGAAAGAACAACTAACTAAAGAAAACGGTGGCAGGAAGAAGAATTTAAGATATGGCTCAATCCTGATTTCCTTCATTTTAGAGTGGGTTCCATTGATGTAGCTGCAACATGTTACATTGAGCATATCCGGTCCTAGAGATCCTCGGATGCAGAGATGGGTTGAATTGACGGCTAGACATTCTGGTCAATCGACCATCATATCCTCTACTGCATTTTTTTCATGGTTTAGACGAAATATTATCACCATAGAGGAGTATCCATATGAAGGCGTACATTTCCGTGGAGATCCAGACTTGATTCTACCAGATGGCGCTCAATGGGGTGCAATGGGTAAAAATGTTTTGACCATGTTTTTGATTTTAAAGGTTTTTACATGTTTTTGTATTTTTGATGTTCCCAAGACTAAACTAAAGTTTTTATGTACACAGATGTGGGTCGCGTTCGACTAGTGGGTCGACCAGAGCAGGCGGCAGATGAGCCAACAGAGAGGACTATCGAGAGATAAAGTTCTTAGAGATTTATATTTGACCGAGACTCTTGCTGAGCTGCAACAACACGTAGAGGGATTGACTCCTGGGATATCAGATTGCCAGATCAAGGATTTACCTATGAGACTGCAGCACCATACTATTGGTGTTCCTAACCGTTGGATGCGGTTATTGCGTAGGATAGCTAGAGAAGTTGCTTGTTATCATGAACATCACAAATTTACTTTGACATTTTTGCATACATTTTGAGGTCAGATGACCAATGTGTATTGGGCACAAATTTTGTAAAAACCTAAAATATATATCTATTTGTTTTCAGTGTTTTCCTTTGTTTAATGCACAATCCTATTCAATTATGTGATGTGAATTGAAAATGTGTCTTTACATGTGTTGCAAATGTCCGTTTAAAATATAATTCGCTAAAAAATCAGTCAATGTGTTCAAATTTATGGAAATGTGTTGATATTGAATGTAATAAAAATTCCTTTCCAAAATTCGAACTCTAAGGAACATATGATGAAGTGTTGGATTTATGACAATATAGATGCTAGTAAGTTGCAGTATGACAAGTTGTGAGTGTAACCTAATGATGATGCGGTTAATACCAAATGAAATGGAATTAGAGAGAAGTTCGCTCAATGCGCTATACTCATCGATATTATTTGTGGATCTACCGATGCAAATCCCTTGACTAACTCACCACATGGAGTGAAAATGGCCCATGCTACAGAAGATAGGTTCTACATACTACGACTAGCATCATCAACGTACCCAACGAATGGTTTGAAATATTTAGTCATTTGCGATGAAATGTAAAGTGGATTACTAACTTCAAGAAAACTCTAGAAAAACAAACTAAGACAGTAAATGCAAATCAAATCATATATACAATATGATACAAAATTTTACTATTCTTAATTAAGCATAGTAACGTTTAAGATACAACGCATTTCGAGGCTACGCTAATGGAATTCCATCATAATCAAATAATTCATAGGTGCCCTTAGCCAGAACTCTTTGAAAATGTAGGGGCCATGCCATAGTGGCTCAAATTTTCCTGTTCCTATCAAATCAGCTTCCTGATCATAAAGCAAGACCAGGTCTCCCTCTCATAAATTGCGAGGCTTGACATGTTGTTCATATTGCGCCTTGTTTCGTCTCTTATGTGCTTCATTCCCCAATGCAGATTCATGATGTGTTTCATATATATGGATGAGGTTAAAAATACATGCTTATTAATTAGAGGTGTCAGGTAACAGGTCAATAGCGAGTTTTAATGATGAAATTTCACATTGGATTGGAAAGATAGCTTCTAGACCATACACAAACTAAAAGGGAGTAAATATGGTTGCATTTCTTACTGAGGTTCGATATGGCCACAAAGCCAAGTACAAGATTAAATTCCAATTTTGGTTATGAACCCCTATCATTCGTTGAAGCTGTTATCACTCAGATTGAACCTCAGGCTGAGAGAGGCAATTCCAAGGTAACCTCAAATCACGCTTAGCCAAGTAGCTAGCCCTACTAGGCCAGAAGAGGGCTCTATTCATATAGAACACATTCAAGATGACTGAGGAAATAATATTTTAGGCTAGGTATAGTAGCTCAAGGTTTTGATTTTTTGATTTGTGCAGGGTTTTGCTAGATCATGAGGAATCAAACAGCTAGGGCAAGGAAATTAGGTCAAAATCCACAAGGTGTTCTAAGGGGCAAGGTAGGTAGAAGGTTTGAAATTTAAAAGATGATTATGGTGAGGTGGATAGACTGGTGAGGAGTTAGGAAGAGCATCTGAGATGAATTCTCTCTAAACTGAAGAAAATAAACAAATTATGAAAAATTCCCCAAAACAGAGCATGAAACATGAATTCTTCCTTTAAACTTGAAATTAAGAATATCATAGACATGAAAATGGTTTATGATCTTACAATACATTCATACAAATGATCAAAAGGAAGAAACTATGTCAAACAAATCATACCACATGGATCCCAAAGAAATAGCTGCAAATTTATCACTAATGTCCAAGCCAAACTGATACAAAATGTGTCCTTGAGATGCCAAAGCTCCAAGTGAGTCCAACCATTACAATTACAGAGAAATTAAATCATATAGACCTCAAAACCACTCTTCCTAGCCTCAGGGAGTCGAATCCATGAGATAGGGATCAATTTCACCTACTCCCAAACAAGAATATGAAGACTCGGAAAACCCAACAATTTGCCTCTAAAAGAGAGCAAACTGATTCATTTGACCTCTAGAGGAATTATTTGATGTATCAACCCTAGATAAAAATAGAAACATGAGATTTACATTTATCTTGACCTTTTACATCAATATTTTTTTATTTCCCAAGATAAAAAAGTTAAAAATTCAAAATATGCTGAAGATGGTGAAAATGACAATTTCTTGGCAAAAGCGTAGCGCCATGACAAAAAAAATAGCCTCTCTTGAAAGCCACTTTTGGAGGCCTTCCTAGTGTCCAAATCAGTGCCATGGTAGCTCATTGGAAAGATATCTGAGTCTAGTTTCCAAATATGCCTCCAATTTCCAAAATACTTCCCATATGCCCTATCAAAAATCACTTTTCCCAAGACTGGTATTGGCGCAGTGCCTAGGAAAAAACAAGGGCAGAAACATGTGTTTTTGGTGGTTTTTTTCATTTTTGAGGGACCAGTTTTCCTCCACATTTTCTGAAACTTGCTGGAGTTGATTTCCTCACCATTTTGAACATGATGGTGGTGACAATTTTTCCATTGGATTCTCCAAGAAAAAGCGCAGCGCCAAGGGCGCTGCGTTTTTGGCAGTGTGACTGTGTGTCAAAATTGCCCAAAAAAAAAAAAAAATGCAGCATAGTGCCAAATGTAACAAAATTTGTCAAAATTGTGAGGTTAATTTCTGATCAAGGGTTAGAGGCATGAAGAGACACCTCATCAAGTATGTCTAACCTCTCCTTCTCCTTTTTCTCGGTCAATTCTTGAATCTTTGCATGGGCTCATTTGAGCTTGGCCCTTGCAATTTTATTTCTCATGGCATAGTGATTTTCCGTTCTCCTCTGAATAGAATTGTCCTTTTTTGTCTTCTCTAGCAAGCCCTCCAATGAAAATTGGCTCTATCAAGCCATGAATCTCTATCTCTGCTAATCTCAAGGGCAAGAAACTCACTTGGAGTGAGCTGCTCTGCCAACTCAGCCTCTCTCTGTCTCTCACGGGCTAGAGCTCTCTTAAGCCCTATTGTCTTTGGTCTATGTCTTGGAGACTGGTCCTCCTCAACATAAATCTCACCAAATCTATACAAGGTCTCCTCTAACAAGGATTTAGCCCTTTCTACCTCTTTATTTGCTTTGATGGTTTTTACCTCACTGATAATCTGCTTCGTCCTCCACTGTTGATTCTCGTGCTCAAGAAAACTAATCACATATTGTGCTCTGTCAAGATTAGCTTGAATTTCACTAATCTTTGCTTCTTTGCTTCTGATCAATGCACTGGTGATTCTATCCTTATCCTCCTCATCAAGATCAATTAGCTGAATCTCATGCTTTGTTCCATGCTTGTCATCCTGCTCCTCAATGATTGGATCTTTTCCATTGTCTACCTATTTTTCTGTTGAAGAAGGCATGGCCCCTTTCAGTCTAAGTGAAGCAAAAAAATGCATGTGGCCTCTCTGATAGGTCTTGGGAAATGGCTCAACATCAGTCACGTTAGCCCAAGTTTCCTCAATGTCCCTTTCATTGCTTGATGCTTCAGTATCACGATGTGATGATGGTGAAGCATTACAGAAAGGTGAAGAAGTAGGGTCAACATGAGGTGAATGCATATGAATAGGTGATGATGTATGAGCAACAGGCTGAGATGGAGAAGTGGATATGGTAGGATGAGATGATGAAGGGATGCTCTGCTTATCATGACTAGGTGGGGTAGTGAAAACTTCATTTGCAATGAATGTGTCCCATGAAATGTTCTTCTGCACAAGCTGATGCATGACTAACATATTACTGAGTGAATGGTGAAAAATAATTTTCATTTGATGATTATACTGCCTCCTTTTTACAATGTATGCCATCTTGTCAATGATTTGGGAGAGATAGTAGGGTATATGAAGCATTCTGACTCTAGTGAAGTGCATGAGGAGACAGATATGGTAGGAATAAAGTCGAGAAAGCCTCCCCTCACAAGTGAACTACTTCATGATTATTTTCATCATGGGAACATACCGGTCAAGGAGATGAGAGAAAGGGAAAACTGTTTTCTTATCATCCTTATATCTAGGTTTGACGTATGGCTCATAATAGCTCAGATCAAGGTTTACCTTTTAAAACCATTTATCTCCCACATTAGGGATCCCTGTAGCAGCTGAAATAGCACTAGAAAACATGGTAAAAGTGACCCTAGAAAGAGTGACACGCCCATCATGAAGATTTGTGATGAACAACCTTGTTAACCCAGGGTGATACTAAATCTGCTGCACCCTCTCACAAAACTTAAAGCAACCAACATTTTTGAAACAAGACACCATGAGAGGAGAGGCCATGAGTTCCCTTTTGGTTATTGGTTCAAATATGTTAATTTTCCCTCCTTTGTGTTCACTTTTCTTTGGTGATTGTTCCTCACTGATATCTTTGTCCTCCTCTTTAGACATCTTGAGCTTGAAAGCTTTGAAATACTAGGGATGAGGTAGATAGGGATGGGGAGTGAAATAGGCTTAGGGAATAGAGATATGGTGCTGTAGGGAAGGAGTAGGGTCTAGGCAATGGGGATATGATGGAGGAAGAAAATGTGAGGTTTATGAGTGCCAAATTTTGGGAACAATGGGAACAAAGACCAAATTTCTCAAAAACTAGGATTTCCTCCTTTGCTGAAGACTCTTAATAGCTGAATGGAAACAATGACTTGTTTTGAAGTGCTTGATGGGCTTTATAGATTTAGTGGATTTGAAATTTAATTTAAATTACCCACTTTTCTAATGTTCATTTTTCCTCTTTGACACTAATCCTTTTTTTTCTTTGTTGCTTTTGGCATTGCAGGCTTGATCAACCTGGAGTTTGGCTTACCTTTCTCACCTAGGCTAGACATGATTTCACTTTGACAGTTTTGGGATTGCATTTATTACATATAATAACATAAAATTACATTTAGAAAAATAGAAGTAAACTACATATTTGACTTTTCTATCAAAATGACATTTTGATATAAAATTCATTAAAATAAAAATACAATTTTGATAGTATGATAATTACATCATGATGGTATTATTTAGTCCCTCTCCTATATGTGCTGACGAATGAGGGAATGACCTTGAGAAATGAAAAACCCTAATGACCTAATGTGACTGCTTTTTGACCTGACCTTTGAATGAGATTTTGACTCTAAAGATTTCCAAGTGAACAGAGCATTTCCATAGGTGTTATTATGCTCAAGGAATCATGAGAACGAGTCAGCCAATATTATCTTCTGAGGGAGAAATAAGCTTATTTGACAAAGACAACCACCAGTGGAACAATTTTATGTCATGACCTAATGGAATGATGAAACATTTATTCAGAATGGGACACCCAAGATGCACATGAAAACATGTTTTGATCCTTGGTGGAAGTATGCAAATAATGACACTAAAATTGGCCTTATTGGAGATGGAAACTCCTTGAAGGTGTCAAGAACACCGTAGATCAAGTGCCTAACCATTGGGTAAATACAGTCAAACAATCCAAAAGACTGGAGATTATTAAACTGACTCAAAAACCATTTAAAGTGACTGAGAACTGACTCAAAAAATGACTCTAACACTAACTCGAAACTAACTCCAAAACTCTACAAACAACAAAAAATCAACAAGATTTATAGCCTTGACTTCAAGGCCCAAGCTTAGATGACTATCTGCATCCAAACCTTGCAGAAAATATAAACTGGTATTTACAATGAAAGTGAAACATTCTCTGAGAAGTTGCATCAAAAATATTAATGTTTCAAGAGCCTACCATTAACTGGTCCTCCTGAACATTCCTGTGCGTTCATCTCCTTTAGCAAGTAGGCATTCTGTCCTCAATAAGCCAAGATCTTGTAGGGTACTTTCCAAAGATTTTCAAAATTCCCGTGCTTACCTTTATCTTCATTTCTTGCATCCCACTGTAGCACTACATCCTCTAGCTGAAACTTATATGCTTTGGTTTTGCAATCATAAACCTTCTTAATTTTCTCCTGAAGCTTAAAAGAAGTATGAGAAACTTCCCCCTTTGTTTGCTGAAGATGAATCATTTGATTGATTCGACATTGCATATCATCTTCCTCACTATCTGCTTCCTGCAATAATATCATAACTGGGATTGCAAGTGATGTAGGAAACACTGTATCTGTACCATAAACCAATTCAAAGGGTGAAATACCTATAGACTTCTTGGTGCTCAGTCGGTTTTCCCACAAAGCATTGGTAAGCTTCCTATGCCAATTTTTCTTGTTCTCCTCCAACATTTTCTTCATGATATCCACCAAGGATTTATTAGAGGACTCAACTAATCCGTTTCCCTGTGGATAATATGCAGTGGAATGACCCAGTCTAATATTATACTTGTGACAAAACTCAACCCTCTTCTTTGAATTAAATGCTGCAGCATTATTTTGTAATAATCTTGTGAGGACAACCAAATGAGACAAAATATTAGATTCTAAAAATTGAATAATTACCGCATCTGTAGCTTGGCTTGTAGGAATAGCCTCGATCCACTTGGTGAAGTAGTCGGTGGCTGTTAGAATCCATCTATGTTATGTCGATGATGTGGGATGAATTTACCCAATAAAATCAAGTCCCCATTGTTGAAAAGGAGCATTTACTGCAACAGGATTCAGCGGAAGAGGAAGGAGTTTCCTTTTTCCCTGAAAAACCTGACATTCATGAAAGTTTGTGACAATTTTGTACAAATCAGAAAATAAAGTTGGCCAATAATATCCTGCTCTCAACACTTTGTTAGCTGTTGTTTTCCAAAACAAATGGCCTCCACAATATCCCCTATGGAATTCATCTATTACCTTCTTAGCCTCATCTTCAACCAGAAAATTAAAAATAACACCTCTTGGATCTTTCCAATAAAGGGCACTACCTAGAATGCAGTATTTAGCAGATTTCAATTTCAAAGACCTACCTTGACTTTTTGACATTCTAGGAGGAGGACATAAGTGTTGAAGAACATACACTATGTCGGAATACCATGGTGAAGTGAAACATTTTTGATACCTGTATTAGAGCGACGTCTTCTTCACTATACGACTTTGCTGCAATAAGGTTTATATCTAGAGCATGCAAGGTTTACTACCCGTTTCAAGACATGGTCTATCTTAGGAAGGGGATAATTATCCTTTAAAGATACTTTATTCAAATTCTGGAAATCTATGCATACCCTTATCTCTCCAGTCTTTTTCCTTAGCAAAACCAAATTTGAAATCCAATCAAAAAACCTAATTGGAACAATGATACCTGATTTGTACAATCGGTTTACCTCTCTTTCGATGGGTGGAAACAATCTAGGATTTATCCTTCTCAACTTATGTCTGAAGGGTTTTTGATCCAGCTTGATGGGAATTGTGTGCTGAATAATATTCTTGTCATAGACCTTCAAATCTGCATAATCCCATGCAAAAATATTAGAAAATTCAGATAAAAATTTGATGTACTTATCTTTCGCCTCGGGAGACAATGTCTTAGACAACTTAACCATCTTGGGCTTATCTGCTGTTCTAATGTTCACATCTTCCACACCCTTTTCTGTAGGAGTCAATGTTGGTTTTCTAGCCACATCATCCTGATCTAACAGATCTTCTAAAGGTACGATACCTCTAGGAATAATATTATCTTTCAGCTGCAAAACATTCATCTGATTGGCCTCTATGTCTTGATCATCAACATCACAAACATCATCAATAAAAGCATCTTTGAATTTTACTTCATTCTGCAAAAAGCTATTAATTTATTTGTCATCCACAAAAACTTGCTAGTACCTTAAATTATCTGGAACAGTAGGTCTATGTTTGACATGAATTTATAATTTATTACTGGAGTTCATCGGAATTTTGAGAATACTTGCCACCGTAGCAAGCGAATCTGCAATGATGTTCTGAGTTCTTGGCACTATTGTTAATGTATACTCAGGAAACATTTTTAAGACATCCAAGATTTCATTTATATAGGCTCTCATCTGCGTATGCTTTTCTTGATATTCTCCTTTCACCTGCTTTATGGCAAGCTCAAAATCGCCATAAACATAAATTCTTTTTGCACCAGGTTTCTTCAAAAGTTTGAGAATTGTGATCAATGCTTCATACTCCGATACATTATTAGATCGGTCAAAAGCCAACTTATAAGAGAATTCTCTAACATTACTTGGAATTCCACTTGACTTATTAACAAGACTTCGGATCCAAATACCAATACCTGCACCTTCCTTACCCAAAGCACCGTCGAAATCCATGCTCCAAAGGCCCTCTTCATCTTCTAGATGCTGAAATTTAACTTTTGGTTCTGATTTACTTTGGCTGGTCACCTCATTTTTCTATTTTGTACTAATTTTATATTCTTCATGAAAATTTTCGGAAGAAAGCACCATTTCTTTCTCTTTATCAAGAACTTCTATGAAACTCTCTGAAACTTCTGGTACATCTTCTACTATTACTAGCTGATTATTTACATCATTCAAATCACCATCATTATACAAAATAAAAGATTCTAGATCTGTATGTACAACCTGTATTGAATGATTGATTGACTTCTCCTTACTAGTTATCATATATTTCATTTTATTTTCCCGATACAATTTCCTCAATTTCTCGAAAACAAGAATGGTGGCATAAGAGAAGTCAAGTTGTAAAGTACCTTTGAGTTTGGCTCCCCATGATCTAGATAATAGCATGCCGAAACGAGGTGGTATATCAACCACCACCACATCCATCAAAACATTCTTGGCTAGGATTTGGTCTAAGGAAACCACTAAATCGTTTATGAGATCAATGCAACGAACTCTACCAGAATAAAATGAATACAAATCATGATATGGTCAGGTGATATCCATGCCCATATTTTCCATGAAAGCTTTAGGCATCAAATTGTGAGAAGCCCCAGAATTGAGCATAGCATTACGGAGTATGTACTCATGCAGTCTAAGGCTTAAATAAAAGGGAGGAACCTCACTCTCTTCTAATTGACCATCTATAGTTGGACCAAAAATGAGCTCGAGGTGATCATATTCAACATTAACCATATCAGACAAAGGATCAACTAACAACATTTTAGACACCTGATGTTTGTAATGACTATTCTTTACTACTTTTTTCAAAGGGATGGACACTTTAAATTTAACTATTTCATTTTCTAAATTAAAAGTTGTGACTTTATCTACCTCTTTGACAACAAATATCTCTTCTATCATTTTGATCCCTTGTAACATTATCCTTTTTCTGAGTGTCTTTCTCTTTATTAGTTGAGCTTGTTGATGGCTGGTTGAAGTTGCTATGATTATGATCTGCCTGATCTTTACCCTTTCTCTGATTATTCAGAATATCATTCTTTGATTCCTCTTTCCTTTTCTGAATAGGATTGACATGTACATCCCTGCTCCTTAGAGAATATTGTTTCTGTTGTGCACTCAAACCATTCATATACCTACGCTGGTAATCATCTGATTCTGTTTCCAAATCATCATCATTTTCCAATATATAATCCTCATCTTTTGGAGAATCCAGATTTTCAGTATACTCTTCATCTTCAGTCAAGAACATGGGCAAGACATATGCTGTAAAGAAATGATTTGTTTCAACCACCAGATCTTCATATTCCTCTTCTTCCACTCGGACATAATTCTGCTGTAATGGGGTCCAAATCTGCTGTTGTTGCTATTGTGCTGCTTGGTCAGGTGCTTTCTGCTCTCTCTGCTTGATTCTAAACTGAGGTTGTTGCCCTTTAAAATTTGGATTCCAGATCTATGGTTTAGGTCTCTCTGAAATAGACAATCGGCCAACCATTCTCTCCATAGTTCAGAGTAATGAATCCATTTTTTCCTCGGAAGTAGATGTCTCCTCTTTGATAGTCACCCTCTTTTCAGATCTCATCCTTTCTCTCTTGGCCAACAAATTCGATTCCACACTTACAACATTCTTTTGCATATCTGCTAAAGTTGTAGGATCATGTTCACGCAACTGATATGCCATATCAGTATCAAATCAATCTGGAAATTTGACCAAAACCATACCCTCCGGTGGTTTCATATGTGCAGGAAGAGCATTGTACACTGCATTAAATCTCACACAATAATCTTAGACAGTTTCACCAACATTCCTTTTGATGTTCTCATATTCAGACATAATTTGAAGGGGATTCTTCTTTTCTTTCCATATTTCTACAAACTGACGATGCAAAACTTCTAAAGTATCAATAGTGGCTGCTGGTAGAGCTCTAAACCATTTTCTTACTTCCCCTCCTAGGCTTTGTGCAAAAAGTCTCATCTTCACATCCTCTATATCAATTTCATGAAGGTCAAAGAAGTCATTCATCTTATCTACGTGCTTTTGAGCTGTCATAGGTTGAGTATTTTCAAACAAAGGGATTTTAGTTTGATAATATGTGGGCATAGCACCCAGGTTCCGAGGGAGAACCAAGGGGTCGTATCTTGCAGCCATGATGACTGGAGGTGGAGGATTTATAACAGGGATTTGGATGCCTGATGTGGGAGGATTGGTCATTGATTGAGTAGTGTGAACAATAGATGAAGAAGGAGGTGGGGAAAAATGAATATTCTGGGTAACAGTAGATGAAGTGCGGATAGAAGAAGCTGAGATCTGAGGCTTGCTTATCACCCAAGCATTTACCTGCGAAGAATAGTTCTGCAAATATTTAAGAAATTGTAAAAGCTGTGTCCCTAATTGTGACCCTGGTTGAGAGTGTGAAAACAGATCTTTAACAGGACTGTAAAGTGAATGGAGGAATCAACAACTTTTTCATCAATCCAACTCAAAGATTTGCTCTAGAATAAACTTTGCTCAAAATTTATATCAAATTCAATATCTTGCAAGTTTTATAACCCTTGAGGAAATGAATGAGCTCTGGGAATATAACTTCTCTTTGATTAATTTCTGACTGAATTGGAAGTCTCAACAACAACTTTAGCTTTTCTTCTAATGTTCTGAGGATCACTAACAATCATGGGAAGATTTCGATCGGGATAGGATCTAGTGTATCTTCGGGAAGCCAATATGTCCAATTTCAAAAATAAATATGCACTTTACAAAATTTTCAATTCAACCTTTGAATAAATTTTGAACTTATCATCCACAAGCTTAAGAATTTCAATGAAAACTTATTACTGGGGTTGATCTGATCTTACTCTTTCTTCCCCAACGGAGTCGCCAAAATGTTATCACTCAGATTGAACCTCAGGCTGAGAGAGGCAAATCCGAGGTAACCTCAAACCATGCTTAGCCAAGTAGCTAGCCCTACTAGGCCAGGAGAGGGCTCTCTTCGTATAGAACATAGTCAAAATGATGGAGGAAAGAAGATTTTAGGCTAGGTATATTATCTCATGGTTTTTATTTTTTGATTTGTGTAGGGTTTTTCTGAATCAGGAGGAGTCAAACAGCTAGGGCAAGGAAATTAGGTCAAAATTCATAGGGTGTTCTATGGGGCAAGGTAGGTAGAAGGTTTAACATTTAAAAGATGATTATGGTGAGGTGGATATACTGGTGAGGATTTAGGAAGAGCATATGAGATGAATTCTCCCTAAACTAAAGAAAATAAACAAATTATGAAAAATTCCCCAAAACAGAGCATGAAACATGAATTATGCCTTTCCACTTGAAATTAAGCATATCATAGACATGAAAATGGTTTATGAGCTTACAATACATTCATACAAATGATCACAAGGAATAAAATATTTCAAACAAATCATACCACATGGATCCTAAAGAAATAGCTACAAATTTATCATTAATGTCCAAGCCAAATTGATACAAAATGTGTCCTTGAGATACCAAAGCTCCAAGTGAGTCCAACCATTACAATGAATAAGAAAATACATCATATATACCTCAAAACCACTCTTCCTAGCCTTAGGGAGTCTAATCCATGAGATAGGGATCAGTTTCACCTACTCCCAAACAAGAATCTGAAGACTAGGAAAACTCAACAATTTGCCTCTAAAAGAGAGGAAACTGATTCATTTGACCTCTAGAGGACTTATCTGATGTATCTACCCTATATAACAATAGAAACATGAGATTTACATTTATCTTGACCTTTTACATTAATAATTTTTCATTTCCCAATATAAAAAAGTCAAAAAGTCAAAATATGCTGAAGATGGTGAAAATGACAATTTCCTCGCAAAAACGCAGCGCCATGACAGAAAAAATATCCTCTCTTGCAAGCCACTTTTGGAGGCCTTCCCGATGTCCAAATTAGCTCCATGATAGCTCATTGGAAATATCGCTGAGTCTAGTTTCCAAATATTCCTCCAATTTCAAAAATCGTGCCCATATTCCCTCTCAAAAATCACTTTTCCAAAGACTGGTATTAGTGCAACGCCTAGGCAAAAACAAGGGCAGAAACATGTTTTTTGGTGGTTTTTTTCCTTTTTGAGGGACTAGTTTTCCTCCAAATTTTCTGAAACTTGTTGGAGTTTATGTCCTCATCATTATGAACATGATGGTGGTGACCATTTTTCCATTGGATTCTCCAAGAAAAAGCGCAATCCAAGGGCGCTGCATTTTTGGTAGTGTCTGTGTGTCAAAATTGCCCAAAAATTCAAAAAATGCACCAAAGTGACAAATGTGCCAAAATTTGTCAAAATTGTGAGGTTAATTGTTGTTCAAGGGTTAGAGGCATGAAGATACACCTCAGCAAATATTTCTAACCTCTCCTTCTCCTTTTTCTCGGCCAAAGCTTGAATATTTGCATGGGCTCGTTTGAGCTTGGCCCTTGCAATTTTGTTTCTCATGGCATAGTGATTTTCCATTCTCCTCTGAATATCATTGTACTTTTTGGCCTTCTCTAGCAAGACCTCCAGATGAAAATTGGCTCTATCAAGCCATGACTCTCTATCTCTGCTAATCTCAAGGGCAAGCAACTCACTTGGAGTGAGCTGCTCTGCCAACTCAGCCTCTCTCTGTCTCTCACGGGCTAGAGCTCTCTTAAGACCTATTGTCTTTGGTCTCTGTATTGGAGGCTAATACTCCTCATCATAAATCTCACCAAATCCATCCAAGGTATCCTCTAACAAGGCTTTAGCCCTTTCTGCCTGTTTCTTTGCTTTGATGGTCTTTACCTCACTGATAATCTGCTTGGTCTTCAGCTGTTGATTCTCTTGCTCAAGAAAACCAATCACATATTGTGCTCTTTAAAGATTAGCTTGAAGTTCACTAATATTTTCCTCTTTGCTTTTGATCAATGCACCAATTATTCTATCCTCATCCTCCTCATCAAGGTCAATCAGCTGAAACTCCTGCTCTATTTCATGCTTGTCCTACTGCTCCTCAATGATTGGCTCTTTGCCCTTGTCTACCTGTTTTGATGATGAAGAAGGCATGGCCCCTTTCACTCTAAGTGAAGAAAACAAATGCCTATGGCCTCTCTGATAGGTCTTTGGAAATGGCTCAAGATCATTCACATTAGCCCAAGTTGCCTCAATGTCCCTTTCATTGCTTGATGCTTCAGTATCATGATGTGATGATGGTGAAGGATTATGGAAAGTTGAAGAAGTAAGGTCAACATGAGGTGAATGCATATGACTAGGTGATGATGTATGAGTAACAGGCTAATATGGAGAAGTGGATATGGGAGGATGAGATGATGAAGGGATGCTCTGCTCATGATGACTAGGTGGGGCAGTGAAAACTTCATTTGCAATGAATGTGTCCCATGAAATGTTATTCTGCTCAAGTTGATGCATGAATACCATATTAATGAGTGAATGGTAAAAAATACTTTTCATTTGATGATTATACTTCTTCCTTTGTACAATGTATGCCATCTTGTCAATGCTTTGGGAGAGATAGTAGGGTATATGAAGCATTTTGACTCTAGTGAAGTGCATGAGGAGACGGATATGGTAGGAATAAAGTTGAGAAAACCTCCCCTCACAAGTGAAATACTTCATGATTATTTTCATCATGGGAACATACTAGTCAAGGAGATGAGAGAAAGGGAAAACAATTTTCTTATCATCCTTATATCTAGGTTTGAGGTATGGTTTATAATAGCTCAGATCAAGGTTTACCTTTTTAAACCATTTCTCTCCCACATTAGGGATCCCTGTAGCAACTGAAATAGCACTAGTGGACATGGTAAAAGTGACCCCAACAAGAGTGACATGCCCATCATGAATATTTTTGATGAACAACCTTGTTAACCCTGGGTGATACTGAATCTACTGCACACTCTCACAAAACTCAAAGCAACCAACATGTTTGAAACAAGACATAGTGAGAGGAGAGGCCATGAGCTCCCTTGTGGTTATTGGTTCAAATCTATTAATTTTCCCTCCTTTGTGATCAATTTTCTTTGGTGATTGTTCCTCACTGATATCTCTGTTCTCCTCTTCAGAAATATTGAGCTTGAAAGCTTTGAAACCCTAGGGATGAGGTAGATGGGGATGGGGAGTGAAATAGGCTTAGGGAATAGGGATATGGTGTTGTAGGGAAGGAGTAGGGTCTAGGGAATAGGGATATGATGGAGGAAGGAAATGTGAGGTTTATGAGTGCCAAATTTTGGGAACAATGGGAACAAAGATTGAATCTAGGGTTTTATAGCCTATCCAACCTCTAAATTTCACAAAGAAAACAAAATCCCCATGAAAATCCTTTTGAAGACAATAAGGGGGTGAATTTATTATGTTACTTACTTGTCAAAGGCTTTAGATCAACTTTGCTGAAGTTTTGGAGGTACCTTGACCGAGTTTTGAGGCTTATAGACCAAATTGTGCTTTAGCGGAGCACTCAGACATTAGCGCAACGCCTATGTAAAATGCACTATGTTTTTTAGGCATTAGCGCAACACGGCAGGGTATTAGCGATGTGCTCAGACATTAGCGCAACGCCTCTAGTTATTAGCACATTGCCTGTGTAAAATGAACTGCGTTTCACAGGCATTAGCGCAACGCAGCTGGGTATTAGCGCAACGCTCAGATTTTAGTGCAACATCAAGGTGAAAAAACGCAACGCCAAGAAATTTTTGCCCAAACTTCTCAAAAACTCAGATTTTCTCCTTTGCTGAAGACTCTTAATAGCTTAATGGAAACAATGACTTATTTTGAAGTGCTTGATGGGCTTTATAGCTTTATTGGATTTGAAATTTAATTTAAATTACCCACTTTTCTAATGTTCATTTTTCCTCTTTGACACTGATCCTCTTTTTGCTTTGTTACTTTTGGAATTGCATGCTTAATCAACCTGGAGTTTGGATTTCCTTGCTTACCTAGGCCAGACATGATTGCACTTTGATAGCTTTGGGACTTCATTTATTACATATAATAACATAAAATTACATTTAGAAAAATAGAAATAAATTACATATTTAACTTTTCTATCAAAATGACATTTTGATATAAAAGTCATTAAACTAAAAATGCAATTTTGATAGTATGATAATTACATCATGATGATATTATTTAGTCCCTCTCATATATGTGCTAACCTCATCTAAATGAAGGAATGACCTTGAGAAATGAAAAACCCTAATGACCTAATGCGACTGCTTTTTGACCTGACCTTTGAATGAGATTTTTACTTTAAAGATTTCCAAGTGAACAGAGCATTTCCATAGGTGTTATTATGCTTAAGGAATCATGAGAATGAGTCAGCCAATATGATATTCTAAGGGAGAAAGAAGCTCATTTGACAAAGACAACCACCAGTGGAACAATTTTATGTCATGACCTAATGGAATGATGAAAAATTTATTCAGAATGGGACACCTACGATGCACATGCAAATGTGTTTTGATCCCTGGTGAAAGTATGCAAATAATGACACTAACAGAAGCATTCAATTAAGGATCTTGTTAATGGCTTCAACTTGTCCATTGGATTGTGGATAATAAGGGGTAGAACTATCATGCGACAGTCCTAATTTGGCAGTCAACTCATTCATCATGTTATTGCAAAAATTCTTACCATGATCTGTAACTATATCTTGTGGTACATCAAACCGTGAGATGCCATGATTGAAAAAGAAAAATGTAGCTGTTTCGCTTGTGTTATTGAATGTAGGCATCGCTTCGGGCCACTTGGTAAGTTAGTCAATTGCGACAATAATATAACCATGCCCCCTAACCAAATGAGGGTTGCTAATCATGAAGTCAATGCCCCATTTTGCAAATGGTCCCACAATTATGACATGATGCATTGGTGCTGGCGGCATGTTGATTTTACGATCAAATTTATGGCATGCATGCCAAATTTTAACTGCGAGGATGCAGTCGTGAAATATGTTTGGCCAAAAGTAACTGGCGTGGAGAATATTCTGCACAGTAGCGTATCTAGACAAATGTCCACCACAAGCACCAGCATGACAATCATTTAAAAATTTCTCAGCCTCCTCATGAGTGAGGCACTTCCTTAAAATTGTGTCCACACCACAATGATAAAGTGTATCGCCGATGATCAAATAATATTTGGCTTAGTATCGAATACATCGCTATTGAGAGCGAGAGGTATCGGGTCAGAAAGTTTGGGTTTGGAGATAAATGATAAAATCCCCATACCAAGGGTCAGATGACCCAATCAGAAATAGAGAATCATTTGGAATTGATGGTTCTGAAGTAGTTTTAGTACTATAAGAGGGAAGGTCACAAATAAGTTTAGCCAAAACTAAATACTTCTTTGACTTGGATTTGATGTATTCCAAATCAAATTCCTGCAAAATGACGATCCATTTTGAATATTTTTGCCCCAACAATTGACGTGACAGAATGTATGTCATGGGGTTGCAATCCGAAATGACAATGGTCAACTTGTAATCCTGAAGACAAGAAAAATGATGATTATCGTTCCATGGTTCTCCTTTTGGCACCATGATTTCCACAATTCTCTCATCAGTCAAGAAAGTGGATGAAAAAGGATCAGATCAAGTACCAAAATCTAATGAATGATTGACCCAAACTATTGGCGACGACGAATAAGAATGCGCCGCCCAAGCCAAGTAAATTGATTTATATGCTAGCTCAATTAGGCTTGTCGGCAAAAATTCATCCAACATATCAAATTTAGAATCATTGGTAATCTTCCTTAAGTCAGATGAAGTGGAAGATATCATGCAACAGGTCTCTATTCCATCAATTTCCGTCGTCGTCATAGGCGACGATAATGAAAAGGTGCCCATTAGGGAAGAATCCTTTAAGAACCACACACCAATGTTTTGAAGTGCTAGCTGGGGTGCGTGAACTAACATAATGCTTCTAGATACCTGGGATCTAGAGGCAAAGGAGAGTTGATTAATGACTATGATAACACCTTTATGAAGAAAGGCGATCATTCAAAAGTAATTAGAGATGATCACAATCATAGTGTAAACCCATGGCCTTCCAAGTAAAATTTTGTAGTCAAGGGGTTCGTCTGTTATAGGTCAATTTGGGTATCATCCCCCATGACCTGATCAAATTAGACATCATCCCAAGGACC
Source organism: Pinus albicaulis (assembly GCA_034641835.2). Classification (NCBI taxonomy): domain Eukaryota; kingdom Viridiplantae; phylum Streptophyta; class Pinopsida; order Pinales; family Pinaceae; genus Pinus; species Pinus albicaulis. The sequence goes on along the minus strand of CM076572.1, from coordinate 310,783,298 downwards.
AATGAAATAAGGTGTATCATCCCCTATCATTTCAGTTTCTACATGCCTTAAGACAAGAACAAACCATTCATGACTTCTATTGCAAGATTTCCAAGGTTTGAAGTATATGTTATATCACTTATGAGCTCACCAAAGCTGCCTCTCAAGGGAATAATTGCGTTTCATATGCATATCCCTCCATTCAAGGGTGCACTGCAATGCACTTCCCAACATTCAAGGGTGCATTGGTCAAATGGGAGCAAAATTCTCATTGTTCCGGAATCTCCACATGGCCAATGCCTTCTAGAAGGGTCCATATGTGTCAAACTTTGAATCCAAGTGTCCATCTAACACCTCTAATCTTGGGAACATGTCTTTCCTATTATTAGAAATTCATTGATTGAGAAACTACCATAAGTTTCCCTATAAATTTAGCACAGATCCTAGTGCTAGGGAGGGAAGAATTTTGGTAAAGAAATGTTGTTGGATTCTAAATTGAGAGAGTGATTGAAGTGGCATGCTACTGGTGAGATGTTGATTGTGATGAGGCTGGAATGATGCTGGAGCTGGTGACATCAAATCGATCATTGGTTGTAACCTCCCCCTTCTACTCTTTAATAAATATTGTTGTTCATTTTACCATATCTGTATCTGTTTATGTTTATATTTCTCATGCAATGGACCCTTGAATGATATATATGTTTCATGTTCAATCGATTTAACTGATTAAGATAATTAGGCATCTGTATATGAAAATATTTTGTTGTTCTCTGTTTATACTTGCAGGAATCAATTCGGCGATCTAAGTTGGATTGGAGCCTACAACAAAAGAGACAGAAGGAGAATAGGAAGCGCTTGGATCACAAGTAGGTTCTTATATCTTTCTGTATGTGTATTTACTCTTAGAGAAAGTGATAGAAAAGTATTTAATCTATTATTATAAATGCATAGCACCACATGTAGGGAATTTGATTTATCCATAGATCATCATTCTGGATAACAAATTGGCGACTCTGCTGTGGAGTTTCCATTCATTCCTGGTGTTTTTGCCTCTGCTTATCCACCCAATAGCATCTAATTTCAGTTATTATACTTTTGAATCGAAGAATTTCATTAGAAGTGTGTTCTGTAGCTTGAATTTTGAATCTCTGTTGTGCCCAATGCACTGTTGGTCAAGACACAATGCACTGTCTCCCACTTAGGGGTGCATTGCAACACATTGTCTGCCCTTAAAGACTACATTTCCCCCTTAGCTAACCGAATTCCATTTGAATTTTTCTTTTCCATCATTCTCAACCATTTGTTTGCTATGTTTTCAATTGTTTGATACCACTTAGAGACCAGAAAATTTTCCTGATTCTTCCTCCTTTGAAAAGTAAGTTTGTTCAATGTATCTTTAAGTGTTTTTCTTTATCATTGAAAAAGCAAATTGAAAGTATTTTATTTCTACATTAGATCCATTTGTTTTCATAAAGGAAATTGTAGTTAAATTCTTTGTTTCCTGTAGGAAAAAATTTAGTTCCATTTTTTTGTTTTTCCTAAAAGAGAAATTGTTGTTAAATTCATCGTTTCTCAAAGAAGAAAGCATTTTTTTTTTGTTGATTTGATGCATATAGTTTCCTTTTTGCATTCACATTAAGGAGATTGAAAAGAAAAACCTGCATTTGGATATAGTGAATTGTATGTTTTGCATAGGAACAAGTTAGGGAAGCTGCATATTAGTTTGTGATCTTTGTTGTTTTCTCTCAAAACTAATTGTTCTTTCCCTTTAGTAGCTAGGATTTTCATTGAAAAAGCTAAAATTGAAAAGTTTGCTTATAATTTTAGTTTGAATTTTAGGAATTTCCATCACATCATTGTGGTGAACCTTGAAAGGCAAATTGATAAACAAGATCAACTTAAAATTTACATCAATTTACCTAAAAAAAAGCATTGGAACCATAACGATAACATTTAGAAGGTCTAGGCTAGAGACGTGTTCCTACGTTGTTAAATGTAGTAGCTATCATTAATTGTTTGTGATACATTCTGAGTGTGATACCTCACTCCACGTATGTAAGTATATTATAGCTCATCCACATACCTTCGGGTATATAGGGCGGTGTTCTAGTACGATAAGTATAAAGGGGTGATCTCATTGTGCAGTTTTGCATTAGACAATGCTAATATAGACTTGGGCCTCCACATACCTTTGGGTATACTTGGTAGGAAAAATTTAGGTTGCTATCCATCCATAGCGAATGGAGTCGGTTGCCTTGTAAATTGTGATACACCAAACACATCATTCGGGGAGATTGCCTGCCTGTACTTCTTGGTTTGCCAGGAGGTATTCTGCAGTTCACAGTTTCTTGGTAAACCTTTTGCCTATAATTAACCTTTTATTTTGTTTATTTGTTTTTGTTCATAAAATAAATCAGTCATCGTGGAATAAGAACACCCCTTTCCCCGTCATTCACGTAGAATAGCATTGAAACCACCTTTACCACTGGAAGCTATTTCGGGTCGGCGAAGGTGATATCGCTCTACCGAAACTAGTACTATCGGTACTTCTGGTGCGACATCATCCTCACATATACCAGAGTAGGCACAAGTTGTTTCTACAAATCTTGGTTCATATACTATTTTCGAGATAGAGCCCTCACATGTACTCGGGGTCACGATTCATCCAATCAGTGAGACCATACCTCTCGAACCTGATGTTGTTTAACTGGAAGTTGATCCAGATCCTGTCTCTTTTTTACCAGAACATCTGAATCTCGAATTCGAACGAACGAAAGTTGTTCCTGTATCATTCGCCCCACAATCTATTGTAGCAATTGAGTCTCCCAGATCACACAGTCAACCTCTTGAAATATACTTTGGTCTTGACGGTGAAATCCTTCCACCTGGTTTAATTTCAATTGAAGAAATACCACAAGATGAAACACATTTAACTCCAACTAATTTTTGGAGGGATATTTACCTGTACGAGTCTTTTCCTCAATCACCCTCCTATGCTTTTGATGATCCTACGTTTATTTGAGTTACCTTCAATCCAATAGGTATAAATTTGGTTGAAAAACCATGCTTGAGCCAACATCTTCGACTGGACCATCTGTTACAATTGTGAAAACACTTGCTCTTGCTACCCCGTCTATGTACATGACTTCACCAGAGTCACATTTATAAGGCGGCCCCTCCGTCCCACCTGGTTACCAATATTTATCTAGAACCTTCTCTGGTGCATCCTCAAACCCATGGAATTCACCAATGTCATTGTCTGGTATTTTATCTAATACACGTCTAGTGAGTACTGAATGGCCTGAACCTTTATATCCATCATCATGGCAATATCAAGCTAGTCCATCTGGGTATATTCCATCCAATACAATTTCGACTGGACTCCCTGCATTTGGAGAACAATATTTTCCATCTTATTATACTCCTCATGCTGGGGGGAAACCTATGGTCACCCACTTCAACAGTAATCCATCATTATTTGGTCATCCTAATGTCGGAATGAATTTTTTCAATGGCATCCGACTCTACCTATCCAACCACAAATGGTTGTATACTCAAATCAATCGGTTCAACCTGTTGCACCCACATCAGATCCACTTGTTAATATGTATTTACCCCTATTACAGAATAAAATGGTTGTATCTCAACTGTCTCAGGTGGGTCCTTCAACTCAATACCCTCAAGTATTAGGCCCTCACACCCCAACTCCTTTGGCTAGTTTACAACAACCACCTGTATCTATAATAATTTATTCACAAGCTAGAATACCATATTATGGGATGTTGAAACCATAATCAAGTTATACTTATCCTCAAACGAATCCAAGCTATCCTAATTTGGGTTATAACATTGGTGGACATACCCCTTGGCAGCCACAAGTGAAAATTCCAGAACCTTCATTTCAACAAGTAACGTACCCAAGTCTTGGTCAACATATCCTCAAGCGTTTGCCTATCAAAACAAATCCTATCTGGGTTACCAGAAACAGATTCCTTATGCTGGTGCTCAAAGGCCTATTTCCCAAGAAATTTCATCATACCCTGGCTATGCTCAACCCAACCTCAATCAACAGTTGCCCTTTGTTGCAACTTTAGAGTTACTGGATTTAAATTGGCTCACCAATGATCCAATCAACTATTCTCCTTGGTGGCCGGTGATACCTCATAAATTACCCTAAGATATTATTAATTTCAATGGAAACCCTGGGGAAGACCCTTCGACTTATGTTATGAATTATCATTTATGATGTTAATCTAACTCCCTAAATGATGACTCTGTTTGAATACGTCTTTTCCAATGTATTCTCATTGGTCCAGCTGCAAAATGGTGCATTGAGTTACCAAGAGATTCTTTTGATAATTTCACTACCCTAACTACTGCTTTTTTGACCCACTTCCAGTTACCCATATGATATGAAATAGGAATAAAATTCTTGACTAATTTTAAACAGACTAATGCTACTCACATTTCTGATCATATTCATGAGTGGCGTCGTCGTCATAGAAGGGTTAAGACATTTTTTCCTGATCAGCTCCTTGCTGAGTGGTTCATTAAGTCTCTGTTACCATCTATAACTGAGGATGTGGTTAAGGGTGGCATCGTCACTGAAAAGAAGGTCATTTCTCATGCCCAATATTTAGACTTGATTTATACTCAGTCTGTCATGCTCTACGAGAAAATTCCCAACGCGTCGCGATCTAATTTTAGTATTCATTCTCCATCTAAGGACTCTCATGCTGGAGATGATATGATTGGTACTGCAAGCACACATCACTCTACTGCATCTGATCCTATTCATTCTTCCAAAATCCATGCCGCATCATATGACAAGGGAAAAAGTGACAAGCAACCCGAAAGGAAGAAAAAAGGGAAATCAAAGAAAAAGCAAACTTCTACTCCATAGGAAATATCATCTGATCAATTGACGACAAATCAAAAACGTCATTACCCTTGCATAATCTATAATGAGGAACACTTTTTTTAGGATTTTCCTCACCGCGTTGAAGTCTCAAAAATGGTTAATACCTCGCATGCGTCAGCTCTGTTGACAGATCCGTTTCTGAATCTGGACACAAATTTGGTTGCTATGGACCCAACTTCTAGTTCACAAGTGCTTATGTTGTCCGTTATGAAGCCATTGACGGATATTTTGGTGTCAATGCGTAATAAGGATTACAGTATTCAAGCTACTGATCAACCTACTACCTTGAACACGAATCCATCTACGGAATCAATACCGCCACCTGCTATTCCTAAATTGACAATCAAGCCACCGAAGGGAGTCATTCATAAATTGACATTTAATCCTCAAGCTATAGCTGCTCAAAATTATAATATAGTTGAAGATTTGGCTCAATCCCCTTCAGCTATGTCAGCGCTTGAGGTGCTACAAAATTTTCCCTCCCAAAAACAGGATTTTTTTTCGGCAATTGGTGGAATTGATCCGACAGATTCCAATCTTGTAGTCTTTAATCATATGGGATATGTGCCACAATTACCAGTAGAATTGGAATTCTCCATCCAAGTAAATGTTATCAACCACCTTGTTCATCATACTATTATTGATGAGGGAGAATCTATGTGCATTATGTCTCTAAACTGTTGGAAGTCATTCGGATCGCCACGCCTATCTCAATCGCCAACAACGTTGAAAGTTTTGACGGACGTACATATAAGCCTTGCGGTATTATCAGTAAACTGCATGTTTAACTACGGGGAAAAATAATGAATGTTGAAGTTAAGGTCGTTGACGGACCCCTTGACTATAATATTTTACTCAGAAGGCCATGGGTATATGCTATGACTGCGATTGTCTCTAAATATTTTAGGATAATCACCTTTCCACATAAAGATGTTATCATAGTCATAAATCAACTAACCTTCTTTGCCTCTAGTTCCCATGTAAATGGAAGTGTTCCTTTAGCTCACGCACCCCTACTCGCACTTCAAAACATTGGTGTAGGACTCTTAAGGGGTTCCACTCTCATGGGAACCTTTTCATTACCCTCGCTTGTGACGTTGGCAGAAATTGCAAGCATAGATACCTGCTACATGATCTCTTCCACTCCATCTGGCTTAAGGAAGAGTACGAGTGATTCTGAAGTTGTTACGTTGGATGAGTTTTTCCCGCGCAACCCAATTGAGCTGGCATAGCAATCAATCTACATGGATTGGGAGGTGAATCTGAAATCATCGTCGCCAGTCATTTGGGTAGATCGTTCATTAGATTATGGTGCTCCATCTGATCCTTTTTCCTCAACTTTCTTGACAGATGATAATATTCTGAAAACCATAATCTCGGAAGGAGAACCATGGGAAAATCATCATCATCATTTCCATCTTCCAGATTATGAAGAAGATAATCTTAGCAAACTACATCACCCATCGATCAAAACATTATTTTTGAATTATTTTCCTATTGATGCAATCGATTCTGATCGAATTTTGTCAAATATTGAAGAAACCATTTCTATCGATATTTCGACCAAACCCGACATTGTAGAAAACATTCATGTCGACGTGTCTTGTTCTCCATTAGAAATCGAAAAGTATCACTCTCTCTTTCATGAATTTCATGATGTTTTTGCTTGGTATTACGAGGAAATGCCAGGCATAGATATTAGTATCATTGAACAAACGATTAATATGTACCCTGATGTCAAGCTGGTACGTCAATGCCTTTGTCCCATTCATTCGAAGAAGGCCACTGCCATTAAAGCAGAAGTTGAAAAATTTTGCGTGCTGGTTTCATTTAACCTATTCCACTAAATGAGTGGGTTTCCAATATCGTTCCTATCATGAAAAAAAAGGAAAAATCTGAGTGTGCGTCGATTATCGGGATGTCAATATTGCTTGTCCAAAAGACAACTATCCTACTCCATTTATCGACCAGATTATTGACGATTGTGTTGGATGCGAAATATTTTCATTCATGGATGGATTTTCTGGCTACAATCAAATCAATATCCACCCAAAGGACCAATATAAGACATCATTCATCTATCCCTGGGGCACATTCGCTTACCGGAAACAACCGTTTGGTTTAAAGAATGTTGGGGAAACTTTTTAGAGAGAAATGGATTATGATTTCAGTGACATCAAGCACATTGTCCAACCCTATCTAGACGATTTACTCGCACATTCAAGAAATCAGACTGATCACCCGATGCATCTAAGAGCTATCTTTTTACACTACCAACACTAAAAAATATGCCTCAATCCACATAAATGTGTGTTTTGTGTTGGTTCTGGTCATTTGCTAGGATTCGTCATCTCAAAAGAAGGAATTCGAATAGACCCACTAAAGGTCTAGGCCATTCCTGATTTGCCTGCGCCATCAAATTTTCTTCAGTTACATAAAATTCAGGGAAAGGATAAATTCCCAAGGAGGTTCATACCTAACTATGCTGAAATGGCTAAAGGATTTACTCGGCTCTTGAAAAAGGGGATTCCCTTCCATTGGGACCAAGTTGCGCAAAATTATTTTGATGCTATCAAGGATATTCTTGTCCGAGCATCATTGATGTATCCCCCCAATTATCAGAGTGATTATTTCTTATATATCACCGCGGCTGATACTACCATTGCTATGGTATTGGTACAAGTATAAAATGGGATAGAACATCTGATCTATTATTTGAGTCATAATCTCAATGATACAGAAGTGAAGTATTCGTACATAGAAAAGCTTTCCTTGGAAGTTGCTCAAGCTGTCCAAAGATTTCGCCACTATATCATGTTCTGAAAGAAAATTGTCATTTTAGATTGCAACCCCATGACTTATATCTTATCACGTCAATTGCTGGGGCGAAATTATTCAAAATGGATTGTCATTTTGCAAGAATTTGATTTGGAATTCATTAAATATAAATCAAAGAAGTCTTTAGTTTTGGATGAGCTTCTTTGTGACCTTCCCTCTGATAGTATTGCTACTACGTCAGAACCATCTATTCCCAATGAGTCTCTTTTTCTAATACAATCATTTGATCCTTGGTATGGGGATTTTATCATTTATCTCCAAACCCAAATTTTTTGGCTTGATACCTCTCGCTCTGACTAGCGATGTATTCGATACCAAGCCAAAGATTATCAGATCATCGGTGATAAAAATTATCGTCATGGTGTCGATACAATATTAAGAAGGTGCCTCACTCATGAGGAGGCCGAAAATGTTTTAAATGATTGTCATGATGGGGCTTGTGGTGGGAACTTTTCTTGATACACTACTGCGCAGAAGATACTCCACGTCAGTTACTTTTGGCCTACCATATTTCGCAACTGCATCCTCGCAGCCAGAAGTTGTCATGTGTGCCAGATATTTGATCGTAAAATCCGCAAACCTCTAGCGCCAATGCATCTTGTTGTCTCTGTAGGATCATTTTCGAAATGGGGCATTGACTTCATGACCTGTAACCCTCATTCATCCAGGGGGCATGGTTATATTATTGTCACAATAGACTACTTTACCAAATGGGAAGAAGCGATGCCTACATTCAACAACACAAGACAAACAACTGCATTGTTTTTCTTTAATCACGTCATTGCACAGTTTGAGGTCCCACAGGGTATAGTCACTGATCATGGTAAGCATTTTTGCAATCACATGATGACTGAGTTGACTACCAATTTAGGACTGTCACATGATAGTTCTACTCCTTATTATCCACAATCAAATGGACAAGTTGAGGCTATGAACAAGATTCTTAAACGAATGCTTCAATAAATGATAGGAGTTCATAAATGAAATTGGCATTTGATCCTATACCCAGCCTTTTGGGCGTACCGAACCTCGGTGAGAAATGCAACCAGATTTATCCCCTTTCAATTTGTGTATGGTCTGGAAGCTATATTGCCAATCCAATGTGAAATACCGTCGTTAAAACTCACAATCGACTTGTTACCTGACACCTCAGATGAAGAAGCGCATCTTTTTGACCTCATCCATATTGATGAAATGCGTTGTGAAGCCTGCTTGGAAAACAAAGCTCATAAGAGACGTATAAAGGCATAATATGACAATCATGTCCAGCCTCGCATTTTCTCAGAGGGTGACTTGGTCCTTATTTATGATCAAGAAGCTGATGTAATAGGTACAGGGAAATTTGAGCCATTATGGCATGGCCCCTATATTGTCAAAAGAGTTCTTGCTAAGGGTGCCTATGAGTTGGTATATTACGATGGAATTCCATTGGCGCAACCCCGAATTGGGTTGTATCTGAAACATTACTATGCTTAATCATGAGCATAGTATTTTTTTGTATTCTATTGTATTATATATATATGTTGTTGATTTGCATTTGCTATCTTATTTTGTTTTTTAGAGTTTTCTTGACGTTAGTAATCCACTTTACATTTCATCACAGATGTCTTAATATTTGGAACTATTTGTTGGGTATGCTGATGGTGCTAGTCATAGTACGAAGAATCTATCCTCTGCAGCGTGGGCCATTTTCGCTCTGAACGACGAGTTAGTGAGTTTTCAAGGGATTTGTATCAGTTGATCTACAAACAATATCACTGAGTATAGTGCGTTGATAAAACTCCTCTCTGATGCCATTTCATTTGGTATTAACCATATCATCATAAGGTTAGACTCACAGCTTGTGGTATTACAACTTAGTAGTGTTTATACTATTAGAAATCCAACACTGCATCGTATGTTCCTAAGAGTTTGACTTTTGGAAAGACATTTTGATTTTATCCAATATCAACACATTTCCAGAAACTTGAACACATTAACTTATTCTTTAGCGAATTATGTTATAAACAGACATTTGCAACACATGTAAAGATACATTCACATAATTGAATAGGGTTGCGTAATAAACATAGGAAAACACTGAAATCAAATAGATATATAGTTATAGGTTTTTACAAAATTTGTGCCCAAGACACCTTGGTCATCTGACCTCAAAATGTATGCAACATGTCAAAAGTAAACTAGTGATGGTCATGGTAACATACTACAGCTCTGGATATACTACGTAGTAACTGCATCCAGTGGTTAGGACTGCCAATAGTGTGGCGCTGCAGTCACATGGGTAACTCTTCGATTCGAAAATCTGGAATCCAGAAGGTCAACCCTTCTATGTGCCACCGAAGCACAACAAGAGTCTAAGACATATCTAAATCTTGAAGGAATGCTCTCCCGACAGCCCTCTCTGTTGGCTCATCCGCTCCATGCTCTGGATCTCCCACTAGTTGAACTCGACCCACTTCTGCATTACATTAAAAATTTAGTTTAGTCTTGGGAAAACATCAAAATAAAAAAACATGTATAAACCTTAGAAAAATAAAAAAACATGGTCAAAACATTCTTACCGATTTCACCCCATTGAGTGCCTTCTGGTAAAGCTAAGTCTGGATATCGTTGGAAATCGGCACCTGCTTATGCATACTCATCGATGGCGATAATATGTCACCTGAACTAGGTGAAGAATGCAGTAGAGAACACGATGGATGATTGGCCTGCATATCTAGCCATCAATTCTACCCATTTCTGAATCCTCAGATCTCTAGGGTTAGATACACCCAGCGTCACATGCTGAGGCTGCATCAGTGGACTCTGCTCTAAGGAAAAAGTAATGAGGATCGAACCATAGTTGAATTTTTTATTCCTTCCTCTCTTTGCCTTGCTTAGTTGTTCTTTCATTTAAGAGAGTACAACTTCAACCCAATTGAAAACTGTTGGTTCCATGCACTCTAGCACATACTGCATATAAGATCTGTTCACTACATGTAGTGTAGCGGTACCAACAAGCTATGTGATCATGAATAATATGGTTCTCAATGGAAAATCATGAATGTCATAAATGGTTCTGAATAGGTTTGCAACTGATATAAGAAGATTAGTTGTGCACATTTATACCAAGAATTATTTGACCACAAATCATACTTTTATCCTTATTTTTCGAGCTTTGATAAAAACTAAAAAAAGACTTGAAGTGCACTTTTATCTCTTTTTTAAGCTTCGATAATGGTGAAAAAGGAACCACTGGAGTCTTCTTTTAGCTCTTTTCAGACTTCAATAATGTGAAAATATTTTCGAGCACTTATATTTTTGAGCTCGTAAAAGTAAATGAATTGATATCTACTCAGTATAAGTTTAACCCTTTTCTAGACTGAGATAGATTATTTACGAAAAAGGAAAACCTTAGTCGAACATGGCTAGGAGGTTCTCTCAAATATCATTTTACACTTTTTCGGATCTTAGAGACAACTTTACGAAAAAGAACTTATGGAGTTTTCTTTTGTCCTTTTTTTCAAGCTCTCTAAATATGAAAAAGGATCGGGCTGTCACTGTTGTTAGGCTCGTTAAAACATAACGACAGGCTTGTCGATCATGGTTAGAATCGAGTTTCATTTATCGCTAGACTCATTAAATTATTAAATAGCGATACATTATTCACCTGAAGGGTTGAATTATAGATCAAGCATATGTTATCCTCCTCAAGCTTGTTAAAAAATAAAGAGGTACTGGTCGAAAAATGACCAGGGAAAATTTGGGAAAGTGAATAGAACTTTTACGGTAGTAGGTCGCTCTTGAACATGACACTTCACTCCATCATCATGACTATTTGGGTTGGGTAATCTTCTTGACGGTTCATTCATACCTATGGTTCATCATACCTTCACTTTGGTTTTGGGTCAATGCTGCCAACTCATCTCAGTGTCGCCGATATGTTCAAGATAATTCATCCAATGAATACTCATCCTTCTGCAAAACTCATAAACCTTCATTCTCATGAAAATCATCCCTGAATATTGCTACATCGAGTCAAATTTTGTCTCCAAAATTAGTAACTCCTGTTTCGCCATAAAGTGGCTTCCTGTTGACATAAAATCATCATCCAGGAAGTTTACTTAGAAACATCATCTTTCAGTACCAAGAGGCTTGTTACAAAATCGACAAAATCCTCGCTTACAGACTTTTGACCGAAATATTTTGTTTGGAGTTTGACATCAAATCATCTATTCAAGCCTTGAAAAATTTACTGCATTACCTTGAGATCAATTAACATCAATGGTGGTTCTCTCACATTTATTAACAACTCACATCATTGGCTGGTAAACAAACAATGTCTTACCATTTTTGACTACAAATCATATATTCGCATGGCTAAATCCCTCAATCCTTAAGCAAAAAAATGGAGACAAATATGTACATGTCTTGTAACTGAACAGACACTTAGCACAACAAACTAATACAATCCTTTCAAATCAATTTGGTATCAGAGCTATAGTTTATTCTCTGGTGTTCTTGTGTGCAAAGATTTGTTTAACTGTTTGCAAGTTTCACATGCTTACTAGGCTCAAGCCCAAGAGAGGAGAAGGAAAATTGGTGGAAGCAAGAGGGTCTCAAAGTGAGCCACATAAAATGAGGGCAAGATTGCCACATTCTCCACCACCTAATTCACCTCTTAAAGAAGCAGAAGCAACATTAAGCATGCCTCTAGAGGAAGGAGAAATCCATGAAGAAGTGGATCCCAAAGAGGAAGACAGAGTGTTCAGGAAAGCATTCCTTGATATGATAGAGATGGTGAGAATACTTTATCAAGAAAGGAATGAGAAACTATAAGGAGAATGATCCAAACTTCACAAGGAAGGACATGGATCATTGGGATGTCAAAATGATGAAGATAAATCCAAGAAGGGCAATGGAGGAAATGGAGGCAGTGGAAAGTCACCATCCTCACCCTCACCATCATCATCCTCTACTTCATCTTCAGTACATCAGCCACATAAGTCAAAGAAAAATGGTAAAAGTACTTTTCTAAAACTTGATGTTAAGTTTGAATTGCCAATTTTTAATGGTGAAGTCAATGCAGAAAAGACTGATAATTGGATTAGGCAATTGAAGGTCTATTTGAGAATTCAGAACCTTCATGATGATGGTACCAAAATCTAATTAGCTTCATTGAGAATGGAAGGTGCAACACTTGTTTGGTGGGAAGTTAAGAAAAAGGAGGAGATCAAGAAGCATGGTAATATTACCCTATCATGGACTGATTTCATTGCTGCAATAAAACAATAGTTTTATCCATTAGCTCATATGTAGAAAACCATAATTAACTGGAAAAATTTTAGACAATTGAAAGGACAAAATATGCAAGTTTACACCCAAGAATTTAGGAGAAGAGCTCTCTTTTTAGGGGTAGATTTGCAGAGCCAAGATACTTTTCTCAAGTACATAGGAGGCTTACATTGATACCTAATACACACTATCCTCATGTTTAACCCCACAAGTCTAGATGAGGTATGTGTTCATGCCACACATCTAGAAGCTAGAGGGAAAAACATTTTTGATGAGGGTAGAAACAAAAATTTTAAGGGGAAAAACAAAGAGAAACAGAAAACAAAAAATTGCAGCTACAACTCAACATGATTTAGGAGAGGATTTAGGTGATGAATCTAAAATTACAACCATGGGATTAAAGAACATGAAGGGGAAAGAAATTGAAACTAAACCCAGTACTAGCACATCAAACTTTCACATACAAGCTCCAAATGAAGAAGAGAGAATTGAACTGTTTCACGTGAGGGTCATATCCAAACATACCAATATTGACACATTGTTTGACAGTGGGTCAAAATAAAACTTAATCTTTGAAGACTTCGTCAAGAAACTTAATCTTGACAGTGTATATTGTGGTTTGCAATAACTGCACATTTTGTTGACACAGTTGAATTAGATGTGGTTCCGCTTGAAATTACAGGTATTGAGTTGGGAAATCCTTACTTGTATGATAGGAAAGAGATCTTCCATCGCCATGAGAACAAATACCATTTATTCAAATATGTTAAGGAGTACATTGTTAGAGCACATAGCAAGAAGACAAATATTGTCATGGTAAATGTTGGACAGGTAAAGAGGCTAGTAAATTCAAGTAAGAATTTTGTTCTTCTAATGATTAAGCCTAAAGCTGATGTTAATCATGAATCATTTGAGGATTGTGATGCTAAGTTGAAACTAGATTTATATGATGTAGTTGATGCACATCATGAGATGTTTCAGGAGCCAACATGATTTCCTCCAAAAAGGGAGATTCAACATGAGATTCAGTTGAAGCAAGATTGTCCTCTTCCAAAAATCGACATGTATCACATGTCGATAATGGAGAATGCTTAAATAAAGAGGAAAATAAAGGACATGTTGGAAAAAGGACTCATAAGGCCAAGCACTTCGCCATGCGGTTCACCCATAGTCTTGATTCCGAAGAAAGATGGGAATTGGTGCATGTGTGTAGACTTCAAAGATTTGAACAAGAGTATGGTAAAGACTCGATACCCACTCCCAAGGATAGATGATTTTCTTGATCAGATGAAAGAAGAAAAGTTTTTCACTAATTTAGATTTACGAAGTGGATATCATCAAGTAAGAATTGCAGAAAGTGATATATGGAAGACTGCATTCAAAACCAAACAAGGACCCTTTGAGTGGTTGGTTATGCCATTTGGTTTGTGTAATGAACTGAAAACTTTCATGCATGTTATGGATAATGTTTTGCATCCATTTCTTGATGAATTTTTTATTGTGTATTTAGATGATATACTGATTTTTAGCAAAACAATAGAAGAACATGTCTTGCATGTGAATAGGGTGCTTGATGTTTTGAAGAAAGATAAATTGTTTCTTAAGATGTCAAAGTGTGAGTTCGGAAAGACTTCTTTGGTTTATTTGGGAGACATTGTAGGAGGAGGAGAGTTGAGAATTGATCCTTCTAAAGTGGAAGCCATTTTGAATTGGCCCACTCCCAAAACAGTAATCGAGGTAAGAATTTTTTTAGGTGTAGCTCAGTATTGGAGAAAGTTTATTGCTAAATTTTCTGCCATAGCAACTCCTATGCATGCATTGACAAGTGTGAAGAAAGGCTTCCAACAGGGAGGAAAACAGCAGCAAGATTTCAAAGCTTTAAAAGACAAGATCAATTCAGCTCCAGTCCTGGCATTACCGAATTTGAGATAGCCATTCGAGATACAAACTGATGCTAGTGATTATGCCATGGGTGCAATTATTTTGCAGAATGGTAAGCCCATCGATTTTCATTCTGAAACATTCAATGGTGTTGTAACTAATTATCCTACATATGACAAAGAGCTTTATGTGTTGGTACAAAGCGTCAAGAAGTGAAAACACTACTTGACGGGTAAAGAGATGATTATACATACCGATCACCAACCATTACAGTACTTGTAGTTGCAAACAAAATTCCAGCAATCACGACATTTCGGGTGGATGGGTTTCCTTCAACAGTTTCACTTGGTTATAAGGTACAAGAAAGGTATTTTCAATAAAGTTGTTGATATGATTTCAAGGCCGATTATAAGTGCTTCTAATTTACTTAAAAATTATTCTATTGTACATGAGAGTTACATAGAACAATATGCACATGATGTTGATTTTTAAGATGTGTATGCTAGTTTGAGTGAAGGGAATCAAGTTGAGGAAAATGATTATCACATGCATAAAAATTTGCTATTTCATTTGGGCAAGTTGTGTATACCACAATGAGAGAGAATAAGTGTCATGAGAGAGGCTCATTCATCTCTTATTGTTGGACACTTTGGGGTAAGAAAAACAATGGTGCATCTACAGAGGTATTGCTATTGGCCTCACATGATAGATAGTGTGTCACATTTTATAAGAGATTGTTCTATGTGTGCAACAAGAAAACCTAGCAATAGGAAGCTTGGGTTTTACACGCCACTACCGGTACCATCAAGGCCATGGGAGAGTGTCTCCATGGACTTTGTTGGAGGTCTACCTATATCAAGAAAACAACATGATTATATTTATATAATTATGGATAGATTCAATAAAATGTGTATACTTATGCCATGTAAGAAAACCATTACTACTAAACAAACTGTTGAACTTTATTTTCAACATGTATGGGTTCATTATCGATTGCCAACTTCTATTTTTAGTGATAGGGATTCTAGGTTCATTGGGAATTTTTGGTCCAACCTTTGGAAGATGATGGACACAAAGTTGAATAATAGTACTGATTTTCATCTACAAAATGATGGCAAAACCGAGGTGGTGAACATAACCGTTGTGCATCTATTGAGAGGATATTGCAGCAAACATCCTAAGTTGCCAGATGAGAAACAACGTTACATTTAACACGCTTACAACCAGGCAAATCACTCTTCTACAAATACATCACCTTTTGAAGCATGTTTTTAGTACTTGCCAAAGTCGCCATTAGACTTCATCTTTGAGAAGGATGTTGCAATTGACGGGCATAGTGATATTGACAAGGCTCGAAATTTCATTGAGAAAATTAATATTATACATCAACAAGTTTAAGAACAACTTGAGAAGAGTCAACGCAAATACAAGGAGAGGCATGACAAACATAGAGTTGATCACAAGTTTCAAGAAGGAGATGAGGTATGGTTGCACATAAGCAAAGAAAGGATGCAAGGAGAAGGTAAAAATCTCCAACCCATTCACTATGGTCCATTCAAGATCATAGAACAAGTTGGTAACAATGAATTTCAACTTGAATTTCCTTCATATATGCAAATGTATTTAGGTGTTAATGTTCAAAACTTACGTTTGTATGAGCCACCTTTGATCGATGATCAAGGAAGCGATGTTCAACTGCCTTCTATTGAAGGTTTCTCACCAGAATTTCTGGTTGAGCTCAAGGAAGATACAATTCTTGACAGGAGGACAAGAACATCTAAGAGGGGAAGCGTTGACTACCTTCGATTTGGGCTAAAAGGCAGTAAGCCCATCATGACAGAGTATATGGAAGTTGTAAAGGTGAAGGAGTTGTACCCTCATCTACTGAATAGGTAATCAAGTCTTTTGGGGTCAAAAAGCTTCCCAATGGGGATATGTGATTAGGAGTTCATGAATTTTGCTCAAAATTGAAAGTGCTCGAAACTGTACCAAACCTAAGTGACTGGGTAGAGCTCATAGTTTTGATTCCGGCGCCATGAACAGTTCGAAAAACCATTGTCGTATGAGGGAGATATCTCGTTTTGATCGATTTCCCAAACAATTAAAATTGTGACAGGTTTGACTGGGATGCCCAGTTAGCATGCAGAGGTACAACCAGAAAAAATGGGAATATTCCTGAGAATATTCCATTTTCTAAGCCAATGATATTTCTCCAAGTGGTGCATTTTGATTCGTCGATGAGGTTGTACGTTTGAATTTTGGGCCAATGGATGGGTGACACGTGGCCAGCCCTAAGGCTGCCATGTGTCCCCTGTATGGTTGATTAAAATTTTGTTGAGATCTGGGGGGTTCAACCCCGTGATCTCCGATGCGCCCGCAAAGCTCTCCACTTTCCGGGCTACCACATGAGTCTTACCCCTATAGGGTGCCATCGATATTGAAAGTTTACAAAGTGTGTATATGGTGGGGGGGGGGGAACCGTCGGTGGCCCCATTTAAGATGGTCACATGTTACCGTTTGAAAAAATTGACATTTGTTACGGCATATAAAAACCAGCGACATCAAACTTCGATCACAAACTTTATCACATAGCGTAGTTTGTCCAACGGCTAAGGATTGTCCTCTGCTATGTACTAACTCCAACTGTTATAGTTCCGCGAGGTTAGAGGGTGTGCATGTGTCCACCCCTACCCTAAAATTTATGTTACAGTTAGTAGACTAGCAGAAATTTAAGTGCGCCACTAAAATTTAGTGTTTTGTTATTTTTAACTGCAGTTAACTACAGTTCTCCAATTTTTAGTGGAGGTTTTGTAGGTGATATTGGGAAAAAGGCTAGGAGGGTCAATTTTAGACCAATTTGGGTGAAACAAGAGTCTACCTAGACTAATTTGAGCATTATGGAGCCATTGGTGTAGAGAAAACAGCCATTGGAGGCTTGTAAACACATTTATTTGCAAAATTTTGAGCATAATGAAAGATGGACATGCCATTGGGAGCTGGGTCACCAACAAATGTAGCCCAGGAGGGGTGAACTGCTTCATCATGCCTACTATGTAAATCTTATGTGTGGTTTTATTTCTCTGTTATACACTGTTGTTCAATGTTATTTAAGCTTATTTTCATGCTTATAATTCACAAATTCATCTATGTTTCATGGTTAAATCCCTCAATCCTTAAGCAAACAAATGGATACAAATATGTAAATGTTTTGTAACTGAAAAGACACTTAGCACAACAAACTAATATAGTCCTTTTAAATAAAAAAACTAAAGTGACAGAAGGAGAATAGGAATCACTTGGATCACGAGTAGGTTATTCTATCTTTCTGTATGTCTATTTACTCTTAAAGAAAGTGATAGAAAAGTCTTTAATATGTTGTTCTAAATGCATAACACCACATTTAGGGAATTTGATTTATCTGTAGATCATAATTCTGCATAACACTGTCAACAACCTCAACTTCAACAGTTATAATCCCCCCCCCCTAATTTGACATGCAGGTTATTGATGATACCATATGTCTTATGTGTATGACCATCAAAAGCTTTCAATGTCATAGGCGATTGAGATAAGCGAGGCAAGCCAAGTGACTTCCAACAATTTAGAGACATAATACAAGTAGATGCTCCCTCATCAATAATAGTGTGATGAATGAGGTGATTGAGAAAATTTAATTGGATCAAGAATTCTAATTCATCTGGTAATTATAGCACATAGCCCGTATGATGAAAGACTACAAGATTGAAATCTGTCGAGTCGATTCCACCAATTTCCAAAAACAAAGCCTGCTTCTTGGAGGGACAATTTTGAAGTACCTCAAGCATCGA
Organism: Pinus albicaulis; assembly: GCA_034641835.2. Lineage (NCBI taxonomy): Eukaryota > Viridiplantae > Streptophyta > Pinopsida > Pinales > Pinaceae > Pinus > Pinus albicaulis. The sequence continues at coordinate 310,764,578 of CM076572.1, read as the reverse complement.
CATAGCTGAAGGTGACTGAGCCATGTATTCAACTATATTATAATTCTGTTCTCCTCTCACTCGAGGATTGAATATTGATTTGTGGATGACTCCCTTTTGTGGATTTATTGTTAACTCTGGAATAACAATTGGCGGAATTGATTCAGTGGATGGATAAGTGGTCGAGGTAGTGGGTTAATCAGTAGCATGACTACTGTAATATTTATTTTGTGTAGACACCAAGATATTAGTTTTTGGCTTTTTGACAGATAGCATAAGCACTTGGGAACTAGAAGCGAGATCCGTAGCAACCATATTTCTATCTAGATTCGGAAAAGGATCTGTCAACAAAAAATATGCAGCCAAGGTATTTAGAAATTTTGAGACTTCGGCATGATGAGGAAAATCTAGAATAAAGTTCTCCCCATTACATATCAAGCAAGGGTAATGAGGTTTCCAAGAATTTCTAGATTGTTGATCAGATGATCGTTCCCATGGGGTTGAATTTTGATTTTTCTTCGCTTTCCCATTTTTCTTGCTTCTGGGTTAGTTGTCACTTTTACCTTTGTCAAATGAAACAACATGAATTTGAGAAGAAGGTTCAGGATTAGATGGAATAGAGTTGTGAGTTTTTGCAGAACTGATCATACCGTCGCTGACATGAGAGTCCTTACCAGATGGAGGAGGAACAATAAAATTTGATTGCGACGCGTTTGGAATTTTCTCATAGAGTGTGCCAAACTGAGTATAAATAAAATATAAGTACTGGGCACGAGCAATGACCTGCTCTTTAGTGATGAATTTTCCTTTAGCTACATCCTTAGTGATAGATGGTAGCAAGGACTTAATAAACCACTCAACAAGGATATGATCAAGAACAAATGTTTTGACCATTTGACGACAACGATGCCACTCATGAATATGATCAGAAATGTGAGTAGCATTTGTCTGTTTAAAATTGATCAACAGTTCCGTTCCAGTTTCATATCGTATGGGTAATTGGATGTTGGCTAAAAAGGTATTGGCTAAGGCAATGAAGTTATCAAATGAAGCTCATGGTAATTCAATATACCACTTCATAGCCAGACCAATAAGTGTAAGCTGGAAAAGACGTAGTCTAATGGAGTCATCATTTAAGGAGTTTGATGATAACCATAAATGATAAGTCATAAGATGTGTTGATGGGTCTTCTCTAGGGTTTCCATTGAATTTAGGAATGTCGAAGGGTAATTTATGTGGTATCACCGACCACCAAGGAAAATAGCTAATGGGATCATTGGTAAGCCAGTTTAAATAAGGAAATTCTAAAGTTTCAACAAAGGGAAACTGTTGATTCAAGTTAGGTTGAGCATAACCAGGATATGATGGAATTGCTTGGGAAACAAGCCTTTGAGCACCAACATAAGGTATTTTCTACTAGTAACCTAGATAGGGGTTGTTTCTATGAACAAATGCTTGAGGGATCTGTTGACCAAAACCTGGGTAAGCTGTTTGTTGTTGGAATTGTTGTTATGTAATTTGAGGCTGTCGTTGCCAAGGTGATTTCCCGCCAATATTATAGCCCAAACTAGAATAGCTTGGAACTAGTTGTGAATAGGTAAGACTGGTAGGAGCTTGTGAAATCACATAAAAGGGTAATCCAACCTGTGATTGAAATATTCCAGATATAGGTGGTTGTTGTAAACCAGCTAAAGGAGTTGGAGTCTAGAAGCCCAAAACTTGAGGGTAATGGCTTAAGGGACCCGCCTGAGATGGTTGAGGTACAATCAAATGAGCCTGTAAAAGGGGTAATGAATTATTAGCAAGTGAGGTAGATGTAGGCGCAACAAGTTGAGCCAGTTCATATGAATGCACAACCGTTTATGGTTGAATGTGCAAGATAGGCTGCCACTGAAAAACAATCATTCCAACATTTGGGTGACCATAAAAAGACGAAGTACTATCAAAATGGGTGACCATAGGTTTCCCCCCAGCATGATGAGTATGATAAGATGGAATATATTTTTCTCCAAATAGTGGGAGTCCAGTCAAGATTGAACTGGGTGGAATGTACCCAGATGGACCAGCTTGATGTTGCACTGAATATGTGTATAAAGGATAAAGCCATTCATTACTCATTAGACATGTACCAGATAAAATACCAGAAGATGACATGGGTGAAGTCCATGGATTTGAGGAGGCACCAGAGTAGGTTACAGATAATTATTGGTAACCCGGAGGGACGAGCATACCACCATAAATATGTGACTCGGGTGATGTGGTAAACATCGACGAAGTAGCAATAGTAGATGCTGTCAAAACTCTAACAGATGGTACAACCAGAGATGTTGACTCAGCCATGGTCAAATGACCTAGTGTATACCCTATAGGATCTACAGAAACTAAAATTGAAACACGATAAATAGAAGTAGGGTAAGACAATCGAGGAATAGAGTCGTAAATCTCCAACCCAAAATGAGTTGGATTTGGGGGTGTGTTTCTTCTTGAGGTTATTCCTCAATCGAAATAAAAATAGGTGGAAGAATTTCGCCATTAGGCCCGAGATATATATTAGGTGGTTGACTGCGGGAAAGGGAAGACTCATAGGCTACGATCGACTGTGACCGATATAGGAACAAATTTTTGTTGTTCGACTTTCGGATCTAGATGTTCTGGTAAAATAATGATGGGATTCAAATCAACTTCTAGTTGAATAATGTCGGGTTCTAGAGGTATGGTCTCACTAATTAGATGTGAAATTTCCATAGGTAGCCGCGAGGACTTTGTTTCGACAACAGTGGATAAACCAGGATGTGTAGAAACGACTCAAGATGACTATGGTATATGTGATGAAGATGACGCACCAGAGGTATTGATGGAACTAGTTTCGGTAGAATGAGGTCGCCTTCATTGACAAAAAATGGATTTCAGTACTAAAGGTAGTTTAAGTTCTATTATACGCGAACGATGGGGAAATAGATGTTCTTCTTCCATGATGACTGATCGATTTTATTACAAAAAAAAAAAAACAAATAAAAGGGTGATACTAGGCAAAATGTTTACCAAGAAATTGTGAACTACAAAATACCTCTTGGCGAACCAAGAAGTACGGGCAGGCAATCTCCCCGAATGTTGTGTTCGGTGTATCACAAGTTATAAGGCATTCGACTCAGTTACCTATGGATGGTAAGAAACTTAAATTTGTCCTCCCAAATATACAGGAAGGTACGTGGAGGTCCTAGTCCATATTAGTGCTTCTTAATGTGAAACTGCACAGTGAGAGAACCCCCTTATACTTTTCGTACTATAACATCGCCATATAAACCTGAAGGTACATGGAAGAGCTACAATATACTTACATACGTGGAGTGGGATTTCACACTCGGAATGTATCACAAACAAGTTAGCGAGATCTGCTATGTTTAACGACGTTGAAACACGTATCTAGCCTAGACCTTCTAAGTGTTATTGTTAATGTTACAATGCTTTATTAGGTTGATTGAGGTGAATTTTAAGTTGATCTTGTTTAAAAGTTTATCTTTGGGTTTCACCGCGTGATGTAATGGGAAATTTCTAAAATGAAAACTAAATAAGAAGAAATCTTTTCAATTTAGTTTTTCAATGAAAATCTTAGCTACTAAGGTGAAAGAGAAATCCCATTTTTGAGCATACAATAAAGAGCACAAACTAAATGCATATTTCCCTAATCTATTCCTATGCAACACACACAATCTCTAAATGCACATGCATGCTTTTATTTTAAGTTTCCTTTAATGTGAATGAGTAAAAAGAAACTAAATGCAAAAATCAATCAAACAAATGTTTTCTTTTGAGAAATGAGGAATGGAACAACAATTTCTCTTAGGAAATTGAAGAATGAAACGACAATTTTCCTTTAGGAAATGAAGAATGAAACGACAATTTCCTTTTTCAAAACATAATTTATCTAATGCCAAAATTAAAAACTTTGAATTTAATTTTCCAATGATAAAGAAAACAGCTAATGAAACATTGAACAAACAAATTTTCAAAGGAGGAAGAACAAGTAATGTTTGCTGGTCTCTAAGAACAATCAGACATCTAAGAATACAATAGAAAATTGGCTGAAACTGAATGTAAAGAAATTTTTTGATGGAATTTGGCTGGCTGAGGGGGCAACGCACCCTGTAAGGGCAGACAATGCGTTGCAGCACACCCCTAAAAGGGAGACAATGCACTATACCCTGACCAACAATGTGTTCGCAGTAGCTAAGTTTGGAAAACAAGAACCTTAAACACACTTCTAAAGAAAACTGTTCATTCAAATGACTGATAAAATGAAGTAAGTCTACTGATGATGGTAAACAAAGATAAAAACACCAGGAATGATGGATTTTTCCCTAGTATGGTCTCTAATTTGTTATATGGAACTATAATCTACGAATAAACTAGATTCCTTGAGTGTGGTGTTCCTTCACTCAGAACAATGAAAGAAAGACACCTATTATTTTCTCTAAGACAAATAGATATACAAAAAGGAAAGAAACCTACTTGTGATCCTTTCGCTCTCTTTCTCCTTCTTTCAATGTTGCCTTCATTCTAAATCCAACTAAAGCCGCTAGATCGATACCTGCAATCAAAGACAGAGAACATAAAACAACATACAAATATACAAGTATCTACTTATCTTAACCAAATATAACCGATTAGATCTGAGAATACATACACAATTGATGATGCAATTCACAAGATATAAGCATACATATGAGAAAATGAATAGATATCTTTATTAAGAAAGTAGGAGGAGAAGATTACAACCAATAGATCGATTCATCATCAACCTGCTCCAACTTCATTCCATCCTCATCACACCAAGTATCATCTCAACAACATAACAATACTTCCAGCTCTCATCAATTGAGAATCCAACAACATAACGTTATACAAATTTCTCCCTCCCTAACACTTAGATGAATGCTCAATTTATAGGGAAATTGAAGGTAGTTTCTCAATTTATGGAATTGAATGGCTTTCTAATAATAGGTGAGACATGTTTCCAAGTTCAGTGGTGATGAATGAACACTTGTATTCGAAGTATGACACCTATGAGCTCTTCTTGAAGGAACTGGACATGTGGATATTCCTAGAACAATGATGATTTTTCTCCCAGGAGACCAACACACTCTTAAGTGTCGGGAAGTGCACTCTTGCATGTAGGTAAGTGCACTGCAATGCACATAGGCCAATTCATAGGTGCAATGATGGTTCAATGGGTCATATAATCTATATTTCAAACATTGGAAATCTCACAATCAAAGCCATCAATGGAATGACTTCTCTTAGGGAATATAGCAACTAAATTAGGGGATGATAGACCCTGTTCATACTGGTCTTAGGGGATGATGCCGAAATTGACCTATAACAGGTTCTTTGGCTAACAGATCAGGGCTTATTGGGAAATTTACGGGTCTATGGGTCTCTCCCAAATTTGTTGGATCTTGGATAGATACCAAATAGAAACCCAAAATCAATGGGGAGGTGGTTTCTTCCTTTGTAAAGAAGGGGTTTTTCAATTTTTATTTTGAGGTTGAGGAGGATCGAGATTTCATCTTCAAAATTGGGCCATATTTCATGGGAGCTCAAGGGATTTATCTGGATTGTTGGAACCCAAGTTTTAACCCAGATTGTGATATCTCCAAAACTATTCCAATATGGGTCAAGTTGCCATATATTCCTCTCCATTTCTGGAATGATGCCACATTCAAGCTTATTGGCAACTTTCTGGGAAAATATATTGATTGTGCATAACCCAAGAATTTACGTTAAAGTCGACTTGGAAAAGGGTCGTCTAGAAGTTATTAATATTTGCATGGATGATTAGACTCACATATAGGAAGTTGACTACGACCAACTTCCCTCAAAATGTCGGATTTTCCATGAATATGGGAAATTTCTATAGAAACTTCATCAAATCACAAGTTACTCAAGAAAAGTAGGGAGACCAAAGGGATTAATGGCAACAATCTAAAATACAAAATGGCCCCAACATACAACAACCTCCTCAAAAGGGAAAACCTACTCAGTAGATTAAAGGCAAGTCGAATAAAAAAAACACTAATGCAAATAAAGAGGTATAAAGTCAATCGGGAAACCAAATTATGTGAATAACAAGTATGAATCATAGGAAAATTTTAACAAAGAAGAATTTTCCTCAAAAAATCCTCCAAATACGTTCTCCAACACTCTCCCTCTCAAAGCCCCGATAAAATTTTGGTGGAGGAGAATAAGTCTCTTGAAGGTTCCCAAAATTCCACAGATGACTCGTTGGAAGAAGAATAGGATGCTTACCATTCCTCAAAGTAAGCCACAAGTCCTACTCCTATGGCTATCTCAGCTGATGAGAAATCAAAGGTCAAAAAAACTAGAGAAATGGAAAGAAATATTCAACACACAAGGAGGAAAACTAACAGGTAAATCCACACAGAGTAAACACAAAAAAACAATGAGTTGGGATATAAGAGCACCATTCCCTAATAATTAGCCTATAATGGATGTAAATAAGGAAAAAAATTTGCAACAACATGCCCCTAGAAGGGGGGAACCCATTCTAAAAATAAGTAATGAATATTGTCACCTGGAAATATAGAGGCTTTGGTTCTAGAAAGAGAATAACAGAAGAAAAATCATTGGAAGTTAAGGAAAATATAGTCGTTTCCATATTCCAGAAGAATAAAATGGATGAGAATGATCTCTCATATAAACATAGAAAGATATGAAATAGTACCCTTCTCCTTTCTATCAACTCTCGGGGCGCATTAGGAGGCCCGTGCACATTTTGGGATCCTGAAATATTAAATCTTTCGAACAATTTTAAGACACAACATTGAATTGCCACTTCCTTCAAAATTTTGGCCCTAAATCAGGTATATGATCTATGATAATATCTACATGCATGTTAATTTTAGAGAAAATTAAGAGTGTTGGAAATCTCTCATGGATCTAAGAGAAAAAAAATATGGAACTAATTGCATTATTGGTGGAGATTTTAATTCTACCTTCTACCATAAGGAGAAGAGAGGGGGGACATTGGTTAGGGATACTTTCCAAGGATCCATGGAGGCTCTAATAAAATACTTGCATCTGATAGAAATTAAGCCCCCTTGGATTCATTTCACTTGGAATAACAAGATATTTGGGCCTAGGCACCTCACAACATGATTAGAGAAGCTTTTGGCTTCCGACCATTTTATCTCTTTGAATCTTGTTCTCCAATCATTCATTCTCCCTTGGAATGGATATGATAATCAATCGATCATGCTGAGAATTAGCCTTCCTTAGAATTACAGACCCATTCCTTTTCGATTCTTGGCTCTTTGGCTCCAATCCTCAATGTTCTCAAAGATAGTTGTTGCTTCTTGGAATAAGTGGGTGGATGGAAACCCAATTGGTATTTGGGAAACCAAAATTAAGAGACTCACACAAGACATCAAACAATGGTTAAAGAAAGGAAAATTAGACAACCAAATATCTCTTCTAACTTAGGAAAAAAAGTTGAACAAATTCAATCCCAGATGGAAATAAAGTATGTCTCATACGATCTATTGCATCATGAAGTAAAAACCTTCCAATCCTATCACACATTTTTAAAACAAGAACAGGAGTTCTAGAGATTAAAATCAAGAAGCATCTGGTTAAAATTGGGGGATAGGAACATAGAGTTTTAAATTCCATAACCAAGCAAAGAACGGGGAGAGGAAAAACAACATTTCAAAAGTTCAGGTGCAGGGGAAAAAATTGATGATTTTTAGTTAATCCAAGAGGCAATCTATGCTCACTTTAGTAACTTGTATTTGGCCCCAGATCAAATAAATGAGGAGGAAAAGCACTTCATGCTAGAACAAGTTCCTGAGCTAGTTTAGTAAGAGATGAACACCCTTCTCATTATCCCCCCTTTTGTAGAGGAAATAAATTAGGTTGTCTTCTCATTCCACCTAGACAAATATTTGGGCCCAGATGGCTTCCATGCTCTCTTTTATCAACATTTCTGGAATTTAAGTCACAAGGATCTATCCATAATCATAGGATATTCACCCAAACAACTTTGTATGGGAGGAGGAATACAATCGTCCTTTTTAGCTCTCGTTCCTTAAGAGAATAATCCTTCTTCCTTCGCCAAGTTTTTCCCAACCTCCCTTTGTAATGTATCTTACAAGATTATCTCTAAATTGTTGGCGATGAAACTCAAGAAAATTCTCCCATTCATAGTCTCTGAAAATCAAGGGGAAATCGTCCCATGGAGGCATATTATTGATAACATAATTATGATCTAGGAAGAAATTGATTATATGTGGCGAAGAGGTGACTAGGGAATGGTTATAAAACTTGATATGGCAAGCACATTCGAAAGAGTTCGACACAATTTTATTTTCAAAGTCATGAAAAAGATGGATGGTATTGTGTATTGGATCTTTGCGGATTTTCCCCTTAATCATGGCAGAGGCTTTCATGAAAGGTTTATTCAATTGGTGGTATTATGTATTGGGTATTTGTGGATTTCCCCCTTAATCATGGCAGAGGATCTCGTTTCTTCAAGGCCTCTATGGGGCTAAGACAAGATTTCCCCATTTATCCATTCTTGTATATAATAATGGTTGATTACCTTAGTAGGAATTTGGAACATGAAAGAAACATTGATCGATTACCAGGGATTCATTTCTCGGTTGGCATCAAAAGCATTAATCATGGCCAGTTCACAGAAGGCACAATTCTTCTGGGAGGAGCCCTAGTCATGATAACTAAAATATACAGATGGATTATGCATATATTTCTTAATGTATCTCAAGGACTGGTAAATGAGGCCAAATCCAAAATCTTCTCATGGAATATCAATACAATACATCAAAATAAAATTTCAAATAAATATGCGTTGGGTTTCAAACTGGTGGCAGAATGGATGGATTTCAAATATTTGGGGACGCAAATATGTTTAAATAAATCCTCCTCCGTATGTTTTAATATTCACAAAATTAAAAACAAATTGAAGAATTCGGGAGCCCACTAAATATATCTGGATGGAAGAGTTGTTCTATATAAAATAGTTATTTCATTGATTCCCATGTTCCAATTCTATGATCTATTGGATCCTGAGTTCCTCCTGCTTCGATTAGGGGTCCTTCTACGAAATGTTTTATGGGAGGGAGATAAGTCTTCGACCAAAAAAAATCATCTTGTAAATGGGCCACTATTAGAGCTCAAAAAATTCATGGAGGCTTGGATATTAGAGACCCTTCTTTGTTTAATATTACATTTGGGGTGAAGCTAGATTGGAAAATGAGCACTCAACCCAACTCTGGTGGGACCAAATATTGAAGGAAAAGTGTCAACAACACCCTGAGGTAAATCAAGAATACAAGAAATGTTATATTTGGAATCTCATCTCATATGCATCCTTCCTGATCAACTTACATATCAACTGGATCCATGGGAATGGAGAATTTATCACACTTTAGGAGGATTTAATTCTCAATCATATGTTGCTGGAGAAAATAGAGGAATTATGCTCACTAATATCCCATTTTCATCTAAGTGGGATTAATACTCTAGCTGACATTTCTCAGTGAAATAATGAGGGTCTTTGGACAAATTGGAATGTGGGTGATCTCCCTCATAATGTTAAGCCACTTGGTGAAATTTTTAAAAGGAAATTGGCTGGCAGTGCGCCTATCAATAAATTCCTTCAAGACAAAATTAGATGGAAATCTTCATCATATTCATATAAGGAGATTTATATGGATCTTCTCTTTCAATCTCGAATCCCTCCCAAATCCTATATTTGGAGCAAGTTATAGGCTCTAAATTCCCTTCCAAAAGTTAAAGATATTTTGTTGGTTGTTAATACACAAAAATATACTAAATTTAGAGAGTCTTAGGAAGAAGGGCATCCATGGCCCATTGAGATGCCCCCTGTGTGAAAATCAAGAGGAATATATTCCCCATATTGAAGACAAATAGGTAGGTTCCCTCTCTCCTTTGTCCCTTCCCATTTAGATTCCATCTTCTAAATCACATCAACCTTGATGGGAGCTACACTTATCTCCTTTGAAATTGGTAAAGTGGAAGAAACAACAATGAAAATCGACATTGTTGTTGAATATTTCCGGAATAGAACTGTGTGGTTTTCGTGATCCATCTAATGTTTCAGATGGTAACTCGATCCATCAATGGAAAATACAATTTGATGGGGTTTCCAATAGAAATCCAAGGGTGGTGGGAGGGGGAGGGATTTTACTTAATTCCGATGGAGAAACATAGGTAAATTTCTCATGGGGTGTAGGAAGGAAATTCAACAAACAAGTAGAGATGTATGGGCTCTTGTAATGTCTATGCATTGATAAAGGAAAAGGTGTGGAAGATATTGTTGTCTTAGGAGATTAATTTCTTATGATAAAATATCTTAATAATGATATTAGTGTGAAATATAACTCTCTGGATTTGGTGCTCCAGAGAATTAAAAGATCGATTGTATTATTTCATTCCAAGAGGTGTTATCACATACTCTAAATCAACAATGTGGAAGTTGATTTGCAAGCGAATAAGGCTTGCTCTCTGGAAGAGGCTAAGTTATAAATTAATGACTATAGTAGACTTTTTCCTATACCTTAAATTTCCATATGGCCCCATGAGTTTGGTTACTCCCTAGGCTCCTCCCTCATTGGATTATGGAATTCATCAAAAACATTATAAACCCTTATCCTCTCCCTTATATCCCCTCCACCCTTTGTCACATCTCCCATTATAATCTTCGTAATAATTTTAAAGGTTTTATGGTTTGGTTCTATGTTAGCGGGGTTTCCTTTCACGACATGTCATATAATGTGTGCCACTTCCTTGCAATGACATTGTTCTTCACCTCACATACTAGGATTTACTGCATTTATTATCCCTGGCCTTGTAAACACCTTCCTCTCATGATAATGATGGACATTTTTGGAATATGTATGGGGAAATTTAATGATCTGATGATGAGAATCATGTGGATTGACAGGGGAAGGAGTGTTAAATTTGGATTGTGCTTCGCTCTAGCTCCATTCATGTTTTCATTCACTCCTCTGATTGCTCTATCTCCTCAGTGGTCTATGAATTTGGTTTTGGTTCGGTATTTGGGTTCAATTATGTCATTAATGTAGCTAAAATTTCGGCAACTCTGCGAAGAGCTTTGATTCAAATTTCAGTTGCTTGTTTTTTATGTGGAAAATTTGTGGGTTATGCACTCTAGTTTGTGGGAATTTTGGAGACTAGGGCTCACTAGTTTGGAGTCATTCTCGACAGAGCCTAGGCTCCCTTTCTCTATCATCCTCAATCTGGTTCACGCTCCAATTATAGAAGGTATCTCTTTGTTTCTGATTTTCAATTATGTTCTCTACACTCAATTCAACTTGGATGGAAAATCTAGGGTTATAGGCTCTTCTTTCAGTGCTTTGGGATTTAATTGGAATTTATGAAGGTGGTTTGAGGTTTTTCTGGTTAGCCCAACAAATCTGTTTTAATACTTCCATGGAGCTTTGTGCATGATTATGGTTCATTGGTGGTAGTGTAATTTATTGATTCCTTCCCCAAAGCCGACATTAGAATCCTCTACAAAGTTGTCAGAAATTGTTCATGGTTACTACATTCCCATTTGGGCTATGGTCTCATTTAATTTAAGGTCTAAGAAGATATAATTGGAGTCCTCATGTTATCAATGCCCTGAAGCCATCGTGGGGAGTCTTGGGTTGCTTCCATTTGCTATCTAGATTCTTAAAAGCCTTGCTCAATGTTCTCTCATGAATTCTAATTCTAACTTAGAGACCTACTCAACAACAAGCCCCAACTCTAATTGTTTTTCTACCCATGAATCTCTTTATATGGAATATTATGGTTTGCAAGTAAAATTTTTCCAAATTTATCACCCTCGGGTGGATGCTATTGACACTCAAACATCAAATCTCCCACTTGACAGATGAAGTAGACACACTATGTAATATAATAATGGAATTCAAACTTAATAGAGAAGCACCCACAGGTCCACACCAACACCAGGAGGATTCAGGCAAGCGGGGCATTGAGCTTAATAGGCCAAAAATCGAAAATGATTAAATTTCATGATTGTCACTATATGTGGGTATTTTTTCCTTTTTTGTTATTTTGAAAATATGATGTAATCAGGTCTATTGTTAGTTTTTTGGGTTCCTTTTATGTAATGGGTTTGTGACCACTCTGATTTTTTGTCAGTTTTGAAAATTGATGATGTAACCCTCGTGTATTTGATGCGATTGTGCGTAGAGTTAATATCAAAAAACTCATTTTTGTGTAAAAATAAAAATCCTAGCTTGTCCATCTACGAGATTCACATAAATGAGTGTTTCTTTCTACATTGGATTCTTTAGTGCCTCTTTGAAAAAAAAAAATTCTTCCATGTTTGTGAAATGGACATATAATCCAAAATTTATCTTGAGTTCATTTAGAGTTGAAGTTATTGTCTCTTGTGTCCTTGTCTAGGTTTCCTCTGTGGATGTAATCCCTTCAATAATCAGAAGAATCAACTAGATTGTCCAATCATGGAGAATTTTCCAAACAAGAAACTTGCAACTATATGAGAGACCTTGTTCTATCTGAACCATCAGGAAGTTGGATCACTTGCATGTTCAAACACAATTTAAATTAATAAAATTATAGGTCTTCTATTACTTTATGCAAGAGATATAATATATTATTTCCAAACATTGAATTTTGATGGTTTAAATGCATAGTAAATGACAAGATTACAAGTGCAATCTAGTTGACATGCCTCGTATGTTTTTACTTTAAAGCCAATTCAAGGCACACTGTGAAAATTGGAGGTTTACTCGTGAATTTATGACAATGTATATACATGCTCTCTTCCTATCAATAATCAAGAAGATCTATGAGCATTTAAGTCTTGCATTATCATCTAATCCCTTTAAAACAAATGATATGCAATAACCAAGAATAAAGTCTAGAATATCTTGCATATTCGGATTATTAACCACAATAGCCATTTTTGTGTTGATGTTTCAAGTCTATAACAAGACTCATTGTCACGAAAAATCCACAGAGAAGAGTGAGAATGAAGGGTAATTAATATGGAATGGAGGAAAAGAGATGAGAAAGAGCCGACCAAATAGCCTAATCATTAATAAGATGAGATATTATTATTATATTCAATTATACTATGGAACTTATTAATATTAGGGTTGATATTAGGAATAAATTATACCAAGGATAATGGAGAATATAATCTAATAATATTATTATAAGTATTAATCATTATAATATTATTATAAGTATTAATTATTATCATTATTAGTAGTAATAATAATAGTTATTAATAATAATGCATTTTATTAATAATATAATAATATCATTGCTTATAAGGGTGAATAATTAATAAAGTATTAAGGATTATTTATAATACTTATTTTTTTTGAAAACTTGCATTGATTTGGAAAAAGATACTTGAGTTTGAAAACCAAATCAATATTCAAGCACATGAACTAACTTAATAGCCAAAATGGAATTAATGTAGAATGCAATCTCCAACAATGATGATACAATTAGCATGGCTTAGAAATACCATGAAATGCTCATGAAGATTAAGGCTTGAAGATGCAAATCAAAGAATAATAACCAAGGTAGAGTATGGCCAACAACATAAAATGCATTCATATAGTTTGATATGCATATCATGGGCATATGAATCTTGAGATGCATCATGAAAGCAACTAATTCACAAACCATAATGCATTTAATAGACTTATAACCATGATAAAACAAGCATGTCATTTTCACTCATGTAATATAAATTCATGATTTGTGAATTGAAACACATGTTATGGTAGTAAGTAGCTTAGGAACATGTGAATGATGCAACACGTTGACAAAACATAATGCATTGAAAAAAGCACAAACCAAAATAAAGCAATGATGGGCATTAGCAACTATAAATTTAAAAAATAACTAGATCATCAAAATGTTTAACCAATTCAAGATATAGACACATATGTTAAACTTTAAAAACATAGGGGGACTCAAAAATTTAGACATTTAGGCTAAAATTTTGGGTGTTGTTGTAGTGGCTACAACAGGTTGAAAAAGTTGCAATATTAGGGGGAGGAGGAGGAAGGGGCAGGGAGGTGGACCTCATCAAGAGGAGTTTTCCACAGAGCCAAGAATATGTGAGCTAGGGTTTCAGATGACGTAGGGCATGATATCATTAAGGCAAATAGTGACTAGTCCACAAGCCCAAGATTAGCTTATGTATGATAAGTTGTTTTCAAGTTAATATTTTTAGCAACTTGTCTTAACAATTATTTTTACTTTCAATAAGCTAATAATTGGTCCATCAAATTAGGTTTTGTATAATTGAGGCCATAAAACTAAAATTTTGTCAATTTACTTTAAAATTATATATTAATTAACTAAATTTATTATTTTTGACAAATAGACTATATAATGGAAAAATACTCATTATAACAAAAAAATCTTTACTCATTCATTTTAACGAAACATGTAACAAATATACGTACAAAATGCTCATTATACCATTAAAAAAAAGTATGCATTGATTTCAACGAAACATATATCCAATATATGTATACTAGCATTTGCACTAAAAGAGTGCAAAGATATGCCGATAGAAGCTTAGATGAATGTAGTGTGTTTTTCATTTTTTTAAGTGTGTTTTTTACTTCTTTGACTGGTTTAAGTGTGTTTTTCACTTTTCGACTAGGTTATAGCTTATATCATGTGTTTGGCATTTTATCGACTCATTAAATCCCAATTTTCCCTTTCTGGTTAAGATAAATAAATAATTAAATACTACCAGTTAATATGGAGTAATGGGATAACATTAATATACAATTCTTTCATTAAATTGTATCATTAAAAAGATGAAAGTGATTGTTGGGCCAGAATTGTGATTTACGGATAAAACATGCTTCCCTAGATAGGTGCTAGTCTAGAACAATAGATTAAAGACTATACGACTATTTCTCCTAACTAAGAGAAAACACACAGAAAGGATTAGAGGCTTACTTTTGATCCAAGCACTTCTAAATGGCTCCTTCTATCGCTTCCATTACAGCTTCAAATTCCAGCAGTTTGTGCGAAATGATTCCTACAAGAATGAACACTAAACAGTAGAATATAGAAATAATGCAGATGTCTATTCAAGTTAGTTTTCTAAATCAGTAAAGCATAAACCATATATATAAACCAATATCTTGCAATATGGAAAATAAAAGCCAATACAGATGCATATAGGAAAAAATAAGTTGTACTCTTTATTAATGATAGAAGGAGAGGTTACAACCAAGTGACTAATTTGAATTGACCCTTCCAGAAACGTTCTCCAGCCTCATCACAGTATAAATCTCTCCAGAAGCAGCTACACAAATCTAACTCTCAATTGAAAATTCACCAGCATCTCTCTACTCAAATTCTTCCTCCTCAAGCACTCAAATATGTGCTCAATTTATAGAGAAGCTGAAGGTTTTTTTGCAATAAATGACTTTCCAATAATAGGCAAGACATGTTCCCAATCTTGTAGATGTAAAATGGACGCTTGGATTCGAAGTGTTGTGGATGATGTTGTCACCCTCCTAGAGACAGCCTAGAGTTGCCATAGACCAGTGCCTAGGACATCTTAATATAGCAAGGAGCCCTTTTAGTTTGGGTTGTCAGTCCAAGAACTCGCTTACTATCTCTTGCTCTAAACAAGGAAATTAGTTCTGAATGGGACCAATCTCTCTCAGAAGCTAGTACAAAGACAAGAACAATGTAGGAACATCAAGTAAAACTCCAATACAAAGGCATCAGACAGTTAAGAGACCGCTTACTGTAAAGAGGGCCAGTTCAGATAATATATCACAGAAATCAAAGATCAGGAAGTGAATGCAGTGAGGAAACATAAGAAGATATTGGCTGGCATGAGACTGATACCCAGATACACAACAGAACCATATAAGGGCACACCAATTTACGAATCCTTATATGACAATGGCGTTTTAAAAGCACCCTCCTCAAGCAACTAATATAGCAGAAAATATGGAAAGAGTGAACATGGAACAGTATACCATGACTAGGCCTATTTAAAGTGCTTGACTAATTCCAGAAAGGGCATCAACGAGGATGAATCCTTAATGCAAACTAGTGAGCCACTCACATTCTAGAACATGATACAAGAAGATAATGAGCATGAAAGAGATATTGTATTAACACATGAGAGAAATTACATACTGTGAGATACCAAAGACCAGAATCCTCATTACAGTTATAACCCCTCCTCACTGAGACCCTACGGGCTCTGAACCTTCATACAGGAAATATTACAAGATGTATACAAGAGCCTTTTCACTGCACAGTTTGCTGATAGAAATCTGGGACCCTTACAATATCTTTTCTTTTCGCTTTTATAGATGAGATAGAGAATTCTAGAGGAGGAGGTAGATAGAAAGCATTTAATAACTTATTTTGAATCAGATGGCGGAAATCATTCGCGCCCATACTGTGAAATGACTGAACATAATTGTCTGTACATTACAATTTATTTCTGGAAATGAATGCTAGGAATGAAAATCTGCTTATACACAAGATATAAATAATAAAATATGAAAACATTTGGCCTTTTTCTGGAGGAGGAAGATCTACGGCAATAAAACCTTAAGGCGCCAGTTCCCATGCATGGTACTTTCGATCTTCAGTTCTTGAATTTAAATTTGAAAACTCTTTCGAGATGGACCCTGAATTCATTGCTTCTTCATTAATAATCTGTTGCTGCATTAATTTTTTCATCCGCCCAAATGCGTCCCTTTTGATTTTTCTCTGGAGAGTTCCATGGATCGAAGTACCCTTCTTTAATGGAGGTCACATCATAGTGAATTCCGGCTCATTTCCGCTAATATTGTTCCCACCACAAGCTCCTGCAAAAACCAAAGACTGTTGAATAAAACTGATGATAGAGATAGTGGACAAAGTGAGACTAACAGAAGTGGTGGCATAGACATGAGAGGAGGATGGAATGATACGGGGGAGTTACAAAGGGAAGACATAACAAAACAGCGAAGCAAAGGCTTAAGAGGTGGGACCAGGAGCGCATATCGCAAAATCGCAAGAGGAGAAAATGCAATGGAAGAAGAATGGAATAACCAAAATTCCGCGCTCTGCGCTATGCGATGGGCATGGTCAGTTGAGCGTGGATCGCAAAAATGAAAAATGTGATGGCGGGGGATAGCGCACATGAGAAACTGCGCTTTTGTGATGAGGCAGACATGCGATGGCGCAATTATGCGATCTGCGATAAACGCTCAAAGGGGCAGCACTTGGTTACATGCAACAAAGGAGGTGCGGAGCTAGGAGGAAAAGGGGCTAAACCTTATATAACCCTTTAAAGTGGACTTTAGCCCCTTTTTCAATGTATTTCTGATGTGGGAATGAGCAGCGGTAAAGGGGAAAGAAGAGGCTATGGCCAAGATTCAAATGGAGGGGCTGATTTGTACAACATCGGCTCCAACTGGGGATGACATGTTCATCGTCGGGCATGCCGAGAACTCGCAGACCTCAGACACTTTTGCATTTTCTTCAAAACTTATTAGGTTATTTATATTATTTACATTTCAAAATTGGAATCACACTTGCTTATATTATATACATAAAATACACCAAGCCTGATCCGCCTGAGTCAGTACTGAAAGTAGTGTTTAAGGAATTGTCCATTCACGGGAGCGTCCAACAGATCACCCTGTAGATTTTCTAACATGAAAGTATTATTTCTCCCTAGGTTCACTATTTTGAATGGACCGAACCACAGCGGGTCAAACTTGGCATGCTTGCCTTTTTCTGCTCTGCGAACATCCCACCTGAGAACCAGGTCTCCTACTTGGAAATTCCTATCTTTTGCATGGCGATCAAAAATATCCTTCATTTTTTCCTGATACTCTATCAGTCTCTCATTTACCTGGTTACGCATCTCTTCCAATTCTACCAGCTGATTAATTCTTTTGATCATGTCATCTGGTTCTTCCTGATTCTCTTGCATAAATCGTGCCACCGGCAATGCCAATTGCAGAGGAAACACAGCAGCTCGCCCATATACCAGCTCATAGGGTGACTTCCCTGTTTCTCTTTTGCTGGTTATCCTATTTGCCCATAGAGCAAACTTCAATTGAGAGTCCCAGTTTTTCTGATTTTCAGCTATTGTTTTCTTCAGAGCCCTTACCAGGGTTTTGTTAGAGGACTCTGCTAAACCATTCCCCTGTGGATAGTATGCCGTGGAGTGAGTCAATGTAATGTTATACCTTTGACAAAACTTTACAAACCTGGCAGACTTGAAAGCCTGCGCATTGTCAGTTACAATTCTGGCTGGGCAGCCAAACCTGGATATAATATTTTCCTCTATAAACCTCATGATCACAGCATCTGTAGCATTTCTTGTAGGTATGGCTTCCACCCATTTCGTGAAGTAATCTGTGGCTGTTAGTATCCATCTATGCTGGCCACTTGATGGAGGATGTATTTCTCCTATAAAATCTAGTCCCCATTTCTGAAAGGGTTCATTTACATGGATGGGAATCAAGGGCATAGCTGCTAATTTCTGTCTTTCTGCAAATCTTTGGCACTTGTCACATGCTCTGACTTGGACAAAAGTATCTGAGTACAGTTTTGGCCAGTAAAAACCGGCCCTCAAGATTTTATGTGTTGTGGCCTTCCAACTGTAGTGACCTCCACAAATTCCTCCATGAAATTCTGTAAGTAGTTTCTGCACTTCATTTTCTGTGAGGCATAACAATAATATACCTAGAGGGTCTCTCCAATAGAGCTGTCCATTGGCAATTACATATTTTTGTGATTTCATTCTCACAGCTCTGTATTTTACTTTATCACAACCTGTAGGACAGCTAAGCGTTAAAAGATATTCAACTATTTCTTTATACCAAGGACTAGTTAGATATTTCACATGTATCTTTTGCGTAGCCATCTCTAGTCCTTGCTGCTCCTCTTCTTTTTCTGATTCTTCATTTGCTAACATGGATAGATTAATGCCCAGAGCTTGATGATTTGATTCAGATAACATCTTGGCAAGTCCCTGTCCTTTGACCAACTTGGTAGGTCTTATATCCAAATCATATTCCTGGATTTTTGCAATCCATCTTTCTCTTCTACCCTTGCTGTCTCCCTGTACCAGAATGTCTTTTACAGCAGCTGTGGGGACGTATGCAGTAATATGAGATTGAAAAACATAAACTCTGAAAGCTTTAAGGGACTTTACCAGGGCATATGCCTGCTTCTCCAATATATTGTATTTTAATTCAGCATCATAAAGTACTTGAATGAAGAAAGCTATAGGCTGTTCATATCCTTCTTCATTTTTCTGTAGTAACACTCCGGCAATTGTATGGGGTGAAGCAAATGAGAATATCATAAATGGCTTTTTGTAATCGGGTCCAGCTAGCACAGGAGCTTCAACGAATGCCTATTTTATTCTGTGAATGCATCTCTAGACTCCTGGGACCATTTGACTTCACTATCCTTTTTCAACATATTAGTTATATGCCTAACTATCTCAGCATAGTTAGGAATGAACCTTCTTAGAAAATTAATTCGGCCCAAAAACACCTGTACTTCCTTTTTATTCCTGGGCAGAGGAATGTTGTTTATTATTTCAACTCTTTTAGGGTCAATCTTCACGCCATCTTTAGTTACAATTTTCCCTAAGAGTTTTCCCTCATCTAATGCAAATAAGGACTTTTGAGGGTTAAGGGACAGGCCATACCTCCTGCATTTCTCAAAAGTTCTTCTTAAATGCTCAATATGATCGTCATCATTCCTTGAAAATACTGTGATATCATCAAGATACACCACCAAGAACTTTTCCTGTTCTCCGACAAAGGCTATGTCCATCGCCCTCTGAAAAGTAGCTCCTGCATTAATTAGTCCGAACGGCATCCTGGCATACATAAAGGTTCCCCATGGTGTAGTAAATGCAGTTTTCTTCTGGTCTTCTGGGAATATAGCTACCTGATTATAACCAGAAAATCCGTCCATCATTGACATTCTGGATGCTCCTACCACTTTTTGCAGGATGTGGTCCATCTTGGGCAATGGATAGTTATCTTTTAATGATGCTCTATTCAAATTCCTGAAATCTACACAGAGCCTTATTTCTCCATTCTTCTTTCGCACAGGAACAAGATTTGCTATCCATTCGGAGTACCTTAATGGTACAATTATCTTGGCCTTCAGTAATTTCTTAATTTCTTTTTCAATTGAGGGAAGTAGCAGAGGATTGATCTGTCTGAGTTTCTGCTTATAAGGCTTTGCATCTTCCCTCAGTGGAATCTTATGCTGCATTATATTTACATCAAAAAATTTTAGGTCCTGATAGGACCAAGCAAAAACATCTTTATAAGATTGAAATAACTTTAAATATTTTTCTTTATAATCTTCTGGGACCTTCTTAGATAATTTGATCATTTTAGGATCTGCATGGGTACCCAGATTCAACTCTTCCACTTGATCTTCTTCTGTTACTTTTCTGGGCTGCAATGGAATATCGTCTTTGTTAAATAATCTTTCTAGGGGCACCAACCCTCTAGGTATAACATTTCCTTTCAGCTGCAGCACTCTATTTCCTACTATCTTTTCTTCCCATTTACTTTCTGCAATATTTTCAACTTCTTCCTCCTCATTATCATCAATTTCTATATTTGTGAATTCTCCCACTGTCTCCATGAATCTTTTCATTTGTTCATCGTCTTCAAATACTTGCCAGTGCTTTATGTTGTCTGGAATGGATGGTCTGTAACGTACCTCCACTTCATATCTTAAAAGCGGGTTCTGAGGAGGACGGAATGTACTGGCAGCTACAGCAAGAGAATCTGCTATTCTGTTTTGCTCCCGGGGCATGAAATGTATATTAAATGCTGAGAAGAAATTTTCCATCATGTCCCATACTTCGTTTCTATATGCTCTGAGCCGAGGATGCTTAGTTTGGCATTGATTTTTGATCTGTCTCACCACTAGCTTGGAATTGAAGGACAGTGGCACCCATTTTCCAGTAGGGGAGATCAACAATACCCCCGCTCCATTACCTTCCCTTGAGTTTGCCCCATCAAAGTGCAAAGTCCATATTTCTGATTCCTTATCTCCTTTGGGCTGCTCGGCTTGGATTTGACCAAAAAGGGGTTCATGAGTATAATTCTGGTTTTCTTCTAACATCAAACATGAAAAGTCTCCCTCTTTGTTATAAACTGGAGAGTTCTCTGAGCAGTCAGCCTTAGTCACCATTTTAACAAATCTAGTCTCTCTGTATAACCTCCTTTCTTGACCCCCAAAGATTGGGACAGTAGCATATGTTAAATCCAGTTTAATTGACCCCCCGATCTTGGTACCCCATGACCTTGACAAGAGCATGCCAAAGCGGGCTGGGATATCAGCGACCACAATGTCCATGACCACACTCTTTGCTGGAATTTGGGCCAAATTGACCACTAAGTCTTTAATCATTCCCAAGCATTTAACTCTTTTGGAATCAAATGAATATAAATCTTTATATGGTCTTGTAATTTGCAGCCCTAGTTGTTCCATGACAAATAGAGGCATAAGATTATGGGAAGCCCCAAAATCTAACATACAGTTATGTAACAGCAGGTCATGTATAACTAGGGATACATAAAAGGGAGGAGTAGAAGGGTCTATCTCCTCGACATGTGGGCCAAAGACTACCATGGGTCTTTCTTCTTGAAGATTTAAACTATCAGGTGTGATTGGTATTCCAGGAGGAAGCATAAAGGAGGTGACTTGAGACTGATATATAGGCTGCTTCAATAATTAAGTCAATGGGACAGGAATCCTGATTTTCTCGAGTTCCTTTTGCAAATTGAAAGCAGATGAGGGCTTTTCTATCACAATTTCTTTTGACTCCTTATTCTCAACTAAAGACTTAACTTCTTTTGACACCGACTCAGTATCAGGAGAACTGACTATTTTAGAAGAAGAAGGAATCTGATCATTAGACTGCAAGGGGGTATTCAGAAGGTTCTTACCTTTTTCCGCGTTTTTCTTCGTTGTTGATTCCTTCTGAGCAGATGTTTCTTCTTGAGGCAGTTCTTCCTCTTGCTCCTGAGTTCTGGTCCTCTTCCTTGAGGATCTGAGATCACATTTTACGTTGAATTGCGCTTCCATGAAATCAGCGAATTGCTTACAGTAATGGTCAATCTCTGCTTCTTCGTCTTCATCTTGCAGCGGGCACTCCATATCATCATTATTTGAAAGAGCCATATTTGAATCTTCTACTCCATAAGCTGCATCTCCAGTGGAGTCATCTGCTGGTCCTTCCAAGTATAAGGGATGAGGTACCTGGTCTTGCCGTTCTTTTGTCTCTCTCGGCAATATCTGGAGAGGTGGCCTTCTATACTGGGGGTTATATCCTCTGTTAGGGGCATTATAGAAATTCTTGGGAGCTGCATTTTTAGCTTCCAGTTCAAGCTTGACCATCTTCTTTATCATTTTACTTATTTCATCTAATTTCTCTGGATTTTTTCTTGGCTTGAGGCGGAAACCTCTTCTTTGCCTCTCCTTCTAACATCTTGTTCAGTTTTTCCCTTTAGTTTCCCGATGGAGGCAAAGTTCGCTTCTAATTCCAGAGCATCTAATTGTGCGTCATCTAGAGTGGCAGGTTTCCTTTCCCTTAAGGAGAAGCCAAAATCAGATTCAAAGGCTGCTATGAAAATTATCTTGGCTGCAGCTTCATGGGGCTTCATCTCAGGGGGCAGGCTCAGGTATAGCTTATTGAATCTTTTAATAAAGTCTGAAACTCCTTCATTCTGTTTCTTCTTCATGGTATTAAATTCGGTGAGACATTGACCGTGGTCTTTCTTTTCTTCCCACTTCCTGAGAAAAGCATTTTCCATTTGGTCCCAGGTGGTCACAGAATTATTTCCCAATGTTTTAAACCATTTTCTGGCTTCCCCTTCCAAAGACTGCACAAATAATCTCAAGACCACATCTAGATGTTCAACATTTAAGTTCTCTGCAAGAGAGCAGAAGGTCTCGAGATGTTTCTGAGCATCAGCTCCATTTTCACCATTAAACCTCGGCAGAATCTTTAGATAATCTTGTGGCATATCATTTAATACTTGGGGCAAGGCCAGTGGGGCGTATTTGTTCAAAAGAAATGCAGGGACATTGGCCATTGGAGGAGGTGGGGGTTGCACAACAGTCTGAGATACAAAAGTAGGGAGAGGAGTAGGAGGAAGCGGAGTGTGAATAACAATGGGAATATATCGCACAGAAGCCTGAGGTGTGGAGGGGAATAACTCACGGTTAACAGCAACTACCTCAGTGACTTCTTTAATTTCTTCAGCCTCGAAAGCGGGATGAGATTCTTCTTCAATTGAGGCACTTCCTCTACGTGGAGTCTCCGAGTAAAACTCGGGATTTTCTGTTCTAACTTCTTGAGAAGAAGAGGGCGGGTAATCTTCAACGGAATATTCATAATTTTCAGCGCGAGTTGACTTCCTCTCCTTCCAAGTTCTTTTATGAATGATCTTCTCTGGGTCAGACACGTAAGGTGTTTTCAGTTGAGCTGTATCTGACCTCAAATGCGGCCTACGAGGAGCCAGGACTACCAAT
This sequence comes from Pinus albicaulis, assembly GCA_034641835.2. NCBI lineage: Eukaryota > Viridiplantae > Streptophyta > Pinopsida > Pinales > Pinaceae > Pinus > Pinus albicaulis. The sequence continues at coordinate 310,740,953 of CM076572.1, read as the reverse complement.
AAAATTTATCAAATAAAGACCAGTGGAGTCGCCAAGGTGAGAGATATGCAACTCTTCAACTCTCTGTGCTCACCTGATTAGAGAGTGAAAACAATTTGTCGAGACCCAGGGAAACTGATATTATTGAATTCGTTCCCCGGCAACGGCACCAGAGAGATGTTGTGGATGATTTTGTCACCCTCCTAGAGATAGCCTAGAGTTGCCATAGACCAGTGCCTAGGACATCTTAATATAGCAAGGATCCCTTTTAGTTTGGGTTTTCAGTCCAAGAGCTCACTTAATATCTCTTGTTTGAACAAGGAAATTAGTTTTGAATGGGACCAATCTCTCTCAGAAGATGACACAAAGATAAGAATAATGTAGGAACATCATGTAAAACTCCTTTACAAAGGCATCGGCATGTTTTGAGACCGCGATCGTGAAGAGGGCCAAGCCTAGATAATATATCGGCACAAATCAAAGACTGTGAAGTGAAGGAAAACTTGATGAAACATAAGAAGATATTGGCCGGCATGAGATCGATACCTTATTATTAATAACGTAACCATATAAGGGCGCACCAATTTACGAATCCTTATATGACAATGGTGTTTTAAAAGCACCCTCCCCAAGCAACTAATATAGCAGAAAATATGGAAAGAGCGAACATGGAACAGTATACCATGACTAGGCCTATTTAAAGCGCTTGACTAATTCCAGAAAGGGCACCACTTAAGATGAATCCTTACTGCAAACTAGTGAGCCACTCGCATTCTAGAACATGATACAAGAAGATAAATAGCATGAAAGAGATATTGTATTAACACATAAGAGAAATTACATACTGTGAGATACCAGAGACCAGAATCCTCATTACAGTTATAACCCCTCCTCACTGAGACCCTACGGGCTCTGAAACTTCATACAAGAAATATTACAAGATGTATACAAAATCCTTTTCACTGAACAGTTTGCTGATTGAAATATGGAACCCTTTTAATGTCTTTTCTTTTAGCTTTTATAGACCAGATCGAGAATTCTAGAGGAGGTGGTAGATAGAGAACATTTAATGACTTATTTTGAATCAAATGGCGGAAAACATTCGCGCCCACACTATGAAACGACTGAACATAATTAACTGTACTTTACAATTTATTTCTGGAAATGAATACTGGAAATGAAAACTGTTTACAAGCAAGATGAAAATAATAAAATATGTAAACATTCTGCCTTTTTCTAGAGGGGGAACATCTGCGGCAATAAAACCTTGAGGCGCATGTTTCCATGCATGGTACTTTCGATCTTCAGTTCTCGGATTTAAATTTGGAACCTCTTTCGAGCTGGCCCCTGAATTCATTGCTTCTTCATTAATAATCTGATGCTGCATTAATGTTTTCAACTGTCCAAATGCGTTCCTTTTGATTTTTCTCTGGAGAGTTCCATGGATCGAAGTACCTTTCTTTAATGGAGGTCACATCATAGTGACTTCTGGATCTTTTCCGCTAATTTTGTTCCCACCACAAGTTCCTGCAAAAACCAAAGCCTGTTGAATAAAACTGATGACAGAGAAAGTGGACAAAGCGAGACTAATAGAAGTGGTGGCATAGATATGAGAGGATGATAGAATGACGCGGGGAAGAGACTTCAAACGAAAACGCAGAGGCGTGACACATAACCGGAATATGTGAACAATTGAGAAACCATGAATGACATGTAGGCACACAACGAAAAATGGCGGACGGGCGCTGATGGTACGAAAACTTAGAAGATTAACTTTTTGGAGGAGTTACAAAGGAAAGACGCGACAAGACAGCGGAATGAAGGCTTTAGAGGTGGGACCCGGAGCGCATCTCGCAGGATCGCAAGGGGAGAAAATGCGATGGAAGAAAAATGGAATAGCCAAAATTCCGCGCTCTGCGCTATGCGATAGGCGTGATCAGTCGGGCGCAAATCGCAAAAATGAAAAATGCGATGGTGGGGGATGGTGCGCGTGAGAAACTGCGCTTTTGCGGTGAGGCGGACATGCGATGGTGCGATTATGCGATCTACGATAAACGTCCAAAGGGGAAGCGCTTGGTTATATGCAAAAGGAGGCGCAAAGCTAGGAGGAAAAGGGGGCTAAACCTTATGTAATCTTTCAAGGTGGACTTCAACCCTCTTTTCAATGTATTTCCGATGCGGGAAGGGGCAACGATGAAGGAAAAAGAGACTATGGCCAAGATTCAAATGGAGGGGCTGACTTGTACAACACGAAGCTTGACACATGTGAACTCTTCTAGAAGGCATTGGCCAAGTGGAGATTCCAGAACAATGATAATTTCACTCCCAATGTGAGCAACGCACCCGTGAATGTCGGGAAGTGCTTTGCAGAGCAGCCTTGCATGGGGATACCTGCATATGCAACACACTTATCCCCTTTAGAGGCTGCATTGGTGAGCTCTCATATGCTATATATTAAGCTTCAAACTTTGGAAACCTTTGCTTGATGAAAGTCTTGCTTGATTTGTCTTGTTCCTATCTTAGGGCATGTAGCAACTTGAAATGATAGGGAATGATAGAACCTTAATCGTTGGTCCTGGAGATGATGCCCAATTAACTAGGTCATTGGGAATGGTTCCCAGATTGACCTATAACAAATTTCCCCTAAAGCATGAGGTCAAAATAATAAAAACATTTTATTGAGATGCTTTACACTGTGATGGGCTGGAGATGAAGTGGAGTGGTCACTTGCATCAATCTTACAATACATTACATCATGATATATCCTCTTTGATCATAATTGTTGAGGGTAGGCATTCCCATGTGCAGCACATAAACAATCTAATAACATGTACATAATTCATAAAGTTGTCTTCATTGGAATGTTTCCAAAATGCAGACATGCCTACAGATATAGGTCCATGTTTGGATGATAATATGTATGTAAGGTCACCGTACAGATGATGTGTACAACAATCTTGAAATCGCAGCCCAGATGGATGAAACTAGATCCGGGGTCTTCTTATCTCGTTCACTCGATCATTTAGGTACAATTCAAGCCATGTGAATATATAATTTGTAGTTGAACATGGAAAGACATCGTTTGATTACCAACCAATGATGTGAGTTGTTAACAAGCATGAGAGAACCACCATTAATGCCAATGGCCCTCAAGGTACTACAGTACATTTTGTAAGGCGTGAATAGATGATTTTATGTCGAACGCCAAACAAAATCTTTCGGTCAAATGTCTGGAAGTGAGGATCTTGTCGATGCTACAACAAGCCTCATGGTACTGGAATCTGATATTTCTAAGTGAACTTCATGGATATTGATTTTTCGTCGACAGGAAGCCACCTTATTGCGAAACGAGAGTTACTGATTTCGAAGACAAAGGTATGACTTGATATAGCAATTTTCAGGGATAACAGTCATGAGAATGAAGGTTTATGAGTGTTACACAACAATTTGTCACCGTCTCTGAAATTCTCCATCCCGCACATTGGAGGGCTCTTTCCATGGCCTGTGAGCAGTGACATAACTTGAAAACAATTTCATGGCATTCCCCTGAACATACAATTTCAGTGCCTTGAAGACAACTTGTGAAAAACCCTAAAAATAGTCTTTTTTGCGTTGGCACGAGTACACAGTTCAACCCTCGCGCCAAGGGGGCAAATCCTCCAAAGAGGGCGCGCCAATTGGCGCTCTGTCTTAGAGCCGCACCCGCGCCAGGCTTAATAAAGGGTGTTTAAAAAAAAAAATGGCGGAAGATTGACTCCAACCAATTCCTAAACTGGTCTCTAAATTGAGTTGAGAGGTTGGCTTCGAATATCCATGTAGAGGAAGTAGTTTTCCACCTCTCATGGAAGCTTCCTTGAGGATAGGGCCAATCCCATAATTGTAGGGATCCCAACTCCCCTTCCACCATCTATATAAGCTTGCCATTTCCCTTTGCAAGCTAATCTCCAAGAGCCTTCATAGCCAAAAGAATGATGCAAGAGCTTTGATAGTCCTCATAGTGCCAAATCCATAGCAAGGAGATTGACGATCGAAGAGAGAGGCTTGTCCCCATCCCCGACAAGCTTTACCGAGACATGTTCCGTTGACGACCCGCCGAAGGAAGGTTCAACGTCAGAGTCAGGTTGTATTTTCCTTTGTTGAATTAATGATAAGTGACTATTGGTTATGGTTCCACTCGTATTGTTCATTATGATCATGAGTTGTGTCTTCTCTGACTGATACATAATTACATATATATTGGGTTTTACGTTTGTGTTTGTCGTGTTTTTCGTGTGTGCAGGTGTTCGATCGCAGCAGGCGAGAGGATTGTGATCTGCTGGAGCGAGGAAACAGGAGAATCATCTCTTCTACAAATGACAGCATTGGACTTGAGGTATGCCTTCTTCGCAATTTGGTTTATTGCAATTAGGAACTTGCGCCATAGCGTGTTTTGATTGTTGCTAGACCCGGTCTGGGCTAGTAGGGATCGCCTTTGTCCGCAGAGGGGATTTACCTGTACAACAAACTGGTGACTCCACTGGGGAGTTAGCTTGTTGTTCGCTTTATAAACTACAGACGAAGCCTGAAGTTAGCCAGATGGCCTTCGAAATTCTCTTGCTCTGCATTAGCGAAGTAGATCAATGCTGCTTTAGTCAATCTCCAGTCTAGTTTATGAACTGAACACTTGGAGTATTGTCTTGTCTTTCGGTCGTTTTTGACGTTGCTTGCTTGATCAGCTCTTTTGGCTAGTTCTTTTCATCTCTTGGGCTTTTGATTTAAGTTCCAACATCACTGGTCTGCTTCTTGGATTGCTTATTTTTTATTTTTCCTTAGTAAACTCGGTTGGTGTGCTTTTCAGTGTGACAGTCGCACCCACTGGCACATGTTGTCAGTGTATTACTCGCGCCAATTCCATTCTGGCGCTAGTTGCAGCCTTATAGTCGCACCAATCCTATAAGGTGCTAGGGTTTACTGGGTTTTGAGCCTTCTGAGACTGATCTGGGTGTTTTGTCTTGTTTTTTTTACTGCTTGAGTGTTCTGGAGCCTTGTTTGACTGACTGTGACCTTCTTCCTTTGGTTGTTTGCCCGTTTCTATCGATTTTACATTTTAGCCCTAAGGCATCTAGGAGCTATTGTGTGTCGAGCCTCCCTTGGGAGTTTGTGGTTTCTGTCTGTTCAGTTAGCTTTGTGATTGCTTCTCTGCACTCGTTTGGTGGTTGTCCTTTGTTTCATTGCGTTATTCGAGTGATTAGCTTCTCCTTCATTCGAATTCTGCTTTGTCTCGTTTTGGGCCTAGATTACACGGTTCAATTGAGTCTTTGGGTGTCTTTTTTATTTGAGGGACTTTTTATCGATTTGAGATCTGATTGTGTGCTTGCATTGAGTGAAATTTGATTGTTTTTCTCTTTTTCTTTTGCTTCTCAAATTGCTTGTCTCATTAGTTTTCATTTTGTTTAGTGCTTTTGCTCGTAAACATTGAAAATACAAAAAGAAATCTCTTTTGCTTTGGATTAGTTAATGTGAATTAGATATTTTTGGTGTTATTAGTGATTAGTGACATTGAAAAAAAACTTTTAGTTTCCATTAGCTGCATTAGAGGTGTCATTGGTTGCTTTCTGGTCATTTTGTTGTTGTGTGAAAAGCTCTTAACTCTCCTATAATTAGCTTTCATCGAATAAAATGACATACTGTGGCATGTAGTATGCATTTAGGTGATTTTGAGACATAACACTCGCTAGGGCCTGAAAACTAAAACATAATTGAAGATAAACGTTAAAATTCATTCAATTTACACTAAGGCAGCATTGAAACATTAACGCAATATTTAGAGGTCTAGGCTAGAGACGTGTTCCGGCGTCTTTAAACCTAGTAGCTGTCGTTCGCCTCTTGGCTTTAGACAGCGCTAGTACGGACTTGTGCTCCCCGTACTGTCGCGTATATAAAGGGATACCCCACTAGGTTTCTATCCTTTATCCATAGGAAGTCGAGTCTGCTGCCCTATACCCGTGATACACCGGACACAACATTCGGGGAGATTGCCTACACGTACGTTAAGTCCTTGGTTGATTTCTCTTTCATTTTGAAACCAAGGTGTATATTGCAGTTCACGGTTATTTGGTACACCCTTTGCCTAGCATTCCTGAGCAGTCATTTTGATCTTATCTGACTCTTTAAATTTGAAAATATCACCAAGCACTTGTCCTTTCACGCTTGCGTCAAAACTGAAAGAGATAGAGTCATCTTTCATCCGTTTCTCGACTCTTAAAACATGAAACGGTCAAGTTTCTAAGTTTCAATGTCGTAAAATAAATCACCCGCGATCACACGCCCTATTAGATTTTGCTTGTTGGCCGTTTGATTGTGTGCCTTGAGTCTTTTTCAGCCCGTGTGTTGTGTTTGATCTTTTCCTTTTGTCATCGTTGTCACAGTGTCAGAACCTTCAGTTTCGTCTACTGGTAGTCCATATACAGACGATTCATCAGAGGTCTCGCAATCCTCTGCTGAACCGCAGTAGCCTATTGTTTTTGAGTTTCCCAACAGGGGACCGGTTCTGTCTGAGATTCCCTTTGGAGGACCAGTTGAGTTCAATTGGCCCTTTTCCGACCCTTGGTCTGGATTGGGAGTAGGGGAACATTTCCCTCCTCTTACATTGGGTTCGCCTTTTTTAGCTGCTGTTATTCCTCCTAGTCCTCGCCGTCTGTTACGAGATCTAGTGGTAGGTTCAAATATGAGTGAATCCAGTCATTCTGCTAGCGAGGAAATCCCCATGTCTGGTGAAGATTACTAGTTATTCCCAGAAGTAACCCGGAATTTATTCCCAGAAGACAACGAAGAATCATCTATTATTTCTTCGCCTGGTCCCTCACTACCAGCAGGGTATAGATCCTTAGGTCAGATTATTGTCACCTCTGCCTCTATGGGGGTATCAGCTCCTTCTACGAGGCCAGTTGTCACGTCGTTGGGGATGTCTCCTAGGACACCTATCACGTCGTCCCCTCAGGTCACTTCTGTACCCGTTAGGCCCACTGTTTGTGTGGCTGCATCTACACCTGCTGTTACTACTCAGTCCGTAAGGACCACATCGCTTCTCGAAGACGTCTATATAGCTTCTGATATGCCAGAGAACATCTCTCCTGAGGAGTATCGATTGTCCCTGCAACAATCGAACCCCGAGGTCGAACAATCCTCTCAAGATCCCAACCGCTCGTATTTTTCGCATTATGCACAGGATGGTACACCCGTGTACGTTTTTCCATATCAGTACGATGAGTATGGGAACCCTTTACGTTTACCCGCTCCTGAGGCTCAACTCCATGCTCAGGGTTTACCGTATAACCAGGGTGGGCAGCCTTATAACCCGCAAGGATAACCTTTTCAAGGCCAACCTTCGAGCTAGCATGGCTATCCTTATGACCCGCAAGGTTACCCTACGGGCCAGCAAGGGCCATTATACGGTCCGCAAGGACAGTATTACAACCATTCAGGTCAACTCGTGTAGCCTCTTCCTAGAGTCTAATCGAGGCAACCTCAAGGACTCACAGGTCAACCGGGGTACCAACCCGAGCCGGTATACGGCCCAGGGGGACAAGTCCAACCTTTCCAACCCATGGAACCTCAGTATCATGTTGCTCCAAATGGTGCACATCAACCAGGACCATCTTATGGTCCTGCTCCAGGTCAAACCAGTTATCAGCCGCCACCTGGCTCTATTCCTCCACCAGGTCAACTGGTCCATCCGGTACAACCTGGTGTTCCTCCACCAGGCCAATCGGTCCATCCGGTACAACCCGGTGTTCCCCCACCAGGCCAACTAGTCCATCCGGTACAACCTGGTGCTCCACAACAGCCAGGTCAACCTGCGCAACCAGCACAACCTGTTTATCCAGGTCAGCCTGTTCAACCAGGGCAGCCCGTTCAGCCAGGTCAGCCTGTTCAACCAGGCCAGCCTCCACACTCTGTCAACCCTGCCCAACAATCGATTTACTTGATGCCACAACCAAATCAACCGGTGCATCCTAATTATCAGGCTCAGCAGGGTCCCACCTATCAGCAACCCGCTCAACCCCAAGGCGGTTACTACCCTCACGGTCAATCTCGATTGACTTATAATCCGCCCCAAGGTTCCCATTATTACACTCAACAACCCAGCTACACCTAACTCGTTGGTTCACCACATCCTTCATTAACAAAATCGCACAAGATATTGCTATGGGGGCATGTGTGATTGAAGAACAGGCCATTGCGCGTGCCCAGTATCTCGATCTGGTATACTCTCAGTTTGGCACACTTTATGATATTTTGACTGATGCTCCATGCCCAGGAACCTCTAAAGCTCCGCCTACCCCAGCGGTGGATGGTGTTATTGGTTCTGTGTCTCAAAATTCTCGAAAATCTTCAAATGGGAAGCAGAATTCCAATTCGTCCAATAATTCTGCTCTTCCCACCCCTCCAGATTCTGGAAAAACTGCGGAGGTTAACGCCATTCAGGCCAATCCTACAGAAAAAACCTCCAAAGGGAAAAATAAGGGCAAAGGAAAATCCAAACCCGACGCCCCAAAGTCAGAGTCTTCCAAACCGCGGACTGAGGACTGTTCCCAACGTAAACCGAAGTACCCCTGCCTTATTTGTGAAGGAGATCATTATACCAAGGATTGTCCTAGACGATCTGAAATTATTCAACTTCTCAAAGGCTCTAAAGGAACTCCGGCAGTTCTTAAAGAACCGTTCCCCTCTCAGCAGACCCAGATGGTTGAACAGTCGTCACCATCTGCACCATTTGGGTCCCACGTCTTTATGATGAATGGTGCTGCACCTGTCTCAATCGCTACGCGTTCGAAGGATTATACTGGATCGCGTCAAGTAGCTGGAAAGGAAGTTGTGGATGGCCCACCTCCTCCACCTGTCTCCGGTTCTTTGGAAATTGAGAAGCCTACTGCTGAACTTGTTGTGAGGCCACCTTCAAAAGGTGTTCTACGAAGGTCTTCCTACAATCCAAATGCCCGTGCCACTCAGCACTACAGTATTGTTGAGGATTTGGCACAGGCGCCTTCTACTATGTCAACATTAGAAGTCCTTCAAAGTTTCCCTTCGCAACGGAAAGCTTTGTTGTCTGCAATCGGTGGAATTGATCCCACCGATTCTAGTCTTCTCACCTTCGACTTAGAAAATTTTACTCCCCGACTTCCGCATCAGATTGCTCTCGTTATTCAAGTTGGGATCAACGGTCTTAACATCCATAGGGCCGTCGTAGATGAAGGTGCTTCTACCTATGTCATGTCATCCGCTTGCTGGAAGGCCATTGGCTCTCTGGCTCTCTCATCGTCTCCCAATGCCTTAGAGGCATTCAATGGTCGAGAATCCAAACCCATGGGTGTTCTTGAGAGTTTTCCGATTACGTTACAGGGGAAGACAGTCAACGTAGAAGTAGAAGTGGTTGACGCTAAACTTAACTACAATCTGCTTCTCGGCCGCAGTTGGACTCACACCATGCTATGAGTACCGTCCACCCTCTTCCGACTTCTTAAGTTTCCTCACGAGGGCAAGATTGTTATTGTGGATCAGTTTTCTTTCTTCACCTCCACCTCTAAGAACAACGTTCCTTACATGGATCGGATCCCCAATCCCCCTGACAGTGTAGGACTCGGTATCTTCAAGGACCCTGTCCTCATGGGTATTTTTCCCGCGCCACCACCGCACACAGTTCAAGTTAATATGGTCTCTAGGTCTGACGACCCATGCATCATCCCTTCGCCTAAACAGGTGACTGATTTTGGAGAATCGATGCCCCTAACTCTAGTAGAGGTTAATTACTGTGAAATCGTCGCCACATCTGATCCTTCTCCTTCTCAACATGCTCCTTTGAGCATGGCTTTAGATATCTATTCTCAATCCCCCTAGCTCGGCAAGGACGAATCGCTTGATCCTCTTAAAGAGATTTTCCCTTCTGACGAAGCCATTGTTGAAAAAATGTCTCTTGAGGAACTGCCTTGGAGCGATGGACATCATCGTTCCTCCTTCATGCCCAGCCTGGGGGCAATGTCAGATTGTCTAGAGCGTTTTGCATCTTAGGTTCCTACTCCGCCTCTCCAGATGCCTATATTGACACATGAGGTCCTTTTGGAACGAAACCTGAGCAACATTACTCAAACCACTCCAATCAACATCTTCGTCAAACCGGGGGTAGTTGAGAACATACATGTGGAAGTAACTTGTTCTCCTGATGAGATACGAGTTTATACTGATCTTTTCCGTGAATTCAGAGATGTGTTCGCTTGGTCCTATGAGGAAATTCTTGGGATTGATCCCAGCATAGTAGTGCACGAGATTCCAACCTACCCCGGTGCGAAACCCGTGCGCCAACGCCTAGGCCTAGTGCATCCTCGCAAAGCCACTGCCATTAAATCAGAAGTTGAAAAACTTCTGAACGCGGGCTTCATTTACCCGATCCCCCTCACAAAATGGGTCTTAAACATTGTCCCTGTAGATAAGAAACAGGGTACTATAAGAGTCTGCGTTGATTACCGTGATATTAATCGAGCCTGTCCTAAGGACAATTATCCCACCCCCTTCATAGATCAAATCATTGGCGAATGTGCTGGGAGTGATATTTATTCCTTGATGGACGGATTTTCCGAGTATAATCAGATAAATATTTTACCCACTGATCAACACAAGACTGCATTCATCTGTCCGTGGGGTACTTTTGCTTATAAAAAGCTCCCGTTCGGCTTGAAGAACACTGGAGCTACTTTCAAGCGTGCTATGTCTTATGCATTCCACGACATATGCCATATCGTTCAGCCTTATCTGGATGATTTTCCAGCTCACTCAGCTCGGCGAGAGGACCATCCCGAACACCTCCGCCATATTTTCCTTCGCTGTCGACGCTATAATATCCGGCTTAACCCTCATAAATACGTCTTTTGCATGGATTTTGGTCGTCTTTTGGGATTCATAGTCTCCAAAGACGGGATTCGCCTCGATCCTCTAAAGGTTGAGGCCATTTTCAATCTCCCATCACCCTCCTCGTTATATCAATTGCAGAGTCTGCAGGGAAAAGCTAATTTCCTTCGACGCTTCATCCCGAACTATGCGGAAGTTTCCAAAGGTTTCACGCGTCTTTTAAAGCAGAACGTTCCCTTTCGTTGGGATGAGATTGCTCAACGATCCTTCGAGAAGCTAAAGATGTTACTTGTTAATGATCCGTTGCTTCGTCCTCCAAACTATCACCGTGATTTCACTCTATATTTGGCCGACGCGTTTAGCACCATAGCTATGGTTCTGGTGCAGGATGACGATGATGGAAATGAACATGTTTTTTATTATCTATCACAGAATCTTCTCGACACAGAAACGCATTACGCTTATGTCGAGAAACTGGCGTTAGCTGCAATACACGTTGTGCAGTGATTTCGCCACTACATCCTATTGCGTACAATAACCGTGGTTTCGGATTGCAACCCCATGACATACATTCTATCTCGACAATTACTGGGGGGGAAATACTCCAAATGGATCGTTATCCTTCAAGAGTTCAACTTAGAGTTCACCACTGCTAAGTCGACCAAATCATTGGTTTTTGCGGATCTCATTTTCTCCCTCCCGACAGACTCCACCCCATCTCATTCCGAGGATCATATCCCAGACGCAACACTCTTCCTTATCAGCACTCATGACCCTTGGTACGATGACATTATTTTCTATCTTCAAACATCAACGTTCCGGTCTGAGTTGACCAAATATGCCCGACGTCGGATTCGGCATCAGTCTCAACCCTACCGCATTGTAGGAGATATGTTATACCGAGTTGGGGTAGATTCGGTGCTCCGTCGGTGCTTGACCCTGGAAGAGGCTGAAAGAGTCTTGAATGACTGTCACAGTGGCGCTTGTGGCGGTCACATGTCCGGATATGCCACTGCCCAGAAAATTCTGCGTGCAGGTTACTTATGGCCGTCGATATTCAAAGACTGTATTGTTGCAGTCCGAAAATGTCATTCATGCCAGGTTTTTCAGTGCAAGATGCACGCGCCACCTCTCCCCCTACATCCTGTCATTATTGTCGGCCCTTTTTCAAAATGGGGCGTAGATTTCATGACGTGTAACCCTCATTCGGCTGGGGGGCATGCATATATAATCGTCGCTGTCGACTACTTTACTAAGTGGGCCGAAGCGATGCCTACACTAGCTGCCGACGCTAAGACAGCTGCCCAGTTTATTTTCAACCACATTATTACAAGTTTCAGGGTCCCTCAGGCCATTTTTACTGATCATGGCACTCACTTTCGAGATTACATGATGGCCGAGCTGACATCAAGATTGGGCTTATGACATGATGGCTCAACGCCATATTACCCCCAGGCAAATGGCCAGGTTGAGGCTGTGAACAAAGTTTTGGTCACTATGCTTCAACGAACAATTGGTATTCATAAGTCCAATTGGAATCTCCAATTTTTCTCAGCTCTATGGGCCTACCGGACGTCAGCAAAGAGTGCGATCGGTTTCACACCTTTTCAAGAGTTGCGTCTGGAAGCAACTCTTCCGGTTGAGTGTGAAATTCCTTCTTTAAAGTTGGTTGTGGAACTTTTGCCCGACACTTCTCCTGAAGAAGAGCATCTCTTGTATCTGGAATGGTTGGATGAAACCCGCCGCTTGGCTGCTTTAGTCATTGAAGCACAGAAAAAGCGGGTCAAAGCCCACTTTGATCAATCTGTATCTCCACGTTCCTTTGTCGAAGGGGACCTTGTCCTCCTATATGACCAAGCGCACGACAAACTTGGAGCGGGAAATTTCTAATCGATATGGCATGGGCCCTACATTGTAAAACGAGTATTAAAAAATGGGGCTTATGAGCTGATTGATTATGAAGGAGTTCCGTTGGCGCAGCCTAGGATTGGGTTGTACCTTAAAAAATACTACGCTTGAAGTTATTTTTGGTGTGGTGTGTGTACATAGGTGTGTATATTCATTTGTGTGCATGTGTGGTGTGGTGTGCGATGTAAGCATATTTCTATTGATCGGGTCTTCCTGATTGTGCAGATGTCTATTACTCCGTTTCTGGGTTTCACGGATGGTGCCTCTCGCAGTACCAGGAATATGTCTTCGATAGCCTGGGTAATCTATGATCCCGCTGGTGAATTGGTTAACCTGCAAGGTGTGTGTCTAGGTCCTGCTACAAATAATATCGCGGAATATAGTGCCGTATTGGAATTATTAACCGAGGCTATGGACCTTGGAATTCGTGAATTACTTGTGTATCTAGACTCACAACTTGTAGTATTACAGCTTAATGGTCATTATTCAGTAAGAAACCCATCCATTTTACGTCTGTATCTATGTATTCGTTTACTGGAGAGGAACTTTGATTATATTACATATCAACACATACCCAGACATATGAATACGTTAACAAATGCAGTCGCTAATATGGTTTTAGATAGACATTTGCACAATTTATAAACAAAACATCATCACATGTAAAAAGATCCATCCAGAAATAGGTATATATATATGTGTGTGTGTCGAAATGTTTACATAGTGTGCATCACATAAAATCAAAATATACATGTTCGTCTTAATACAGCCGGAGATGACATATCTCTCAAAAAATATGCAGGAGAAGCCCTAGATGTCTAATCTGCATGGTGCTCATGATAACAAGTCACCGCACGCACTAAGCGTCTCAGTAGTCGGTGGAGGTGACTAGGCACCCCCACAGTGTGTCGTTGGTATGCTAGCAGAACATCTGCTAGCCGTGCATAGTCCGGGATCCCCCGGGCAATGCCCTCCAAGTTCTTGATCAGTTCGCCGCCTTTGCCACCCTCAGCCTGAGGGTCATGAACGGCATGGGTTCTCCGCGCAATGGGCAACATGCCCGCGGGCCTCTCTGGGCCGACATCTGCATACACATAAATCTGTTGTTAGAACAGACACGTATTACCAAAAAAAAATCATAAATACAAAAAATCAAAAAGAGTATCATACCCAACTCTTCATCTCAATCCTCCCCCTCCGGGAGCGGAAGATCGGGATCTCCGGTGAAATCGGTCCCAGCGTAGGGCCAATCTTCGACCACGATCAGCTATCGCCGTAACCACCCAAAGAACTCGAGTCTCCAAGACATCTGTTGACCCCCTCCTGACCTGGGTATAAGTGCTGCCCAACGAGCCATCCTCGGCTCTCTTGGTACCGGCTCAGCAACTATGGCCCCTTGGCCCTGGAAAATAGGTAGTCGTTCCAAGATGAACGACACCAAAATGGAACCGTAGCCAAACTTCTTTAGTTTGACTTGCTTGCATCTTGTCAGCTGCCTCTTGATATTGATCGTCACTGCGGTAGCCCAATCGAACAATATGGGGCTCATACACTCAGAGGCTAGTATGAGTTGGGCTTTGGTCGCTTCATGCAGTGCCTGCGATCCTGCAGCCCACGTAATGGTGTGTAGCACCACTCTGAGTGCTAGATCTTGGATAGTGTGGATGTCCACCTTCCCGCTTCCCGATCCGGTTCATGCCCCTGGGCACACCCTTGTAATTAATTGCTCCATCTTTTCACCAGAAGGTCTGCTGCCTGTCAAAATGGGTACTAGGCCTCTGCGCGACAACCCGGTGATAAAATACATGTCGAAAACCTCAAGTTCTAACACTTAGTCCCGAAGTTTAAAAACTTCCTCATTTTCCTCCCTATGCTGACCAAGTATTGCAGTAGCTCAGGTTGAGCTCGTAAACATGGAGTAACAAATAATTTCTTGAGTCCATAGTTCTTCAGTGCATTCATATAGGCTTCATTCTCCATAGCCATTTCATCTTCCTCCCCATGTTCCCTCTCCTTCCATTCGATAACCATTTTGCTTGTATATCTGCATCAACATGATAAAAAATGCTTTGTTAGACCTCTGGTACATTCGAAAATCCACATGGGTAGCTCACATTTTCGAAATTTTAAGCATAAAATTGAGTTGCACCATTCGCGCGACCCCTTTGTGAAGGAATGTCCATTGGCACGGGTCCATGCCCGATACCCGTGCCAATGGAGCGAGCCCTAAAATTTTAAAAGGGGCCCTCCAGAAGTCTAATACATAATGGAAACTCATAAAAAAATGAATTAAAATGGAGCTTAAGGGAACGCCTTTTACCTGGAACAAACGAGGAGCTGAATGACGTCCCGGATCAGTCGCAATCATCGTCGCAAGTTTGCACACAAACATACCACTGTTGCTCTCCAAGTAAGGTAAAAAGTAAAAGTAATTTTGTTTTACCATTTGAAGCCTATTTATAACTTTTTAAGTCAAAAATTAGGTTTTATATGTCATTCTCAGTATTTTAATATATTTTGTCAAAAAATGGATTTTACACTTGCTTTTATGTGCAGCGACAGGTTTTTATGCGACTTGGATAGTGAAACGAGTTGTATTTTATACTTTTTCGGACTCGGTAAAAACACGAAAAAGTCATTTTGGAGTCATCTTTCAGCGCTTTTCTGACTCTCTAAACATGAAAATATTGCCTAGTCCCTTGTCGTTTAAATCTCGTTAAAGTGGACACAAAACGACATCTACCCAGTATACATTTACCCCTTTTTCGGGCTGGGATAGATTATTTACGAAAAAGGAATACCCTAGCCTATCGCGACTAGGAGGATTTCTCAGATATTGTTTTCTACCTTTTCAGGTCTGAGGAACTATTTATGAAAAGGGATCGTTGGAGTTTACTTTTCCGCTGTCTTTTCAAACTCTCTAAACATGAAAAGACGCCAAGTTCTTCCTTTGTCAGACTCGTTAAACCCTGATGACATCGGATTCAGTCGTAATGATGCTATTCGAGTTCCTCCTTCTTAGGGCTCGTTAAATGTACTAGGATGGACTTATATAACAAGCTTATGGTATCCTCTTCAAGCTTGTGTAAAAATAAAGAGGTACTCGCCAGAAATGGTGGGAAAAATGGAACCAACATCATTGTTGTGTCGGCAGTATGTCGCTCTTAAACATGGCACTTGTCTGCATTCGTGTCGGGTTGGGGACATCTCATCTCGTTTTTTCACTTGTCTCTGTGGGTTTGGGTGATCCCTTTTGACCTCTCATCTGCTCTTTGCCTCGTCATCATGACCTCTGATATTTTGATGTCAAATACTACCAAATCCATTGTCGTGCCATTTATATGTTCAAGAGAAGTTGACCTCTGCAAGTTTCAACCTTCCTCTGATTCTCATCTGATCCTGATTCACAAAGACATCATGTTCCTCTATCTCGCGTCGATGATATGGGAAACACTATGGCCCACCTTTGATCAAGGTCACTTCCCATCGACTTCAGCTCATTATCCAGGAAGCTGATCTAGAGACTCCCTTCTAGTACCTTGGAGCCTGCATGCCTCAATGGCAGGTTCTTCGTGTTTGACGTGAGGTTTTCATCATTGGCCTCCAATCGAGTGATTCTATGGGTTTTCGACGCCATCTCATTGATTCACACGTCGTAGATTGTACCTGTAGTACCTTGAGGACCATTGTCATTAATGGTGGTACCTCTCGCGTCTGTTAACAGCTTCCATCATTGGCTGGTAATCAGATGATGTTCTTGCATGTTCGACTTCAGCTCACTCATTCACATGCATGAACTTGTACTTTTTTCAGGTCGAGATGGAGCGCAAGACCCTGGATTTTGTTTGTTAGAATCCAGGCTGCGATTTTGTGGATTATTATGATTAGCTACATGACTCATTCATTGGATGGTTGCAACCATACCTGAGTCTATTTTTCGATCCTCACTGGATGTCTGCGTCCATACCTTGGATCTGGATTATTGTATACTCTGTTATGGATGGCTGCGCCCATACCACGTATATATCATGTATTTGAGATATCAGTTGTACTTCTCTACGCAGGTTTTCTGACGGCGATGTTTTCAGTTTGACATGTTCTCGTAAAGAATTTCACCCCTCTCTCTCTTTCGGGCCTCATGCTTTAGGGGGCATCTGTTACACAGAAATTTGTCACCGTCCCTGCAATTCCCCATCCCGTACATTGGAGGGATCTTTCCGTGGCCTGTGAGCAATGACATAACTTGAAAACACTTTCATGGCATTCCCCTGAACATGTACTTTCAGTGCCTTGAAGACAACTTCTTGTGAAAAACCCTAAAAATAGCCTTTTTTGCATTGGCGCGGGTACACAGTTCAGCCCTCGCGCCAAGGGGGCAAATCCTCCAAAGAGGGCGTGCCAATTGGTGCTCTGTCTTAGAGCCGCACCCACACCAGGCTTAATAAAGGGTGTTTTTTAAAAATAAATGGCAGAAGATTGACTCCAACCAATTCCTAAACTGCTCTCTAAATTGAGTTGGGAGGTTGGCTTCGAATCTCCATGTAGAGGAAGTATTTTTCCACCTCTCATGGAAGCTTCCTTGAGGATAGGGCCAATCCCATAATTGTAGGGATCCCAACTCCCCTTCCACCATCTATATAAGCTTTCCATTTCCCTTTGCAAGATAATCTCCAAGAGCCTTCATAGCCAAAAGAATGCTGCAAGAGCTTTGATAGTCCTCATAGTGCCAGATCCATAGCAAGGAGATTGACGATCGAAGAGAGAGGCTTGTCCTCATCTATAGAAATTCATGCTTAATCTTCCTCTTCTACTTTGTTAGGTATCATATTGTCTATTAGTTGATGGCTTTAATTTACACTTATAAATTTTAATTGCATGGTCATTACACCTTAGGTAATACTTTGATGATCGAGACGGTGAAATTTCAAGCCTAGTGATTTTGTATTAAATTTTTTTTAAATGTTTACACAAATTCAATATTAGTTAAAAACATTGTGTGTGTGTTAGTTTTTAATACCATGTGTTATGAGGAGTATGGTATATATCCTTTTCAACCTTTATTTCAAATACAATTAAAAAATGAGTTTGTCACATATTTTTTGTTCCATTGTTTAAAAAACAATGATGTGTATTGTTAAGCTAAAGCGTCAATAGTAGTATATATAAGTATTTGTTTAAGTAGTAAAATATATTAGATTAGATGAAATATTGCGTCTAACGGTAAAATAAACTTTGAATTATTCTACTATTGTGATCATTTTGTAGAGTATGGTAGTTAAAAGGTTAAATTTTTTAACATAACTTCATTATTGAAGAGTAATGTTGTAATCAAATTTTTTATATTATTGAAGGGTTAACTTTTTATAAAAATTTCATTCTTGAAAGACACAATTTCAAACATAATTTTTTTTTTAATGGTAAATATAGAAACCCTATATATATATATATATATATATATATATATATATATATATATATATATATATATATATATATATCAACCATGGATAGTTTTCATAAGCCTTTGTAGTTTGTTAATTAGACTCAAATGAAAATATGCCACGTAGTTTGTCCAGTTGTCCTCTCAGCCCAACCTATTGTTGTCCCTCCCAATTCCACTACACTTGATGTATTAGTCACTTATACTTCTCAGTTTCTTGCATGTCTACAATTCGAACTTACAACTTGAATTACAATTCAACATTAGGATTTTGTTGAGCTTTAAAATTGCAATAAAAAAATTTCCTACAAAGTAAAATACTTTGAATCCAATTTATTAAAGAAGAGAAAATAGAGAAGAAGTAAAACTATAATAAACATTTCAATGAATTGTTTTGTGATACACGATTACGCAATGCAACAATTTAGTTGAAGCCACAATTGATATTTTAGATTTAATTTGCCTTGTATATCCCAAATTATGTAAATAAAAGGGTATATAACCATTTTTATGAAATTAATAGGGGAATCATGGGCATAAACTGTGAAATAAAACCTCAAAAACCTTCTGCAAAAATAAATGAAAGGTTTTGTCTTCAATTTGAGAAAATTTAAGGATATAAAGGAAATATTTTTTTAATAAAATAATTGCAATGTCATTTGTATCTAACATATTGATTATGATGATAATGAAATCAAAACAATCCAAAAAATTATAACAAATATTGTTCCCTCATTTTCTTATGTTGATTTAACCACGATTAATGAACTAAGTTGAAGAAGGTGTGCATTGTTATTTTATGGTAGCAACAGAGAGGTGTTCTAGCCTCTATGATGTCTAAGAGGCTAAGGAACACAACATCTCTAAAACCAAGAAAAGGTTTCGCGAGAAAGACTAAAAAACGCTTTAATTAAATTAATTAGCCAATAATTTAATTATTTCTTAAGTCTAACTCAGGAAAGTTGGTTAATTAAAGTTAATTAATTAAGGTAATTCAATTTTTTTCTAGAGACTTCTATTGATGAATTCAAAGTGATCTAAGCCATTGATCAAGATTAGATCATGGTCGTTGGTTTCCCAACATAAGATTATAAGAGCAAATCGAGTGCTTGGAAAATAGGCATCAAAGTAGATCGAATGAGTTTGAGCAATTCGACTTACCTAGTTTGCAATATTCAACAAGGGTGCAGTTGAATCTAGGGAAGAATGAGAGAAAGGGAAGCAACAGAGATTACAGAGGAATATTTCCTCAGTATTACTAGTGTTTGAGAGACTACAAAGAGGGAGGTTGAATTATCTATAGAGGAGGTTGTACAAATCAATGTGAATAGCCAAAAACCCCAACGAGATTTTCTGAAAGAGACTTGGTTCAATTTCCAACTATTGAATCAGGGTCCTTGAGGCAAAATGAGTTGATTTCAGAGGCAGAGGGAGGCTAGACGTCTCACCTAGAGGTAGATTTAGGGTTGTACGGTTTTATTCAACCCAGAATTGCACATTTATGGGTTGCAATGCGAGTAGCCAGGAGAAGGTGCAAGCAAACTAGGAGAGGAAAAATTGATTGCAGAGGGATACAAAATCATCTTATAGATATTTTTCTAGTAGATTTACGAAGGTTTTCAACTAAGGCAACCAATTGTAATATTTATCTCAAATTTTTGCATAATAATATAACCCTCATATGTTGCGAAAGAGGGGTTTTCCTTAAGGGTATTAATTTTTGTGTATGTGCATCTATTTCTCAGTTCTGTATTTTTATTTCCGCAATGTTTTTATTGTGAAGAATGAATCAATGATTTAATGTTTGCCGAATAATTTATTCAAAAGAAAAATAAATTTCTAACAGTTAGAATATTAAACTCTAATTGTTGCCTTGGATTTTTCACATGGTATTAGAGCGTAATATCATATCGGAGAAGCTCTAGGTGAAAGAAAGTGGTATTTGTGTAGATTTAGAGAGAGATCTAAAGCACAAATTCCTAATCTGAGCAGGGCAACCAGGAAATGCGAAGTACATGAGGAAAAATTTTGATTTCTACTCCAGGGTGGACGAAAAGATTGATTTGCCTCAAGAGTAGAAGTAGTAGGTAGTAAGATTACCATAGAGGGTTTCCGACGAGCAAATCAGTGATTCGTAGAGCTCATCTAGCGAACTGATTTTGCAGCAAGGATTTTGCAACAATAGATCGATGCAGGGAAAGGGAGAGAAAAACACACAAATAATTATACCCAAGACTTCTCTAGCGTATTTGAGTTTCTTATATTTTTCAGTATTGTCGAAGAGAGATTCAATATTCGAGATGCTATAGGTTTTTCTTTCAGATTGGAAGATGAATTTGATCAGATAACTTTCCTCTCTAACTTGACTTCAGAGGGTGTTTGGTATATAGACATTGGAGCGTCAACACATATGACAAGAGTTAGAGACTACTTATCCATCTATAAGGAGGAGTAGATGGACTTCCAGATCCAAAGGGAGTTAGGAACAAGCACCAATGTTACAGATGTGTTGCATGTGTCGATCCAAGGTATGAACCTAATTTCATTCCAAGAACTTCAGGACAAGGGATATGATGTCCACTTTGTAGGGAAGAAGGTGTTCATAAAACACCAGAACTGGAAGAAGGTAAAACATATTGGGGTTTGAAGCAACAGGTTATATAAGTTGCAACTTGATTCTCCAAAGGCACTAGTCAAGAACACTACTAGTAATGAGAGAGACCTGAATGGATTTTTGCAAAGGAGAATGGATCATCTACACCATGGAGCACTGAAGATGCTCAAGGAGACAATGGCAGGTGTTCCAAACTTAAGCATAGAACATAATGATGTGTGCAGTGGGTGTGTACTTGGGAAATATGTGAAGGCTATATTTTGGATATCAAGGAAAATTTGGTTTTTCCTAGTGAATTGGTCATTCTTGTCTGGTTTGTATACATGGATAAACATCTCCAATAATTTGATTCTCTAGGTGATGTTTCTGCACAAATTTAAAAGCTATCTTGGATGGAGATTGTTCTTATTTTTTTGGTTCTTTGTAGTAGCGATCTAAAAATGGGTGGATAACTTTAAATGCTTATGTGCAAGCACCTCCCACTCAGTTAAACAAATAAATGATCGTGCTTATACATGACTGTGCAGAATTTTATACTTGAAAACAAGTGTATGTTTTTTAACTATTTAAGTGCTTAAAGAACATTTGCTTTTTCTGATATTAAACATGTGCAACAACCATATAATGCAACAAATAATCATCAACACATAACAGTAAATTTAATAAAGGAGTTCACCCGAATATCGTGGGCTACGTCTCCTTGAGCCTTTGTCAACTAACTTGGCTAATTGGGATTAGGATGAAAATTTTATTTTACAAGTTAGAAACTCAAATCCAATGGTTATATGAACTAAGAACCAATTAGTTTAGAATATCGTTTATATCCTTGGAATGGATGAAATATTTTTGAAGATGAACTTTGACTCCCTTAGACTTAACTCCTTGGGTTGGTGCCCTTAAGCTTCCCTAAGCTTCTCTTTGGCACTAACTCCCTCAGAATCCCTTTTCAGTCCATGAAACATTTTCTACTATCTCCATCATATATCAGACACCCAAAATAGGTTGTTTATTTGCTTGAAATGAGCACTAGCTCCCTACTCTAGGCCTCCATCCACTAATGGCCCTCAATTTCCCAAAACTTCCTTGTGACTCTTCGACCTTAATAAGTCTTAAAATGGCTCTGAAAATCCTTTCATTGGATTCAAAATGTCCAAAATAGTCATAATAGACTATTCACTTGCAGAAATTGGCCTCTGGCTGCTCCGGTTACGCCTCCAACACCTGGTGGCACCCCCTGATTCTAAGTTCACTGAAAAATTCATTTAAGCATCTTGGCCTTCTAAAGTATTCAAAAGATTCTAAAAATCCTTCCATTGGATTCAAAATTCTCATTAAATTCATAAATGACTATTGGTTTGCTGAGAATGGATACTAGCTACTCTGGATAGGCCTCATTCTCCTGTTGGAACCTGATGGCCCTGGTGGCCCTTGGAAATTTTCTGAAGAATATTGGCTTTCAAAAGTCCTCTATAGCATCTGAAAACCACACCATTAGTTCCAAAATGTCTGAAACATCCAAAATTGACTATTGGATTCCTGAATAAGGCCTCTAGC
This sequence comes from Pinus albicaulis, assembly GCA_034641835.2. Classification (NCBI taxonomy): domain Eukaryota; kingdom Viridiplantae; phylum Streptophyta; class Pinopsida; order Pinales; family Pinaceae; genus Pinus; species Pinus albicaulis. The sequence goes on along the minus strand of CM076572.1, from coordinate 310,718,577 downwards.
TGCACTGGCTAGGCCTTAAACTGCTGGTGGACCCCAGAACTTCTCTAAAGCTAAACCTCGCTCATAAGTCCTCTGATGGCTCTGCAACCCTCAACAATGAGTCTGGAATCCTTCAATGTGCAAACATTTTATGCTTTATCCATACCATTTTCAAGGGTTATGATACCTATTCTAACGATTTTAATAGATCCATGTCTCTGAAACTTACATTTCCTCATTTTTCTTCTTTTAGAGTAATAATTTATTTTGATCTTTGATCATGTGTTTAGAGCACCCGATATCAACATACCACTGAATTTTATTGTTTCGAGTATACATAAATAGTTCACATTTTTCTATTGGTGGTTCTTCATGTTTTTTATTTCAAAACCCTTCTATTTATTTTATAGGACAATATTGTGTGATATGCCCAAAATTGTTGCATATATAACACTCTACACTATACTTGGAAAATTCTCCTTCTCATGCTTATTTATAAAGCATTTAGGGTCTAGGGTAGGGTCGATTTATCTACTCGCTGGGTCGACTTGTCCATTGGCAGGGCCAAGTTGTCCACGAGTTGGGCCAACTTGTACACCTAGCATAATGTATAATGAATACTCAAAAAATAATTTCTGTTGAACCATGAGGAGTTAGAAGGTGTGCAAAATTATGTTGGAAAGGTCTCAAAATATATTATTTGAATATGTATCTTTATATTTCATTTGGATACCTTTTGACATCAATAACAACTATTTTGAACATATACAATGTGATAATAGGAACAAAATCATTTTTAGAGCACACAAGGGGTGAGATCCCAAAATACAAGCAACATAGACAAGGTCTAAACCAAATACTACTACCACCGTAAATATAAATCTTAAAATACCAATTAACACGTGAAATATCCAAGCATAATTTTAGGCGGGAAATATATATGATGAACCTTCAATGAATCTATTTTCGCCTTCAACTGTTAGGGTTAAATTTAAAAGTATAGCAATGAAAGAAAAATAGGTCATTTATATGTCAATCTCAACTGATTAAACTTGACAAACCAATTAGCATAGTAATATATAGAAATATGTAATCATAAAATCACTTATATCTAAACAACTTAGATCCAAAAATTAAACAAGTAAACCCCCATGTTGTGTAAAAAAACAAGAAAAATAAAGGAAAGGATGAAATTTTTTTGGGTTTTTTGGTTGAAGATTGTGATGGGCTACAGCCTTAAGAGGGCTATGGAGTCACTATGAAAATTCCAAGTGGATATTAGGGTTTATAATGATACAATTTTGAGGGAAACCATAGAACTACCTCTCAAGCATTGTATGGGGCTACTAGGTCCTTTAAAAATATGGATAGGGGAATTGGTTCTCTAAGAAGCCTCTCTAGGAAAAAGCAAGGATATCTCAGAGGTTAGCCAAGGTAATAAAGAGGAAACAACCCTAGATTATGGGTTGTTGTAGACTCAAAACATTGAAATTAAGATATGACTAATGTGGAGCAATTTCCGACATCTCAAATTCAAGAACATCCCCACAGAAATCTGCGAACCCTAACCCTAGAACTTCCTACTTCAATGCAATGATACACGTATTGAATGGTAAAAGAGGGCATAGAAGATTAATATTCCTTGAGTTACCCTTCTTAGTGGAGCAAGGTGTTATTCTTCGGCCTTGTTTTATCCCTACCCTCCAACAAACTTGAAAAAAAAATAACCTAGCCTAACCCTTCAACAATAGCTAAACAATCATGTAGAAAAGATATATTTACAATAGCTCTTCAAGTAAGTTTTATTATTAGTCTCCAAAAAATAAGAATGAGAGAGGTATCCTCATACAAATATAGAACCTCCTCAATACATGGCATAATACAATGCACTTTAGCTCAAACTATGGGAAAAATCAATTAGTCTAAATGAAAATAGTGGAAAAAAATACATCATGTGGACACAAATGACCCTCATTAACTTCAAAAACAAAAGCGCCCCATCAAAATTGGTCAAAGATGTAACCAAATCCCAAACATGTGAGCTTAGAGAGGCTAAGTCAAGTGTACCTCCCTCAAAAGTGGCCAATGTCCCTTAAAAGGATGAAAAAATGGTCAACCAAAGGGCCCAAAGGCTAGGTGCTCCTCCAACCAACTCTTAAGTGTGAGGAAGTTAAAAAAACAAGTTATACCCATCTCCAAAAGAGTGGTTTCAATCTCCACACATATGTGGCATCCAATGAAGAATCCAATACTAGATGGCACATGTGGCTCCTCAAGCAAGGCAAGGTGGTTTTAATCTTGTACAATTAATTGTTGCAAATAAATCCTTAATAAAAAAGGAAATATGCAATGGTACACACACACACACACAGTCATTTAACATTGAAAATTTACTATGGAAATCCAAAAATCACGAAAACCATTTTTTATTTTTATTTTTCAGTATATCATTATATCTTTACAATGTTACAATATAATATTTATATCCTACAACATCCATTAACCATTGATTATAATAAAATCACAATTCCTTAACCAAAATTACAAAACCATGTACCACAAATATGTGTGCTATAAATCTGCCAATGGTGAAAACCATATAGAGAAAAACCTCTCGATGAAGACCTATTGGTAAAAACCTATCAATGATTTTTTACACTATTTCTTACTACCTTTTTTTCCTATTTCTCTAAGTGTTCATTTCCTTGAACAAATGCATTTTCTTTATATATTATGTTGTCCTCTGAGATAATTCTAGGTCAATTAATTATACCAAAGGATCTATAATATTTTGTTTGTTTTAAGGTCGGGTTTTTGTATGACCGATGTATAAAGCAATCGCATACAAATGTGCTTAAACTTTAGATAATATTAATTAATAAGGAAAGGGTTGTTGCTTTACTTCAAACAATGATTTAATATTGCATGTGTGAAAGCAGAAAATGTAAGAAAGTATGATGAGTTCAATATTCAAATTGAATGTTTAATTTATCATAAGTAGGGAAATATTGTCAAACAATGTTTAACAACTTAACAAAACATATTTAACTTTATGAAGATGTTGATAATTAATTGATGTAGAGGGACTTATAAAAACAAATAGTTCAATAATTCATTCTCTAATATAGATAATAACTTCATGGGATTTAACATAGATTGAAACACAACTTTTTTCTTACCTAGATTTCTTCATAAACATTAAACATATGCAGAAAACAAGATGTAATGAAAACCAGAAAACTTACAAGAGAACAAATTGATTGAAACAAATCCAAAATCCTTGTATTATCATCAATGATCAAAGTTCATAAAATTCTGCTTACAAATTCTCATCCAAGGGTTCAAACCTTAATAACTCGAATGGAGAGTTATTTATATTAGTTTCTATCACTTAGAAGCAAAGATGAAAAAATCGCGATTATTTGAAATTATCGCGATTTTTTCAAGAAAAAGATATTATCGGCGATAATTTGAACAATAATTTGAAATTATCATTAGCGCGATATTATCGCGATTATTTCAAAATTATCGCGATTCGAACGGAAATTATCGTCGCTGCCTCTAACAGCGCGTTTATATGCCGATTTTTGGTTTTTTTTTTTCATTTTTGACAGCGTGGGTTATGAGAGCCAAGGAGGGAAGGAGGAGAGCCAAGGAGGGAAGGAGGTGATTTACAAGCCCAAGATTGGACAAAAGTGAAGAATTTCTTGCAAGCCAAGCGGACAAAAATCGAATTTGGACCAAGTGTCTCCGGCAAAACGTTTTTCCAGGTATGGGCATCAAATTTGACCCATTTTTTTTTGTTTTTTTCTTGTTCTTCCATGGGTTTCTATTACCCATGTATTTTTCATCATTTGTGATTGCATTTGGTTGTGTTTTTTTTTTTTGTTTTTGTTTTATCGAGAGGAGAGGGTTTATTTTGGTCAAAAATGCAAAAAATTGTTTGTTAAATTTTGTTTTTTATATTTCTTCTTGTGCTCTTAGGTTCTTCCCATTATTTTTGCTTGTGTTTCAACATGTATTTTTTCCTATTATTTTTGCATTGAGTTGAGGGTTTTTTTTTGTGAAAAAAATCAAAATGTTGCATGTAAAATTGTAATTTTTTTATTTTATTTTTTAAATGGCAATTTTTCTTGTGCCCTAGGTTCAAATTTCAACATTCAAAGTTCAAAGTTTCCAACATGCCAAGGAAATTAGATCCTTTCTGGGAATTTGGTGACCCTGATGGGGGGTTTGACCGATTAAACTTGACTTGCAAATTATGTGGTCAACACATGGCAGGGGGTGTATACAGGTTGAAATACCACCTGGCACAAATTCCTGGGCATGAAGTAGGCCCTTGCAATAAAACCAATCCAGAAATAATCAGAAGAGCCATGAACTTATTGGGTGAAATGGAAACCGCTAAAGTCAGCAAAGCAGCTCTGAAGAGTCAAATATCAAGGTTTGGAGTTGACCGTGAGAGTGGTAGTGGCTCTTCAGCATCAGCCTCTTCTACAGGCAGCCCCGAGGTTGCCTCCTCATTTTTTGTTCCTAGAACCACTCCCGAGGCACATCCATCTATCTCCTCCCTTATTAAAAAAAAGGAGAAGGAAGAAGTTGATAAGTTGTTGGGCAAACTGTTTCTTTGGAGTGATATTCCTTTCAATGTTGCCAAGAACAATCCATTTTATCAGGCTGTGATTTATGCTATCGTTGTTGTTGGCCCAGGATACAAAGCCCCTACATATCATGACCTTAAAGGGCGCATTCTGCAAAATGAGAAAGCTGACTGCACCAAGAGATTGGAAGACTTAAGGGCATCATGGGAAGTCACTGGATGCACTGTGATGTCAGATGGTTGGACTGATCAAAGGGGTAGGACCCTTCTTAACTTCTTGGTCAGTTGTCCCAAGGGGGCAATGTTTATAAAATATGTTGATGCATCTGCACATGTCAAAGATGCAAGATTATTATGTGATTTATTAGATGTGTTCATTATGGAGGTTGGGCCCCAAAATGTTGTCCAAATCATAACGAACAACGCTGCAAACTATGTTTCAGCTGGCAAGATGCTTATGGAGAGGTATCCGAGCATATTTTGGACACCTTGCGCTGCACATTGCCTTGATTTGATGTTGGAGGACATCGGAAAGCTTGATTTTGTCAAAGATATTGTAGAATCATCAAAGAGAATCACAAAATTTATATATAACCATGGATCTGTGCTTCATTTGATGAGGACATTCACCAACAATGAGGAGTTGGTGCGGCCTGCTATTACACGATTTTCCACTACTTTCATCTCTCTTCAATCCCTCTTGAATTCTAAGTGGGATTTGAAGAGAATGTTTCTTTCATATGAGTGGCGTGCTTTGACTATCAGCCGCAAATCAGAGGGACAGGCCATCTGCAGGTTGGTGTCTTATCAGGAAGATTTCTGGGTTGGAGTGGAAGAGGTGTGCAGCATTAGTGAACCTTTGGTAAAGGTTCTTAGATTGGTGGATGGAGAGAAGCCCGCAATGGGCTACTTGTATGAGGCCATGGATAGGGCCAAAGAAGCTGTTCGCAGCTATTATGATGATAAGGGTGATGATGGGTTTCAGAGACAACTTCTTTTATGGGAAGTGATTGATGATCGATGGAACAACACACTCCATCGTCCCATTCATGCTGCAGGGCTCTCCTGAACCCCGCATTTTCTTATTCATGTGGTTTTCTATTTGATGCTGAGGTCATGGATGGTTTTTTCACTTGTGTTCAGAAGATGGTGCCAAGTCCATCAGAACGTGCAGAGATATCCAAAGAGATGGAGGTATACAGAATGGCAGGTGGCACCTTGAGCTTCGACATGGCTGCCCAGGATAGGACTGCTAAAATGCCAGGTAAGATTTTCATTATTTTAAAAATTTTCTTATGTTTGTAACTTTATAAATTATAAGTTTATCTTATTTGTTGTAAATTGTAACTTGTAGATGCATGGTGGAGGAGCTACGATGGCAGATTACCAAAACTCCAAAAACTTGCCATTAGAATACTCAGCCAAACATGTAGCGCTTCAGGATGCGAGCGCAACTGGAGTGTATTTGAAAAAATACACACCAAAAGGCGCAACAGGTAAAACACTTAACATATTCAAATTTCGAACTGATTTTTTGAATTCATTAAATTTTTTTTTTTAAATATTTAATTTATTAATTTATGACCCTTGTACAGGTTGGAGGGTCAGCGGCTAAATGACATGGTTTACGTCTACTACAATCTTAGATTGTGGGTGAGACAACTTGAGAGGACCCCTGATATGGAGGCCATCTCTTTAGATGTGATTGACACCACTACTGAATGGAGGGTTAAGGCTGAGAGGCCTGTCATGGAGTCAGCCCCTGATTGGATAGAGGAGGAGGTAGTGGAGGGGGAGGATGAGGAGGAGGACGAGGAGGAGGAGAAGGAGGAGGAGGTGACACCACCTACCACTACTACTGGTAGAGGACGTGGTCTGCCTCCTTTAGCTCCTAGTGGTTCAGGTTCCCGTTCCGGTTCTGGTGCTTCATTTTTTTCTTCTAGAGCACAACAGAGCCCATTGCCAGTCCCGCCAGCGTCTTCATCTAGAGAGAAAGGCAAAGCTGTTGTATTTTCTCGCAAGAGGGGCAGAGGAAATCAATAGTATAGGACCATAGGTTATATGGTCACTGGTGCATTGACATTCCTTTGTATATGAATGTTGACATTATGACTCATGATATGAGATACATTATTATATTTTTTGTTGATATTTTGAGGCTGAGTTGACTCTTGAGACTCAGGACTTAGTATTCAGGACAGGATTCAGTTTTAAACTTTTATGTGTGATGTAGCACTAGACATGATATTACACATCTTATATATTAGTTTTTTTTTCATATTTATGTGTCAATGCATTTATTTTATGTTGTAGATGCTTTAAATATTAAAAAAATTGAAAAAAATGAATATTTTTGTATGTGCCGATTTTTTCCCGATAATTACGATTTTTTCCGATTTTTTCCCCTCGGCGATAATATCCCGATAGCGATTTTTTCATCTTTGCTTAGAAGTATCTAAAATTGATTACAAAAATAGTATCAAATTATGGGAAAACAAAATTGAAGAGTGATATGTCACTGTTTTTGAGGAAACAATTGATGATGTGGCCCAACAATGTTGTTGTGTTGGCATGTTTTTGGAGTCATAAGTTACTCGATGGTGTCACATAGCTTATCTCATCTTTCATCACTCTTTCTTCGTGTCTTCATCGAAGAATCTTGTGAGGGAGGAGGATTTTGAAATCTCACTTGATGAAGTTGTCATTATTATGTAAATGAACAAAAGAACTTCAATCAACAATTCAAAAATCTTTCAAAATAATTTGACAAAGCTTCTAAACAAAATGGTTGTAGAGTCAAGCTCTTCTTAAAGCAACCTCTTTTGCAAACAAACTTCAAGAGCTTCTTAAAAAACAATCATCAGGAGGGTTTGTGCTTCAAGGGTTTCCTTGAGGTCCTTTGGGTAAGGAAGATGCCTTCAGTCCTTCTTCCTTCTTGCCCTCTTCTAGACTTAGCTAATAGTAGCTCTCCCTTAACCTCTAGCAAACTCAAACTTGTAAGCAACAGTAAAATTCTTTGCACTGTTTAAACACCTTTCAAGTCAAACAAGCAATCTTATGCTCTGTCAAATAGTCAATCATGTGCTCTGGTACCAACTTGATCTGAAAATGGGTGTATAACTTGAAATTATTATGTGAAAGCATTTCCCACTAAGTTAAAAAAATAAATGATCATGCTTTTACATGACTGTGCAAAATTTTATACTTGAAAACATGTGTATGTTTTTTAACTGTTTAAGTGTGTAAAGAACATTTATTTTTGTTGATATTAAACATGTGAAACAACCATATAATGTATCAAATAAGCATCAACACATAACAACAAATTTAATAAAGGAGTTCACCCAAATATCATTGGCTACGTCTCCTTGATCCTTTGTCAACTGACTTGGCTCTTTGGGATTAGGATGAAAAAATTGTTTTACAAGTTAAAAACTCAACTCTAATGGTTATTTGAACTGAACCAATGGGTTTAGAATACCATTTATATCCCTGGAATGGCTGAAATATTTCTGAAGATGAACCTCGACTCCCTTAGACTTGACTCCTTGGGTCGATGCCCTTAAGCTTCCCTGAGCTTCTCTTTGGCAATAACTCCCTCAGAATCCCTTTTCTGTCCCTGAAAAATTTTCTATTGTCTCCAACATATATCATACACCCAAAATAGGTTGTTTATTTGCTCGAAATGAACACTGGCTCCCTAATCTAGGCCTCCATCCACTGATGACCCTGGGCTGCCCAAAACTTCCCTGTGGCTCTTAGACCTTAATAAGTCTTAAAATGGCTCTGTAAATCCTTTCATTGGATTCAAAATTTCCAAAATATTCAGAATAGATTATTCACTTGTAGAAATTTTCCTCTGGTTGCTCTGGTTACGCCTCCAACACCTTGTGGCACCCCTTGGCTCTTTGTTCACTGAAAAATTCTCTGAAGCATCTCGGCCTTCAAAATTATTCAAAATCTTCTGAAAATCGTTCCATTGGATTCATAATCCTCATTACAGTCAAAAATTACTATTGGTTTGCCAAGAATGGATACTGGCTGCTTTGGATAGGCCTCATTCTCCTACTGGCACCTGATGGCCCTAGTGGCCCTTGGAACTTCTCTAAAGCATCTCATATTTCAAAAGTCCTCTATAGGCTCTAAAAATCACACCATTAGTTCTAGAATATCTGAAACGTCCAAAATTGACAATTGGATTCCTAAATAAAGCCTCTAGCTGCACTAGCTAGGCCTCAAACTGTTGTTGGCCCCTAAAACTTCTCTGAAGCTAAACCTCACTCAAAAGTTTTATGATGGCTCTACAACCCTCACCAATGAGTCTAGAATGTTTGAGATAGTCGAAATTGACTATTCACACTCTTCGAATGGTCGAATCTAGCTCAAGATAGAGCCTATTCAATTTTTGTCCAATGACCCCTAAAACATCTCCACTAAAGATGGAGCACTACTGTTAAACCCACCAAAATAGTAATTTCGCGCCAAAAATGGCACATTTCCAGTCTAACCACCGGATCTGACTGCACTTAAGGTGCTAGTGGTTGGATACATGTCCCAAACCATGGGGTCACGGTGACCATTGGCGGAAACTTTGTATAAAATGAGGTTGATCAGTTGTTGGAACTCTGGTTTAAAGGACGGTAACTACAACTATTTGGAGCAAACAGTGTGGAGAACCATCACCACGTGACAACTCGCAGATGTTTGTGGATACACGGGTTGTAAAGACTGTTGGATGAACGGTAACCGTAACTGTCGGCGGTAAAACCACAGCATGTGACAGGTTCTACCCATTATGTTGGCGATCTAGGGTCAGCGCTTAGTCTCGGCGCTTGGCCTCATGGGGAGGGGCTCTCCCTCGGGGTTGGCCCCTCTGGCCCCCACATATGAAACCATTCAACATTAAATAAAATCGACGTTGTAATATGATTAAGAATCAGCGGTAGAGCAGATGATTAAAATGCACTTGTGCTGTGCAGAAGGTCTCAGGGTCGACTCGGGTGGAATCTGACCAAAATTTTACACCAATGTGCATGGGCCACATGGTGGCCTCTAGGCCTGCCACGTGGCGGCCTATGATTGGCCCTTCAAAACCTTCGACCAATAATTACATGACACTTGTCCAAATATTACTGGCCTGAAAGGAATATTATGGGGAATATTCCCTGGAATATTCTCTTTTTTGTTTTTAATATTAAAAACCCAGTCAAACTTGGTCAAAGGCAAAAAATTGCAGTTTACTGGAATTTTCAAATCCCGATAACTTCTTCATACAGTGTCGGTTTTCCGAATCGTTCATGGCGCCGGAATCAGGAAGACGAGATCTATCCGGTTGCTCAGGTTCAACACAATTTTGAACACTTTGAATTTTGAGCTATCACTTAGGTCCATGATCCAAATACGATCAAGTAATCTCTTCTTGGTCCACGTAGATGATATATTTTGAATTCTCATTTATTTGTTCTAATTATTTCTTTGGCCAAGCTTTGTTTATTCTTAAATCAATACATTCCAAAACTTTTCATAGTCTTTTATTGTAGCATTTGTAAGATTTGCTTCTTGTTGAGTATCCAAGGAATATTCCCTCATCTACTTTAGAATCAATTTTTCCCAATTTATCATCATTTATATTCATTTAATATTTGCTTCCAAACATTCTGAAATACTTTAGTGAAGTTGGCCTACCTTTCCATAGCTCATATGTTGTCTTGTCATTGTTAACTCAGAGTCATGCTTTATCCATGATGTAAATTGATGCAACAACTACTTATTTCCAAAACTTATCTGGTAATTTGGTTTCTAGCAACATCGTTCTCATTGTTTCTTGCACTAATAGGTTCTTTCTTTCTACAATTCATTATGTTGTGGAGTTCTTGCAACTGAAATTTGTCTCTTGATTCCATACTTTCTATAGAATTCATGAAAGTCGTTTAAGGTAAATTCACCTCCTTTATTTGATGATAAACATTTGATTCTAATATCACTTTCAATTTCAACTAAAGCCTTGAATGACTTGAATGAATATAGTGCTTCTATTTTTTCTTTAATAAATGCAACATTAATAAACAATATAAAGTACATTTCACCTTGCAAGGCTAGTGTTCTTGCTAGTTCCAATAGATTTGTGTGAACAAGCTCTAGTGGTCTTGATGTTTAGCACCCCCTTGGTTTGAAGATCCCTCTTGTTTGTTTCCCATGTTGATAAGATTGGTAGATGACACACATTGGCTTCAAGATGTTGGTCATAGCTCTCACTACTTGTGTTCTATTGATTTTTACTAAACTGTCAAAGCTCAAGTGTCCTAGCCTTCTATGTTGCAACTAAATTTCATATGTATATCCAATGTAACATTTTTCTCTTGAAATTTAATCAAGAACATAGACATTTCCTAGAGTCCTTTTTTATCTTCCCATTAATCTTCCTGAATTATTCTTCCTTATTTCACAATATTTAGCATGAATAGTGAGATCAAAGCCTTGATCTCTCATCTCTCTAACACTTAAAAGATTATGTTTGAATCCTTCAATGTACAAAACATTTTATGATTTATCCCTAACATTGTCAAGGGTTATGATACCTATTCTAACGATTTTAATAGATCCATGCTTTGAAACTCACATTTCCTCATTTTTCTTCTTTTAGAATAATAATTTCTTTTGATCTTTTATCATGTGTTTAGAGCACCCGCTTTCAACGTACCATTGAATTTGGTTGTTTCCAGTATACATAAATAGTTCACATTTTTCTATTGGTGGTTCTTCCTGTTTTTTCTTTCAAAACCTTTCTATTGATTTTATAGTACAATATTGTGTCATATGCCCAAAATTGTTGCATATATAACACTCTACACTATACTTAGAAAATGGAGCAAATGAATTATGATTTATGTTATTGAAGCCAACGATATCTCTGATTATATTGTTTAAGAAATTATTTTCAGAGCTTTGATGTGAACCTATTTCATAATAATTTTCTGCATAAGCTCTACAATATTTTGCTTAATTTCCAAATTTTTTACATGAAAAACAATGACCAAGAAAAACAGTTTGATGCCTAGTTGCATATGATTGTCTTCATGAGACATTATTTTGGAGTTGATCTAATTTGGAGAGGATTTTTGGTTCTTTTCCTTTAACATGTTTCTTCCAATGGAATTCTTGAGAGCATTAGTGTATATTTTTGGTGTAGTAGTGTTTCTAGACTCCTCCAGACTTCAATTCTTGCTCTTGCTGAGATTGGAGCTTTCGAGCTTTTATTCAACTTCCTTTCCTGGTGAATTCGGATTCGCATCTTATTTCTATGAAGCCTCACCCATATAACCAAGATCGATATTTTAATATGGTGATATTTGATTGTTGATTATAACATCTAGGGTTTGTGATATTTTCATGTTTTTGTTGATTTTGTCTAGTTCTTTCCTTAATGAGACAATTTCTGCTTCAATTTTTTTTCACAATTTTATTCCTTTTATTTTAGTTGATTGTTCAACATTTCTTCCACTCTTTTTTCTTCCTCCTTTTTAGTATTAATGTTGATGATTTACTTCAATAGTTTTTTGTTCTTCTTCTTGATGTTATCAATCTCTTCTAATGCATCGTGAGTTTTGGTTCAAGATCCACTATGTCTTCAACACCTTCTTCTTCTACTTCTTCTTTTTTCTCCTTTGATTTATCTATGTTGGATTATTAATTTGTGGCTAAAACTAGGATCTCTCTTCTATCCTCATTGGGATCATATTATTCTTCTTCATATAAATCATTATCCTCTTTTGATACATAAGCCTCATTCCCTTCTTGACCAATTGGAGAAGAATATAGAACCTTATATCCATCTAAAACCGACTACTAAACTTGAACACCAAGGGACATCACATGGGTTTTCATTATTATTTTCTAAAAGGAAAAAAATATTCCATCAAACAAAGGGATTTTTATTGAGCATTCTCAACTAGCCATGACGCTTGTAAAATATTCTTCCAAGTGTCAGAGTGTTCTTGAAGAATCCTACTCTTATACCAATTGTTGGAAATACATAATAATACTGGGCGGGGGGGAGGTGTTAAATCAATATCACTTAGATTTAAATTATTTTAAGTTTATTAATCTTAAAAAATAAAATCTCATCACATAATCAATCATAAACACAATTCATAAACACTAATATTAAAGTGGAAATTTAACTTGAAGAAGAAACACTTGAATGTTTTTCAAACGATCTTCAATTATAACAACCACTTGTGAGGACACCAATATTATGTAAGCACAAATTTATAAAAATTTCATGCTCCAACTTGTTAAGAAGATGAGGACACCAATCCTCAGTAAACACTAACTTACAACAAATTTTATGCTTAAAAACTATTTAATGAAAGTTTTCCTTCCTAGCAACTTCCACTAAAACTGGTGTAGATCTCGGCCTTCAAAATAAGCTCAACCTCTAACCAAAAAAAAACTTGGCCTTCCATAGGATTCAACCTCCTCAACAAAAACAATGCTTGGCCTCCAACAGGGTTGAACTCTACCTCTTCTAAAACATAACTTGACTTCCTTCACACCAAAACTTGGCCTCCTTTAAACTAGAACTTAAAAAATATATAAGACCCTCGAAAAAAATGTGCCAAAAACCCTTCCACAACTCAAAACATACTTCACAAAAGATTTCTCCAACTTGGATTCGCTTCACTTAATGGTTCATGAGGCATGAACCTCAGATATGTTCCTCCTACTCACTAAAATAAAACCAGACTTGCTTGAGTGGCGGCTAGAAATGCTCCTTCTCATGCTTATTTATAATGCATTTAGGGTCTAGGGTAGGGTCGATTTATCCATTCGCTAGGTCGACTTGTCCATTGGCAGGGCCAACCTGTCCACGGGTTAGGCCAACTTGTACACCTGGCATAATGTATAATGAATATTCAAAAAATAATTTCTGTTGAACCATGAGGAGTTAGAATGTGTGCCAAATTATGTTGGAAAGGTCTCAAAATATATTATTTTAATATATATATTTATATTTCATTTGGATACATTTTGACATCAATAACAAATATTTTGAACATATCCAAGGTGATGATAGGAACAAAAGCATTTTTAGAGCACACAAGGGGTGAGATCCAAAAATACAAGCAACATAAACAAGGTCTAAACCAAATACTACTACCACCGTAAATATAAATCTTAAAATACCAATTAACACATGAAATATCCAAGCATAATTTCAGGCGGGAAATATATATGATGAACCTTCAATGAATCTATATTCACCTTCACCTGTTAGGGCTAAATTTAAAAGTATAGCAATGAAAGAAAAATAAGTCATTTATATGCTAATCTCAACTAATTAAACTTGAGAAACCAATTAGAATAGTAAGATTTAGAAATATGTAAGCATAAAAGCACTTATATCTAAACAACTTAGATCCAAAAATTAAACAATTAAACCCCCATGTTGTGAAAAAAAACAAGAAAAATAAAGGAAAGGATGAAAAATTTTGGGGTTTTTTGGTTGAAAATTGTGATGGGATACTGCCTTAAGAGGGGTATGGAGTCACTATGAAAATTCCAAGTGGATATTAGGGATTAGAATGATACAATTTCGAGGGAAACCATAGAACTACCTCTCAAGCATTGTCTGGGGCTACTAGGTCCTTTTAAAATACAGTTGGCGGAATTGGTTATCTAAGAAGCCTCTCTAGGAAAAAGCAAGGATACCTCAGAGGTTAGACAAGGTAATAAAGAGGAAACAACCCTAGATTATGGGTTGTTGTAGACTCGAAACATTGAAATTTAGACATGACTAATATGGAGCAATTTCCGACATCTCAGATTCAAAGAACATCCCCACAGAAATCTCTGAACCCTAACCCTAGAACTTCCTACTTCAATGCAATGATACATGTATTGAATGGTAAAAGAGGGTATAAAAGAGAAATATTTCTTGATTTACCCTTCTAAATGGAGCAAGGTGTCATTCTCTAGCCTTGTTGTATCCCTACCCTCCAACAAACTTGAAAAAAAAAAAAACCTAGCCTAACCCTTAAACAATAGCTAAACAATCACTTAGAAAAGATATACTTACAATAGCTCTTCAAGTAAGTTTTATTATTAGTCTCCAACAAATAAAAATGAGAGAGGTATCCTCATACAAATAGACAACCTCCTCAATACATGGCATAATACAATGCACTTTAGCTCAAACTATGGGAAAAATCAATTAGTCCAAATGAAAATAGTGGAAAAAAAGTAAATCATGTGGGCACAAATGACCCTCAGTAACTTCCAAAACACAAGTGCCCCATAAAACTTGGTTAATAATGTAACCAAATCCCAAACATGTGAGCTTAGAGAGGCTAAGTCAAGTGTACCTCCCTCAAAAGTGGCCAATTTCCCTTAAAAGGATGAAAAAATGGTCAACCAAAGGGCCCAAAGTCTAGGTGCTCCTCCAACCAAATATTAAGTGTGAGGAAGTTAGAAAAACAAGCTATACCCATCTCTAAAAGAGTGGTTTCAATCTCCACACATATGTGGCATCCAATGAAGAATCCAATGCTATATGGCACATGTGGCTCCTCAAGCAAGGCAAGGTGGTTTTAATCTTGTACAGTTAATTGTTGCAAATGGATCCTTAATAAAAATGGAAATATTCAATGGTACACACACACACACACACTCATTTAACATTGAAAATTTACTATGGAAATCCAAAAATCATGAAAACTTTTTTTTTTTCTTTTCAGTATATCATTCTATCTTTACAATGTTACAATATAATATGTATATCCTAGTGTCCTGTATTCACTTTACTACACTCAAAAAAACACAAAGATGCTGAGCGCGTGCCTCCCTGCGCGTTCCCCCTAACCTAGCAGCCGACTGCTGGTCTTCCTTTGCTGCGCGAGGCCCCTGGCCTCTGGCCTCCCATGGCCTCTCCGAACGCTGCCGCGGAGGGCCCTGTTGACCTTTCCAATGCTGATGCGTGTAACCAATCTGCTGCAGCTGCGTTTTCAGATCTAGTCAAATCTCTCCAGCCACAGATAACTCGTCCTGCCCTGTCCAAGTTTGTCAAGAAACTGGATGGGTTGCAAGAGGTCGACCTTCCTCCGACGTTGCCTCGAATGGCTGCACTCTCCTTAGCTGAGCGGGGGCTCATCGGTCAGTTCACCGGCCTATGGCCCTCACCGAAAACTGTTCAACGGTGGATTGAAAGAAACTGGGCAGACAAAGTTAATGGCAAAATATCCATCCGATTCTGTGGAAAAGGCTACTACACGTTCTATTTCGAATCCAGAGCAGACAAAGACCTTATTTTCAGAAATGGGCCATACTTCATGGACTCTCGTGGCCTGTATCTGAACAAATGGACTCCAGACTTCGATCCTGAGCTGGATGTCCCTAATGCTGTTCCGGTCTGGGTTCGTCTCCCGCATCTCCCGCTCCACTGCTGGGGAGACGACTCGGTTAGAGCCATCGGCAATGCTGTGGGAAAATATATTGATCGGTGTGAGCCCAAGGACAACATGCAGGCATGTGCCGGGATATGCGTCGAAGTTGATCTCGGCAAGGGTCTCCCAGAAGCAATCAAACTAAAGGTGGACGACTGGACGCATATTCAGCAACTGGATTATGAACAAATTCCTTTCAAATGCAAGGTATGTCACGAATACGGCCATTTTTCCAATCGCTGTTCTAAAATTGTTAATGATGAATCTGCTCAACCAGAAGAACAATGGGAAACTGTTAAAAAGAAGAAGACTACCTCGGGCTTGAAAGCAAACTTTGAAGCGGCTCCTCCCAAATCTGCCCCTTCCAATATCAATCCCCCTTCAGCTCCACCCAAAGCTTCCTCCTCAACTGTCCCTTCTCCCTCAACTGTCCCTACTCCCTCCTCTCCTCTTGGCCCTCCCACCTTGGGGCCATCTCCCCTGATCTCTTCAAACCCCTTTGGCGCCCTCTCCCTCCCTGATGACCCCCTGATCCCCCTCGAAAATGACCCACCCATCCTTGTTTCCCTTTCCCAATCCTCCCCCACCCACTCCCTCGCCCCCCCCCCACCCCGAACCACTAGAAGCTCTTCGAAAGAGCATGGAATCACCCAAGAAAACCAAAAGAAAGGACCTGGCAGGAAATCCAGCAAACAGCAAAGGAACGAAAACGCTCAAAAAGACATCGCCATGGGAACACAAAATCCCATAGAAACTTATATATTGGGACAGAATAGCAAAGAATCATCACATAAGGAGCAAGAGGGACGAGCAACCCTCCGAAACCCAAGCACTCAATGATGAAAGTTATATCATGGAACTGTAGGGGCCTAGGGCACCCCTCAAAAATTGCTGCCCTGAAAGATCTCATAGACCAAGAGAAGCCAGGTATTACAATGATTTAGGAAACAAAGCAAAGACTGCAAGAGATGACAAGAATTATAGAACAGTTCAGGCAATATGAGGGACAAATAAGTGAAGCAAGAGGAGCTTCTGGTGGTATCATCACAATGTGGAACAAAAACACTTGGAAATGCACATCCAAAACTATCACTCCATTTTGGATCAAAGTCACACTAGAACAACAAGCAGAGGGTAAGCAAATAGTTATTTATAACATTTATGCTCCGAACCACTTTAGAGATAAAGACCAGTGCTGGGCCACATTACAAGAAGACACCCAAAATGAAGATAACAGAAATATCATCATAGGGGGAGATCTAAATCTTATATTACATTCCAAGGAAAAAAGAGGCGGCATCTTTACTCATGATCCTTACAGAGCAAAGCTGGAATGCATCATGCAAGAGTGTGATTTAGTTGATATCATCCCAAAAAATCGGAGGTACACTTGGAGCAACCGAAGGCTGGGCAGAGATAACATTCTGGAGCGCCTTGACAGAATTTTGGTAAATACTACCTTTCTCTCTGAGTTTTCCACTGCTCATGCTGAAATTATGCCTTATTCAGCTTCTGATCACTATCCCATTAGCATTGCTCTTGAAGCACATTGTCCTTTGGGGCCGTTGCCCTTCAAATACAATCCGCTGTGGCGTAGCAATCCTATTGTGGATCAAATTGTCCAAACAGCTTGGCATCTACATATAGAAGGATCATCGGGATTCATTTGGGAATGCAAGCTGAAGAACACAAAATTAGCACTGAAGGATTGGGTGAGACAGCACTACAAAGAACTAGAAAATGTCAAAGTTGAGCTAAAAAATAACTTGAAAGAAATCCACAAGAAAATCGAGGAAAATGGGTTGTCCCAAGAAGATAAAGCATTAGAAAGCGATATATATTATCAGCTGTACCGGGTCAATAGAGAAGAAGAGCAGAAATGGAGAATCAAATCAAGACAGCTCTGGCTGCATGAAGGAGACAAAAATACAGCCTTCTTCCATAAGCAAGCAACTGTCCGGAAAGTCAGAAATAATGTCACCTTGATCAATGATGAAGAGGGCTGCCCACAAAAAACACAAGAAGCTATCAAGAAAACTGCCTCAGCCTACTACAACACTCTCCTCACTGAAACAAAGGAAGCAGAGGACTACTCAGATTTCCTACAGCATATGCCCAAAGGAATCAATGAGGATACTAATGCAGATTTAACTAAGGAGATCAACGAAGAAGAAATGCATGATGCCATCTGGGCCCTTCAGCCAGATAAAGCCCCAGGTCCAGATGGCTTCCCTATTTGCTTCTACAGAACTTACTGGGGAACCATAAAAAAAGATCTTGTCAAAATGATAAGATGGGTCCAACGTAAATGCAAAATTGGAGGATTCACTAATGCTACTCATCTTGCTCTCATCCCTAAAGAAAATCGACCCATGACATTTTCTCGTTTTCGCCCAATATCTTTGTGTAACTCTTCATATAAAATTCTGACCAAAATCTTGGCTACTCGCCTAAAACCTATTCTCCCCACTCTCATATCTGAAAATCAAGGGGTTTTTTTAGCCAATAGGCAAATTTCGGACTCCATCCTTCTTGTGCAAGAGGCTATTCACTCTAGCCAAACCCGAAACGAGAAAGGCTTCATTTTAAAATTAGACTTAGCCAATTCCTTTGACCGTGTCAGACATTCCTTCCTGTTTGTTGTTCTTGAAAAAATGGGATTTGTTGCATCCTTTATTAGCCTTATCAAAGCCTGCATTACAGGACCTTGGATTTCCCCTCTTCTAAATGGCAGACCTGGACCTTCCTTTCAATCCTCTCGAGGCCTTAGACAAGGCTGCCCTCTTTCTCCTTATCTCTTTATTTTAATGGCTGAATCTTTCAGTAGAGCTCTGGATTATAATCGCCGCATGGGCCTCATCACCGGGATCAAATTTGACAATGGAGTAAAGAACATCAATCACTCTCAGTTTGCCGACGATACTCTTCTAATGGGGGGAGCTTCAAACATCATAGCCCGTCGTTTTAAAACCCTGCTAGACAAATACATGAGCTATTCAGGAGGCCTGATCAATAACCTTAAGAGTTGTATCTATGGGTGGAACACTTCGGCACATGTTCTTCATAGGATTGCTTGTACTCTCGGAGTCCCTTACAAGCTGAATTGGGAGCATTTTAATTACTTGGGCATGCCTGTGAGTGCCGGCAACCTGAAAGCCTCTGCCTGGGAAGTTATTATCGACAAAGTGAAAAGAAAGATACAGCATTGGGGTACTTCCTGGCTTAACCCTGCAGGGCGCATAATTCTTTTGAAAGCAGGTCTCTCCTCCCTGCCCTTGTACTGCTTTACTCTTTTACAAGCCCCTGCCAGCTTTCATATTAAAATGGATGCTCTCCTTCGTCATTTTCTTTGGCAAGGAGGGAAAAATGAAAGCAAAAAATTTAATTTGGTAAGCTGGAAGCAGGTTACTCAGCCGTGTGAGAATGGAGGGTTGGGAATTAGATCTTCTAAATTCCTAAACCTCGCCTTTGCTGGCAAACTGTTATGGAGGCTCATAACTGGGGAAAATGCTTGGTGGAAAACTGTTCTTGAAAAAAAATACCTCTGTCACCCAAGATACCAGCTCTTAGATTATGAGCTCCCCAACAGAACAAGCTCCAAAATCTGGAGGATGTGTCAGAAATCTATTCCTTTCCTTGCTCAAAACATCTCCAAAGTGCCCAAAGGAGGTAGATATATAAGAATTGGAGAAGACAAAATTATGGGGCAACAGCCCATAAGTCAGCAACTGGGCGCGCAGGCATTAATCCACTGGCAATCTCATTGGACAAACCTGTTCTGGTGGATCCCCTCTCCCGTGAAAAAGTGGATTTCCACCATCGCCGTTAAAACCATTCGGGCGGCGTAATGGCGACAACCTCAACATCACAACTGGTGGCGCTGACTGGATATGGCTGGCGGCGTGCGTGCTGTCAGCCAGATGCCTGCGCTTCTGTATTGAGCTGGTGGGGCGTTTGGCAGGCGTAAATCAGGCTATGCCGTTAATGCGAAAGTGCTCAGCAAACCGGAAGTGGTGGGCGGCAAAATATGCAAAAAAAAACCATCGATAATAACGGGCGGCGAAGAGGGCTTTCATCCTGTCTGGCAAGTTTTTTCATCAGGTGGCGGAAAACCTCGGCGGGGCGGCGGGCGGAAGATGGGGCCACCGCCTCTCTGGGGTGAACTTCACTGAAAGGCTTTCAAGAGCCGCGAAGCAAATGTCAGAAAGCTATATAACAAAGCATGGAATCTCAACTTGGAAACTCTGTCCACAAAGTGTCATGGCAATCTGAAGGTGTCAGATCTAACAGTTGAAGAAAGGAACTATATAAGGCATATCCTGGACAGAAGCAGCATAGAGCAAAAGAGAGGTGGCTCCAACAGCAGAGACAACCCTAGATACAGCTGGAAAATCAGAATGAAAGAGGAAGAATTTGCCCGGTGGCTCCAAAACAACAATACTCATTACCTCTTCTTTGATGGAGCCTCCAAATCCAACCCAGGAACGGCTGGGGTTGGAGGTCTCATTTGTAACAGTAATGGAGATGTGATAACGGAATATGAATGGGGTCTAGGATATGCTTCAAACAAAAAATTTCATGTTAATAAGGGGACAGTCCTTGGCTTTCCCAGCATAATCAAGGCCACTAATATGGGGCTTCTGCTGATGTCAGCAGGTAAGATGTGAGCAGAGCAAAGGGAAGACATGTGAGATGCCAGTAAGTGTCCATTATTGCAGGTGGCTGGGCGAAAATATTACTATCTTATTCTTGGAGCTTGACCAGTGCTGGGACAGGCAGAAGAGCAGGCACCAGGCTGCTCATTTGGACCTCATTTCAGCAACCTTATGCACTATTCTTCTTTGCCGTCAGGCACCAGCGTCAAATGACTACCTCTGACGGACTGCGGTGGGGCTGGTGCTGGCATTCCTTCTCCCTGAGAAGTTTCAAATCTCTGCCCTCCTTCCAATGGCATCGACCCTCACAGCTCTAGCCTTTCCAACACCAAACTCTGGCGCTATCTGGACCGCCCTTCCAAAATCCTTAAAACTCTGTGCTCATAGTGGTTTCAATAACTTACGCCCCTTCGAGTGGTTTCCTACATCTGTTGACCTTTTCTTATCTTCAGACTTCTGGTCTAAGGCGCATTTTGGCCTTGGTTCTATGACCACAGCCTCTCTGACCGCCCTGACAAAGCATCTCTGTCCCACTATCAGCCCTCCTGCAATCTTGTGCTCCAAATACGTTCTGCAGAAGATGTTTATGAAAAGCCAAAGAACAGCAATTAAAAATCTATCTGAAATGGATGAATGGCGCCTACTTCAACTTCAGAGAGCGGCAAACTTCTACAAGAGTGAAAAATGAAGTGTAAAATCTGTCTTCTCTTGCTACAGTATGTCAGAATCTACACTGCTTCTCGCTTTTTCACAGTGACAGAAGCAAGTCATCACACTGACTCCAACGCCAACTGCATATGTTGCTGGAATCTCTTCTTTCAAATTCACTGTGTAAAACTGGAGTTTCTCTCCCCCCTTTTTTCCTTTTTAATATAAACCAGCAACCGAATTTGTGAGAAAAAAAAATATGTATATCCTACAACATCCATACACCATTCAACCCATTAACCATGGATTAGAATACAATCACAATTCCTTAACCAAAATTACAAAACCATGTACCACAAATATGTGTGCTATAAAACTGCCAATGGTGAAAACCATATAGAGAAAAACCTCTCGATGAAGACCTATTGGTAAAAACCTATCAATGATTTTTTACACTATTTCTTACTACCCCTTTTTCCTATTTCTTTAAGTGTTCATTTCCTTGAACAATTGCATTTTCTTTATATATTATGTTGTCCTCTAAGATAATTCTAGGTCAATTAATTATACCAGAGGATCTATAATATTTTGTTTGTTTTAAGGTCGGGTTTTTGTATTACCTATGTATAAAGCAATCGCATACAAATGTGCTTAAAATTTAGATAATATTAATTAATAAGGAAAGGGTTGTTGCTTTACTTCAAACAATGCTTTAATATTGCATGTGTGAAAGCAGAAAATGTAAGAAATTATGGTGAGTTAAATAGTCAAATTGAATGTTTAATTTATCATAAGTAGGAAATATTGTCAAACAATGTTTAACAACTTAACAAAACATATTTAACTTTATGAATATGTTGATAATTAATTGATGTAGAGGGACTTATAAAAACAAATAGTTCAATAATTCATTCTCTAATATAGATAATAACTTCAGAGGATTTAAGATAGACTGAAACACAACTTTTTTCTTACCTAGTTATCTTCATAGACATTAAACATATGCAGAAAACAAGATGTAATCAAAACCGGAAAACTTACAAGAGAACAAACTGATTAAAACAAATCCAGAATCCTTGTATTATCATCAATGATCAAAGATCATACACTTCTTCTTACAAATGCTCATCCAAGGGTGCAACCCTTAATAACTCGAATGGTGAGTTGTTTACATTAGTTTCTATCACTTAGAAGTATCTAAAATAGATTACAAACATAGTATCAAATTATAGGAAAACAAAACTGATGAGTGATATGTCATTGTTTTTTAGTAAACAATTGATGATGTGGCCCAAAAATTTTATTGTGTTGGCATGTTGTTGGAGTCAGAAGTTACTCGATGGTGTCACATAGCTTATCCCATCTTTCTTCACTCATAATTTCCAAATTTACCACCTTTCTGAACACTTCATCCACCTATGTGTATCTTTCAAATGTTGGCTTGTTGAGGAACAAACATTTGATTTCATGTTTTATTATTAAATCAAACTTCAAAGCTTCAAGAAAATCTTTGCTTGTTACATGTCCTTTAATCCTTGCAAACTTTGCCTTGTCAATTGCTAATAAATTCTTTAATCTTCAGCCCCAACTGAAATGAAAGGTACAACTTCCTAGAATTCTAGAAAATCATTCTTCTCCAACTCCCAGTGGAAGGATGCCCCAAAGCCTTGGTTTCTTCAGTAGCCATCTGAATGGATTCCCCAACATCCTAGACCAACCTACCACTTTGAAGTGTTCACAAGCTCCAACTTGTAGGTGACTTCATGCACCAACCTAGCACCTCCCTGCAACCCTATAATGATCAGAAATAAGACAAGAATGTGGACTACCGTACCAGGGACAATGATCCACAATAAAATATGATTCACAGTGATTTTCTTGAACCATACCAATCACCCAATCACACTATGACCTGCAACCCAACCATAACATTATCCAACAATTGCACTTATACCTCTCAACAATGCCTCTCCAACTCTAGGAAGATTGACTCTTTTACAATAATGACTCTTTTATAATTTTACATGATGATTTTTACAATATTGACTTTTGACACGACCTGATACTTGAATTGACACTGCTTCTTTGAACACTAGCACTAGTTGCTGAGGTATTGTTGTGCTTACTTCAAGTAATGGTACATTAGCATTGCATTGTCCTTCTAGTATGTGTCTAACTTGTCCTATTGTGTCCTCCTTCCAGCACATGAAAGACCCAAACCAATATAGAAGAAAAATGCTTACATTGTCCTACGAACCATATGTCAGAGAAATATTCAAAATTCAAATGTAAATACGTTCAACATTTATGAACAAAACCCAATCAAACATACATAAAAAATACTTACACTACCCTGCAAAAACACATGTCAGAGATTATATTCAAATTAAAATTAAAACACTAATCATACATACCTTGTTGTAGAAGACTTACCCTTGAATAATGATGTGTTTCCCTTACTGCAGTGATCCTTGAATGCACATTTTTTCTTGCCTTATTGAATCTGATGTATCTATATAATTTAAGATCTCAACGGGTTGAAATTTCATCCTGTGGTAGCCCTCTAAGTCCTGTTTCCAACCCCGTAGGTCTGATAAACATTGGATTCTTCAAGAAATAGTTATGCCCAATCTCCTACGATGACCTGATTATATATTGGTTCAATAGAGAAAACTTGTACGAAGTTCCACGTGTCAACGTTTCAACCTTTGGTCTTGAAAACTATACACAATAAACTACATCTTTCTTCTTTCTATCCATTTTTACGAAATTTGAATCCCATGCTCAGAGAGAAAGTTATGACGATTTTCCCAAGTTCCCCTGTTTGACATGAAATGTGGGAGCCTGCAAAAACCCTAACTTCCTCGGATCATATCTCCAAAAATATAGTGAACCAATATTTGCAATTTGAACACGTTCTTCATCAGGATTTCACCCAAATGGGTTTTTTGTTTTAGCATCTGAAGCTTCACAGAAAAGAAAAGAAAAAAAAATTATAGCGAAAATGCCACGATGGCTTGTTATAAGTAGCAAAATCCTTACATGAGGAGGATATGAGGGTCACAATTTATATAAATTATTACGTTGAGAGGGCCTTCAACAAGTGAACATTGGAGGGATTTTAGGAGCTTAAAAAATTATTAATTATTGACAATTCAATGAGCACAACCAATGATTAGTGTCATGCCACAACCCCACGGGTTTTTAGCCCACTGACTAGGTTTACTAGCTTCAAACACGAATATCTCTCAAACCATGAAGAATTATGTGGAATGCCATATATCAAAAAAAACATATCGACAAGTAGAAACCATCCAAAATATCTACGAATCAAAATATAGTAAGTTGTTAAGTCAAAATTCCTATGCAAGATTAGGGTAGCCCCTGGTGCTGCTTGAGTTGATATCAATGACAACCACTGATCAACAATGCAGTCAATATAGGAGTATGAATTCACTTTTCTCAAAAATTCCATGAGAGTTCTTTCTCTCACCTCCCCCACTTTTTCTCTCCTCGTCCAATTCCATACATTTCCTTTTCATGATGGTGGCAATGGACAAGCTAAAATGGGATTTTAAAGACCAAACACACAGTCTTGATGCTGCTATTTGTAGGTGCTATGAAATAATTTCGTAGCACATAAAAAATATTGTAGGCACTGCGAAATGATTTCGTAGCGACCCAAAACATACTATATTTCAAATTCCAGGAAGGTGAAACGAATCGGCCTTTTTTTAATCAACTTCCCATGACCTTAACTTTCTCCTTAACATAGTGGTTTCATATGCTTTTCTTCACCTATTTTCCAAGGCTAGCTCAAATCTACAAGGGTTTAGACAACATTCAACAAAACAAGGTGCTCGATTTCCTGTGATAGCGCTCTATTCATTGTAAATTCTACATAGTCACTACTCCAGAACATTGTGGTGCATTCCTCTCAATGCAAATTTGAAACAAATTCCAATAAATCGAATCTTCCCTTTCGAACTCAGCTCTCTAGATCTCAAACATAGCTTACGCTTATTTCTGATAGAAAAACTCATCAACAAAGAATGTTCAAGAATTTCATATGGAAGCAAGGTTAAACATAGGATTCGACATTGTGATTCCAACACTCATAATCAACTTCCATTTTACAGGCCTAGCAATCAAATATCTACTTAAAATCGTGAAGGTATTCAAGGTCCTTTCTTACATATATTTCATTTTTCTCAAACATCACAATCCTCATGAATTTAGTCATTCATATTCCATACCAAAAAACAATAATCACACGTAGATTTCTAACTCATTTCATTGGACATTTACATTTACCCCCAAATACAAACAACTTCATTAATAATACATGGAAAAAGAAGTGAAAAAACAAATACACATATAAACAAGTTGCTCATTATTCAAATTCAAACATACATTAAACCTAGCCATATATACAATGTGGGCATATGAAACCCAAGCCTCTCAACCTTTGTCTCTTCTCCTCGCATTGGAGTTTCTCCTCTCTTCTTCTCCACTGCTCCACCACTCCACTTCTTCATCTCAAACACTATTTTATTTAAAAATAAAGCTAACATGGGACAACCAAGAGTCACAAGATGAATCATTTCCCCTTCTCCACAAAATAATGGAAAATGACACTATATTTACATTAGGAAATAATTCCTCCAATTTATTCTAAAACAAAAACTCATTTCCTGCTGTAAATATTTACAATTTCTCACAAAACATTTAACATCTCTCCTAGCATCACCGTGTGACCATCCCTTTACATTAGTAAGCTCTTGGTCCAGTCTTCATCGAACTTTTTACTCCATCGACGCACCTGCATCAAACTCCCAAGGTACGAAAATTTATGACCTCCTCGTCATATGCATATGGTTTTCTTGTAACAACTTCAAATCATGAGCTGCAACATGCCTCTCCAGTGATAAGTCTCCACCTTGCTACATGATACCTTACCAAACTTTTTTAATGAGTTTGGACTTTTGGCATCTTCCTGGTCCTCTTCTATGGAACCATTCGATCACTCCTTGCTCTAGGATACTGCAAATATCCTCACCTTCATCTACTATCACCTACACAATGAAACTTAAAACCTTGTCAGATGTTTGTACCTTCTTCTACCACTTCTGATGCGAACTCTAAACTTTACTTGTTTCTGAACTAATCAAACTTTCCAATACTTTGCTCAAGAATTTCCTCAAAATCATAGGTTGTCTCTTCATACAACCAACTATAACTTCCTATTTTCCTTTTGAAAATTTCATCTTCTAATTCAGTCCTTGGTTGGAATTGTTGTCTCGAGGTTGTTACATACCTTCTCTTGTCACAAAATTAAAACCTTTATGCAATATCTGTCACATTGATATTTTTCCAACCGTACCTACAAAACTCTACCTCTTCATTTGTGCTTAATCTACTTGGTGTTTTAAAATAGATTAAACTCTGTTTCCCTATGCATTCTTCATAATTTCCATAAAATTCTATAATTTTGCTGCTCTAAACATCATCATATGCTCCTCCATGTCTTGCATAATATCTCCATTTTGGTTCTTTGTTGCAGCTCAACTCCTTTGAGCTTTTCCTTCAACTGAGCATTTATCTTTTGTGCAAACTCCTTGAGTTTCATCAACCAAGCATTTGATCTCTATCTCAGCTTCACCTGTAAAAAATTCCATTTTTTTTACTTTCTTCCATAGTGTCCATCTGTAACCCTGGTCTTCCTCATCTTTATGTAGCAGACTTATTATCATCTCTAGTTGTAATATAATTTCAGCTACTTCTCCATCAAGTTTTTCTTGTCTTGAATTACTATGGCTTCTCTCTGAACCTTTACTATGAATTTCAGTATTCACAAATATCCTTCTTTCATGAGATTATACCTTCTCACTTTGAGCTACACACAAGCCATTGCAACAAGATGACTTCACCAACCTATTAGTAAATACCATACTAAGGTATTCCATGCATAGTCTCCTCATGGTATTTTTGCTGACTCTTTCATCTGGAATATTCATCTGAGCACTCTTTGTTCTTCTGGATTCTGCAAGAAATTTACTCACCTTCTTCCTCTAGCAACGTTTTTGTTCTTCCCCACTTTCTAATACAAGGTTCCTTGCCATCATCCTCAACTGCAAAAATTCATAATTTTTACTTGTACTCAACAATTAATCCATAATTAGCTAAAAAAAATACCATTACCTCATTTTTCAATCTTCACTTGAACACACAACTGTTGATGCAAAATTCTTCTTACTGTTTTCATTCCTTTGATGTTGCATACCTTCTTGTTCCTTAAATCGGTACCATTCTTCCTGCACATTATCCAAACATAACTATGGTCATATTGAATTTATTGTAGCAAATATTTCACATGATTGAGTTCCGCTCTTAACTCAAGCATCTCCTTCTCAATTTATTCATCACTGATTCCTTTCATTCCAACTACTTTGGCACTTTTTCTTCTTCTGCTTGTGACTTTCCTCTGAACCCCTGCTATGACTAATAACAATCATCTTCATCGCTTCCTCTTGTGAACCTTCCTTGTCTACTAGTGAGTTGCAACAAGCCTTCTTTGCTTTGTAACAAGTCTGCGACTTGTCACCATACTTGGTCATCCTCTTGGTATCTTCTCTTCTCTAGGTTCTCTGAAGTAGAAGTTATTCTTGAGTGTTGAAGTCCAACAATAAATTACAGCACACACACTAGTGTGGGACCAATAGGTCCTAGCGATACATTAGTGTGAAGGACAAATTAATTAATTAAATTGGTGCAGTGTCTAATTTAATTTTCCCTTAATTAAATTGGAATAAAATGTAATCTTATCTCATGATCACCTGTAATAGTTAACTGAGTGTGATAAACTCAGTTAGCTCATGTATTTCGATTTGAGGGTGGTAGGTGAGGCATGCAGAGTAATTCTATTAGTTATGGAGTTCGAATTTCGGTTGGTGCATTATTTTAATGCATGAGTAATCAGTTAAATTAGTTAGGTGAGTTAGAGTCAGTTGAACTAGTCGTAACTGTTTGTTGCACAAGTGAGAGATCAAGTGAATTAAATATTATTTAATTCACAATCAATGATCTTCCATGCAACTGATGAATTACTATTAATAACTGCATGCATGTCAGTTCTAGTGGAGACACAGTTGAGACAAAGGTTAAAGGGATGTTAACTATCATTTGTGTGATTAGTAGGTTGCCCACATGGAACGTGACACCCATTGCATTGCCCATGATCCTTGCATAGTTTTGGAACGCCAAAATTCCTAAAGAATATGGATTGTATTCATCAGGAATTGTGCAAGCAAGGAAGGTTTTTTAGAGGCTGAGAATTGCCTAAGTGTTGATTAGTTTTGTCGAGGAAAATGTGAGACAGTTGCGAGAGTGCAAGAGACTCTTCTGAGAAGAGTGCATTGTAATTGTTTCATGATTCCATGGTTAATATACAATAGAAGATAGAGGGGTTTTGAGCAACAAGCTTTCCCCGGGAAATTATCTGTGTTGTGGTTTGATTTGATTCTTTCTTTTCTTATTGTGATTGGCGATTGTGTTTAATTTTCTCAATTGATTTGTAGAAGGATTCAATATATAGCTTTAGTACATTGTTAGATCGGATTGAATCCATTGATATACATATGTTTGTATAATTTCAACATGGTATCAGAGCACATGAAATCACTATAGTGGAGGAGAAGTTGAGTTTGTGACTAAATAGGAGAATCAGGATCGAAATGGCTTTCAATGGCTTGAGATTGGAGTATGCACTCAAGGGAAACTCTAACTATATTGTGTGGAAAGACAATATGGAGGCAGTACTAGAGGAAAATGGGTTGAAATAATTCATTGATAATGATGTTCCTAAACCCGTTGTAACAGATGCTTGGCAAAACAAGGTTGCAAAGGCGAGGAGGAACTTACTGGAGGGAGTACGAGACCACATTGTCTCAAGTCTCCATGGAATATTGACACCATATGCAATGTGGAAAGCTTTGACAGATCCATTTCAGATCAACAATGATCATAGAAAATTGGCACTGAAGGATAAGCACAGGAAAATCAAAATGGAGAAAGGTAACACCATTCCGAAATATTTAACAAAGTTTGTCCAATGTCGGGATGAGCTTGGGAGTGTCATAATTTCTGTCGCGGATGATGACTTGGTGAGCCTAGCTCTTCTAGGACTTCCCAAGAGTTGGCATAGCTATCGGGACTCTATCAATGGAAGGGAAAAGCTGCCATATTGGGAACGACTTTAGTCGGATTTGGTGCAAGAAGAATTCAGGCGGAATACCAGGGATGGATCTTCATCTAAGAATGATGATGAAGAAAATCATGCTTTGGATGCCAAGGCAAAGAAGGGGAAAGGAAAGAAATTCCATTCCAAATCTGAGTCCGACAAAGATGGAAAGAAGCGCGACATGTCCAGACTGAAGTGTTTTCACTGTCATGAACATGGAAATTATGCCACTAATTGTCCACAAAAGAAGAAAAACATGAAGGCTTCAGGATCTGCAGCTGGTGAGGCTTTGGCCTCCCAATTTGAGATTGACTTCTCGCTCATGGCATGCATGGTGTCAATTGTAATGGGATCAGTGTGGTACTTGGATAGTGGTGCATCCTTTCACATGACGGGAGACAAAGAAATTTTCAGTAGCTTGGAGGAGAAGGACCTCCATATGCATATCGAAATGGGTGATGACGGGTGGTACAATGTTACCAGGATTGGTATAGTTACCTTCCAGAGACAGTCAGGTAAACCCTTTCAATGAAAAGATGTAATGCATGTTCCAAGCTTGAAGAAAAATTTGGTCTCAGTCGCAATGTTGGAGGATAGAGGCTATGATGTTTTTTTCGGTGAATGAAAATCTTTCCTTCGACACAAAGCAATAGGACAAGCCAAGAAGATTGGGATTTGTGTGAAGAATCTCTATAAATTTTATGTAGATGGTTTTACAACATTGATGAGTAAGGCGGACAAAGTGGTGAGCCAGGATGAGGGTGATTTATGGCATAGGAGATTGGGCCATCTACACCACGGAGCCTTGAAGGTCATGCAACAGATTTCTACTGGTCTTCCCAAGGGTACTCTTGCGCAATTAGACACATGCAAGGGATGTACTATGGGGAAGTATGCAAAGGCCACTGTTGGGCGGTTTAATTGTCGGATTAAATCTCTCAATATAAATTATCTATCCAGGAGTCGTAAACGCAAGTTGTATTGCGTATTGGCTTAGCTTAATGGTCATAGTATAAATATTCCTTTGTAAATGATAAACTAGGTGCTGAAATGAAACACACATTTGCTGGAAAAAAAGAAATCTTGAAAAGGAAACTTACTGAACCAATTTCATTTACTGCAAACTCCACACTGTAATTAAATTACAAATTAATCCTTAATCATGTAACATTCTCGCACTCGCATTCTACTTTTAAAATATCCTATGATAACTTAAAAATATGAATCTAGTTATTCCTCTCATTAACTTAGAAACTAACACTCGAAATTAATCTTGAGATAAGAAAAAAGACACACACGTTATTCTAATGATAATTCACATCTTGAACTAACTAAAACTACTCTTCATAACAAATATAAGATTCAAATTAACTAAAATAAAACTACTTGTTCATATAAAAGAACACTTTAAAAGATCCTATATAAAAATCACATTACAAATAATCAAGAAGAACCTTTAATTCAAAGATGTTAATCTACATGAAATAAAAACAAACCTACTTCAAAATCAAATCATGTAACTCAATAACTAAAACTAAATCATGTTGCATTCCAATTCATCTCTTTCCACCTGCACAATCAAACCTATATTCAAACTTGCTCTTACAAGGAAATTATCACACTACGAAAATGAGAATAAAAATAAATCTAATTATTAACATTAAATCCAATGAATAAATAAATTAAATGAACATTAAATTTGCAAACATTCAAAGAAATCGCGTAATGAAAAATGTTGATTTAATATTTTAAATGAGCAATGTTAACACATTCATATTCAAAGCATCTACAATCTATTCTAATTCCTGAATCAAACTCAAGACTTGGAAAAAGAAAAAGAAAAAATCTAAGTGAAAAATTAAGAAATATTAGATACTATTGAAAAACAATTTAAAACAAAATATAATTAAACAATTCCTAAATCTATGAAGAATGAGGATTCAACTCCAGGTTGAAGTGGATCCTTGCCACTCCCTGGAGCAAGTCCTAAACCAACTCAACGTTTAAAAACAAAATTTACAATTCTTACATAAAAAAAAACAAATGCAGAAGCCAAGATTTATTAAATGAAATCAGAACATCGAATCAAATATTAATCAATAAAATACATCATGTGTTGTTGCATTACAACTATTGTGCTGGGAAATTTGATGCCGGATCTGCAAATCAGAAGAGATTCGTTTAATTCGACCCTGAGAAATTCGACTTTGACACCTAAGGAATTTAATTGCCGGACTTTGCGCCCTTCCCAATTGATGGATGGACTCACACTCTGTGCCCCCTCTACATTTGAGAAATTCGATTTTACAAATGACAAATTCTGCTTCTAAATGAAGGATTAACTCATCCTCTCTACATCTAAGAAATAAGAATTACATCTGAGAGCTTCCACCCTCTAATTGATAAACTCACTGCCTACGCCTGAGAAATTCCTTTCTCTCCGCCAATTTGATGTTGGTTCTACATTTTAAAGCGATTCCTCCTACGCTCTTTGCTAATTGGTGGGCAGACTAACTGATTCCTCCAATTTATCGATTACTACCCCCTTATCGCTCTATCTATCCCCCATCGACTCCATTCGATTCTTATATATAGATTCAAATTACCAAACTAGCCTTTTAATTTAGCCAAGAAGATTATTTTGTCGGAATAAGAATCAATTTTACAATAGAATGTGAATTCAAGAGATTGCTCCTCTTTTTGTGGGATTTTTCTGTTGCTAGAAGGTGCAATTGGCTTCTGGAAGAATGTGACCTCACACACTACTGGCAGAGGTATCGTACAGATAACTGGGGCATCGTAAGGCAGCTTCAACAAAGATTTTCATTCTCGTTTTCCATATCATAAGGATGGCAACTTTTTTATTGATAAGAGCTCGACGAAGGCTGCGATTCTCCTTTTACGCCTCTCAGAATGCCATTTAAGCTTGGCTTATCCCCAATCGATAATGTATGGTTGAAAATGATGCGTGCTATGGGTGCCACAACCGGTAGCCATGATCCTCGATAAGCAATTCCCCAAAGCACACCACTAGCAGGGACACCTCAGATGGCTTCCCATTCTTGTCATCTTCACTCACATATTATAAAACTAATAATATCATATTTATATCAATGCACAGTTACTTCGCAAGGAAGCATTAGACAATATTGCAGGACTACCATCATGTCTCATTAATCTTAGTTCCTGCTTAAGAGGATAATATCTAGCGACACCTGAAACACACTGCAACACATTGAAAAGGCATAAATGTGGAGCTACATGAGATTTACAACTTAGAATCTGTGAATATTTATATTGTCCTTTTTCACAATGCCAACCTGTACAAGGAAATTTGAAACATTTTTACGCTGATCACCCTGTAGCTGAATCACCTGCCCAAGTTCAGGGTCCTGCACAACAGTACCATTACAACAAAATTCTTTCTTTAGGTCTTTGAGAATTTTGTTGTAGCTGAATTCCTTCCTTAAACCTTGCACAGTTGTTAGATTCTTTCTACTGTTGCGTTTTTGTATGCGCACATGCACATATTCTTTAGATCCGGCACCTAAATCTTCAGCATTTGCATCAGCAAAAGGATCATAGGCACCAGGAATCTGAACGTCTAGATCTGACATGAACCTTGGTTGTTAGAGAGCACAAGAGGATGGAAAATTTTGTTTGTGCTTTTCTTTCTTTCTCCAAGTTTAACCTCAAAAGGCGATGCGCTGCTACAGATCCTAAGCGAGGTCACAAAATTCAGAAAACCTTCACACAGCGAGGAGGCAGAAGAACAGAAACACACCAATATGATATTCTTCTATTCTTCCACACGCAAACTTCTCACCTGCCTGTTAGCTGAAGCTCAACCAAAAATATGAAGGGCGCTTATGAGTTTGTTTCCGAGGTATCCCAAATGCAACAAAGCGTAAATAGATTCATTCAATTAATTCCCATCCAACTGGAATTTTATTGAAGATTTGCTTGGGATTACTTTGTTGATCGAGAATTCTACTTCATGAACCTATACTCATATTTATGAAGCATTCTAGCATTGTTGGTGCTCGACTTATTCTCCTCCTACCAGCATGAAAACCTATTATTAACGATATTATTACACAAACACTTATTCAAATTAATCAATAACAAGAATTTACAATTTAATTCTAAATGCCTCTAATCGTCAACTTAATGGAGAAACAATGATTAAAATACTAGGTGCAATCATGTATCTATTTGATAAAAATCGTAAAATTTTGGACAAAGATGCAGCTCAACATCCCCCCACACTGAACTTCTTACACGTCCTCGTGTAAGCCAAAACTATAACACGATGAAATAAGGTAGGGAAAATGTCAGCAAAGAGTTTAGCTTGATATTTTAATGCATTCATTAACCCGTAACGTTGGTATTACTATTACTTTACTAGCTAAAACCATGTGAAATGATGAAACAAGATCAGGTACCGAAAGTAACAATTATGGAGAAAATAGTGTTCATACCTGTTACCTTGTCCCAATTTTTGTTTTTTCCCAAAGTCTTATGATAAAAATCAAATTTTGTTGAAAAATTGTGGTTTCAAAAAGAATAACACAAGATTCCTACACCTACTATAACAATCTCGTACCTAGATCATGCAGCACATATTTAGAGGCAACTACAATCAATACACATTGTCGACAACCAACACCTTGTGAGTAACCGTCATTGAGTAATTCATCACTCTGAATACCATGAAAATTAAAGTGATTTGTGATACCTATCAGCAACCTCTTCATTGAACACTCTAAATTACGTTGTCATCCAGATTCAAAAATAAATTTCCTCTTAATCTAGTACAATGAATTACCTTCACTAAGGGTACCACATCATTCAAAGATTCTTGATTTTTGAAAGATAGAACTCAAAGAATCATCTTCAAATTGTCTTAAAAAAATTTTCCAATAAAAATGATGAGTCTTAGGGAAACAGAAGGATAACCAATCAAATCATAGTATGCAGTTAACTTTAATACCACAGACATGGCCCTGTTGCCCGCAGGTGTCCATAACCTCGACAAGGATGTCTTTTTAACCTAGTGAAATGTCAGTATCCCACTTAGTAGATACAGATTCAGAGTTAGCTTATTTGACTCTTTAGATGAAGGCCATTGTCCTGGATTGGTAACCAGCTGATGGCAGTGCCACTCACAAGAAGTAACATGGATGAACAGGCCATCTCGTGATGATACCTCCTGTCTTCCAGCTTTTTGGCTAAAATCCATTACTCTGGCTTGGTGACCAATAGCAATAATTTCATGCATGCTAGGTCTCATGATCGTGGTAGGTCAACTCATCACGAGGCCTCCTATCCTTCCCTAAATCTTTGTAAGCTCTGATTATGATTAACCTTAAGGTTACTTAATAAGTGGGGAGACAGATCTACTCCTTAAGAGTACAAGATGGCGTGAAAAGTTTTTAATGACTAATCATTGTTGGTTAATTCCTCTACCCTAAAGACTTGTTAAAGATATCCCAGACAATGACTGAAAGATTCTTTGAGTTAAGAATGCTAGTGTTCTCCCGAATAGCTCATTATGATCTTTGCAAGAGTGGTCCACCATAGGGGTTTTCCAATAGTACCTTCTAATGGAAACTGAAAATATATATTCGAGACGACAACTTATTAGAGCGATTAATCATGGTTACTTTTTGCAAAATCATGAGGTATTAGAGTGAACTGTACTCAACAAGATTTGTCACAAATGTGTGTGTTCACAACTAATGTGGATCAAAAGGAGTTTTAACAGGAATTATTTAAAATTCAAAACAATATTAGCACTATAATAGCTTTATTCATTTATTCTCCTACCCTACTTTACCTTAAGAGACGAAAGACTCTTTTTCAAGTATATGAGTACTTCCAATGAAGCCATGTGCGTAACAAAATGTTGATTATACTCACACTTATTTTTAAAGAATAAACTTCAGGGCATAAGAAAGCATGAAAAATAAGTTTCTTTAATTGATATGGTACCAAGAGTTTCCGAATGCGGAGGAAACAAGATGTGTTGACGACTTCTCAAAACCAAGATTCAATGGAATCCACATATTTATGATTTTCCAACTGATGCAAATCTTTCACAATTTGATAGCCACTCTCCTGGAGGCACAAATAATCTGGTGAAAGAGAAAAGACAAATCCCTCAAGTTCAAGCTCAAATATCTGCTTTTCAAATTAACAATAATGGTTGAGAGAGATTCTAGGGTTTTGAGTTTCAAGAACATTTTTAGAACAATTTCCAATTATAGATTGCTCCTCTAGTGGTATTTGAATTACACCTTCCGAGGTGAATGTTCTGCGGTAATGGGGGGAGTTTTCATATTCATTCCCTTTCCCAACATAGAAGGTGTGACATTTTGTTCAATAGGGGAATCAACGGAAAGAATAGGTGGTTCAAACTGTTGTGCAACTGGATGGTTTAGATTAGGGTTTAGGGTGCGGTTTGGCTTAGGTTTTTGGTTAATGATTGGACTAAGGTTTGGATTTGGATTGGGATTAGGTCTAGGGTTTGAGTTAAGGCTAGGGTTTGAATGAGGGCTAGGTTTAGGGTTTGGACTAGGGTTAAGGTATCGATTAGGGTTAGGTCTAGGGTTAGGATAAGGGCTAGGATATGGATTAAGGCTAGGTCTAGGGTATGGACTAGGGTATGAAATAGGGTATGTACTAAGGCTAGGGTAAGTTTGCACATGCGGCTGGGACCATGGAAGAGGATAAATTAATGATGCGTTGGAAAGAAATTGTGGTTGTTGATGGTGCTCATATGATTGAATTTGCATAGGAGATTTCCCTAGATATAAGGATCTGAACGATTCTTGAGGCCATGGAGATATTTGGCTAGAGGATTACAGCCAAGGAGAGGACCACTGTGGCCATGAAGTTGGATATTCAATTGGAGGAGGATCAGAATTTTGCCATGATGTTCGAGGATTATAAACATGCTGAGGAACCTGCTCAGGAAAATAATAATTATTCCAAGTATCAAATGGTGTTGAGTTTTGAGTTATACCTGATGGTTGATTCGATTCCTTACTTGATTCCCTGAGTACCTTTCGTAATCGTGGTAGTGATGGGAAATGTTCGGTTGCATGACCATCCTCACAAAATTTCGCAAACTATTAGACTGTTAAGTGGACACTTTCCAAGGCAATGTTTCTGTCGACAGTTGAAACATAGGATAAGCAGTGGTTCTTCATCATTCTCTTGTTCCTACAAATCATCCAATTCTGAAATAGCAGATTCAAATATATTAAATTTATGTTCAAGCAAAGTATTAAATTCTGCACTTCTGAATTCTTCATCGGATGAGTTGTTCGTCTTTGTAGCAGCATGAAAACTCCTCATTGAATGATTCCTCAAAATACCATCTTCTTGTTCTCAACAAGCAAGCTGGTACATTTTTTCATCACATGGATTAGTACACAAGGGTTCTTACAATAACCCAAAAATGATATATCATTAAAGACTGGATTATGAAGATAAATGAATTTTAAAAGATTTTGACTAAAATATAACTCACCACACTTGCATGAAAGGAAAATTCTGAATAAAATTAGTATTTAATCTATGAAAATCAAAGCGATTTGGAAATTAAATGTCTAAAGCCTGCTTCTACAGGAAAGGAAATAAAAGTTCAAGAGATAAGCAAGATGGCCATACTTTGGAGCAACCCCACAATAGTGGATGTGTGGCTCTTCACTCACGTCTTATCATACACTCTTCGCCCTCTGACATCCTGCAATACCCTTGAAAATCCGTAAGAAAAAATTTACCTGAGCCAAAATACAACTCCCCGGCAATTGTGCCAAAATGTTGGGCGGTTTAATTGTCCGATTAAACCTCTCAATATTAATTATCAATCTGGGAGTCGTAAACGTGAGTTGTACTGCGTATTGGCTCAGCTTAATGGTCAAAGTATAAATATTCCTTTGTAAATGATAAACTAGGTGTTGAAATGAAACACACATTTGCTGGCAAACAAGCAATCTTGAAAAGGAAACTTACTGAACCAATTTCATTTACTGAAAACTCCACACTGTAATTAAATTACAAATTAATCCTCAATCATGTAACATTATCGCACTTTCATTCTACTTTTAAAATCTCCTATGATAACTTAAAAATCTTAATCTAATTATTCCTCTCATTAACTTAGAAACTAACACTCGAAATTAATCTTGAGATAAGAAAAAAGACACACACGTTATTCTAATGATAATTCACACCTTAAACTAACTAAAACTACTATTCATAACAAATATAAGATTCAAATTAACTAAAAGAAAACTACTTGCTTCATATAAAGGAACACTTTAAAAGATCCTATATAAAAATCACATTACAAATAATCAAGAAGAACCTTTAATTCAAAGATGTTAATCTAGATGAAATAAAAACAAACCTACTTCAAAATCAAATCATGTAACTCAATAACTAAAACTAAATCATGTTGCATTCCAATTCATCTCTTTCCACCTACACAATCAAACTTTATCTTACAAGGAAATTATCATACTACGAAAACGAGAATAAAAATAAATCTAATTATCAACATTAAATCCAATGAATAAACAAATTAAATGAACATTAAATCTCCAAACATTCAAAGAAATCACGTAATGCAAAATGTTGATTTAATATTTTAAATGAGAAATGTTAACATATTCAGATTCAAAGCATCTACAATCTGTTCTAATTCCTGAATCAAACCCAAGACATGGAAAAAATAATAATAATCTAAGTGAAAAATTAAGAAATATTAGATACTATTGAAAAACAATTTAAAACAAAATATAATTAAAAAATTCCTAAATCTATGAAGAATGAGGACTCAACTCCAGGTTGCGGTGGATCCTTGCCACTCCCTGGAGCAAGTCCTAAACTAACTCAACGTTTAAAAACAAAATTTACAATGCTTACATAAAAAAAAACAAATGCAGAAGCCAAGATTTATTAAATGAAATCAAACCATCGAATCAAATATTAATCAATAAAATACATCATCTGTTGTTGCATTACAACTATTGTGCTAGGAAATTTGATGCCGGATCTGCAAATCAGAAGATACTCGTTTAATTCGAACCTGAGAAATTCGACTTTGACACCTAAGGAATTTAATTTCCGGACTCTGCGCCCTTCCCAATTGATGGATGGACTCACACTCTACGCCCCCTCTACATTTGAGAAATTCAATTTTACAAATGAGAAACTCTGCTTCTAAATGGCGGATTAACTCATCCTCTCTGCATCTGAGAAATAAGAATTACATCTGAGAGCTTCCGCCCTCTAATTGAAGAACTCACTACCTACGCCTGAGAAATTCCTTTCTCTTTGCCAATTTGATGTTGGTTCTACATTTTAAAGAGATTCCTCCTACGCTCTTTGCTAATTGATGGGCGGACTAACTTATTCCTCCAATTGATCGACTACTACCCCCTTATCGCTTTATCTATCCCCCATCGACTCCATTCGATTCTTATATATACATTCAAATTACCAAACTGGCCTTTTAATTTAGCCAAGAAGATTATTTTTCCAGAATAGGAATCAGTTTTACAACAGAATGTGAATCAGGAGATCGCTCCCCTTTTTTTGGTATTTTGTTGTTGCTAGAAGGTGCAATTGGCTTCTGGAAGAATGTGACCTCACACACTGCTAGCAGAGGTATCGTACAGCTAACTGGGGCATCATAAGGCAGCTTCAAAAACAATTTTCATTCTCGTTTTCCATATCATAAGGATGGCAACTTGTTTATTGATAAGAGCTTGACGAAGGTTGTGATTCTCATTTTACACCTCTCAGAACGCCATTTAATCTTGTCTTATCCCCAATCAATAATGTATGGTTGAAAACGATGCGTGCTACGGGTGCCACAACCGGTAGCCATGATCCTCGATCAGCAATTCCCCAAAGCACACCACTAGTGGGGACACCTCAGATGGCTTCCCATTCTTGTCGTCTTCACTCACATATTATAAAACTACTAATATCATATTTATATCAACTCACAGTTACTTCGCAAGGAAGCATTAGACAATATTGCAGGACTACCATCATGTCTCATTAATCTTAGTTCCCGCTTAAGAGGATAATAATCTAGCGTCACATGAAACACACTGCAACACATTGAAAAGGCATAAATGTGGAGCTACATGAGAATTACAACTTAGAATCCGTGAATCTTTATATTTTCCTTTTTCACAATGCCAGCTTGTATAAGGAAATTTGAAAAAAAATTACGCTGATCACCCTGTAGCTGAATCACCTCCCCAAGTTCAGGGTCCTGCACAACAGTACCATTACAACAAAATTCTTTCTTCAAGTCTTTGAGATTTTTTTGTAGCTGAATTCCTTCCTTAAACCTTGCACAATTTTCAGACTCTTTCTACCATTGTGCTGTTGTATGCGCACATGCACATATTATTTAGATCCGACACCTGAATCTTCAGCATTTGCATCAGCAAAAGGATCATAGGCACCAGGAATCTGAACGTCTAGATCTGACATGAACCTTGGTTGTTAGAGAGCACAAGAGGATGGACAAATTTGTTTGTGCTTTTATTTCTTGCTCCAATATTAACCTCAAAAGGTGATGCACTACTGCAGATCCTAAGCGAGGTCACGAAATTCAGAAAACCTTCACACAGTGAGGAGGCAGAAGAACAAAAAGACACCAATACGATATTCTTCTATTCTTCTGCACACAGACTTCTCACTTGCCTATTAGCTGAAGCTCAACCAAAAATATGAAGTGCGCATATGAGTTTGTTTCTGAGGTATCCCAAATGCAACAAAGCGTAAATAGATTCATTCAAGGACTTCCCATCCAACTGGAATTTTATTGAAGCTTTTCTTGGGATTACTTTGTTGATTGAGAATTCTCCTGCATGAACTTGTACTCATATTTATGAAGCATTCTAGCACTGTTGGTGCTCGACTTATTCTCCTCCTGCCATCATGAAAACCTATTATTAACAATATTATTACACAAACACTTATTCAAATTAATAAATAACAAGAATTTACAATTTAATTCTAAATGCCTCTAATCGTCAACTTAATGGAGAAACAATGATTAAAATACTAGGTGCGATCATGTATCTATTTGATAAAAATCTTAAAAATTTGGACAAAGATGCAGCTCAACAGCCACTTTTCACGAGAAGGAGAATCGAGCTTCAGAAATCCTTGATAGAGTTCACTCAGACGTGTGTGGACCATTTTCTATTGCTTTGACAAAAAATCATAAGTACTATATGATATTTGTTTATAATTTTTATAGAAATAACTGGATCTACTTCATGTAGAAGAAAGATCAGACGTTCTCAAAATTTCTTGAGTTCAAAGCACTGGTGGAGAAAGACACGGGGAAGCATGTGAAGGCTCTTAGGAGCGACAATGGTGGTGAGTACATCTCCAATGAATTCAAGAACTTCTGCAGCAAAGAATGTATTCAGAGAGATTTAATTGTGCCTCATATCCCACAGTAGAATGGGGTCGCAGAAAGAAAGAATAAAACAATTATGGGTGCAGCACGAGCGATCTTGCATGATCCATCTTATCGTTGCATTTGTGGGTAGAGGCATGCAACACAACAGTATTTGTGCAAAACCGTTGTCCTCATCGGATACTTGGCATGAGTACACCAGAGGAGGCTTTTACTGGTAATAAACCTGATGTTTCACATTTTAAGATTTTTGGCTCATATGTTTATGTGCATGTGACCAAAGATGCCAGGAAGAAGCTTGAACCAATAGCCGAGATTGGGATATTTTTGGGGTACACTAATACTCCCAACAACTATCGAGTGTATTTTCCAAACAATAGGAAGACTGTTGTGAGATGGGATATAAAATTTGATGCAGAGAAAACCATGTGATTGTCCCTTGAGAGGGAGCTAGATTTGCATGCAAAGCAGGAACTCTTGGTTCCAAATAATGAACCTCAAGATGTGGAGAAACCACATGCCGAGGATCATGGAGTGGCAGAAAACACTCATGCAGAGCCATCCACTAGAAATGGTAGAAGGTGCACCACAGAAGTTGATAGATTGAGACTTCATGTGGCAGAGAATGTAGGAGCCCCTACTTCACTACACAGACAGAGACAGTCTCCACATAGGTTTACTGGATACATGGCTCTTATGAGCAAGTGTATTGTGACAGAACCATCTTCCTTTGAGGAAGCAGTGCAGCAACCAATTTGGGTTGACACTATGGTAGAGGAGTATGACTCCATCGTCAAGAACATTGCATGGGAAATTGTCCCAAGACCAGTCGGAAAATTAGTGGTTGGATCTAGATGGATCTATAAGGTGAAGAAAGCAACGGATTGGAGTGTGGAGAAGTACAAGTCTAGATTTTTGGCCCGAGGATTCTCAGAAGTTAGGGGATTGACTATGAGGAGACTTTCACACCACTCGCGAGGTACTCTTCCATTAGATCTATACTTGCACTCTCAACGCAGATGGGGTGGCACATTCATCAGATGGATGTGAAAACTATGTTTCTCAATGGACTTATTGAGGAATAAGTGTACATAGAGTAGTCATAAGGTTTCGAGATCTTTGACAATGATTCGCATGTGTGCCGACTCAAGAGAGCATTGTATGGGCTGAAGCAAGTTGTTACACCATTTTTTGGTCATCTAACATATTATCATTAGATGGACCCAAGTACACCATGTAAGACCAATTTTACCCTAAGTAAAATTTCTTTCACTATGTAAAATAACTTAATAAAACACATTTATTAGGTTGTTTATGGTCTAAACAAGAAACCCCAAGGGGAAATATTAAACAAATCTATATTTGTTTGGTTTTCCTCA
Organism: Pinus albicaulis; assembly: GCA_034641835.2. Taxonomy (NCBI): domain Eukaryota; kingdom Viridiplantae; phylum Streptophyta; class Pinopsida; order Pinales; family Pinaceae; genus Pinus; species Pinus albicaulis. The sequence goes on along the minus strand of CM076572.1, from coordinate 310,676,172 downwards.
TGGAATAATTAATTAAACAATAATTTAATTATTATTCCGGGTCATATTTAACCCAAAACAAGGAGATTAATTAGATAAATCCTTATTTATCTTATTATTTTCTAGGAATAGTTATTTAAACCTTATTTAAATAATATTCCTTGTTAAATTTGACTAAATCATTTATAAATAATTGAATAAATCATTATTTATTCAATTATCATTCAACCACTTCCTTAAAATGATAAATAAATCATTTATTTATTTATTATTTACAAATAAAGGGATTTGACCCAAGTCAAATACTTTTCCCTTCCAACAAATATAATAAAATATTCCATAAAATGTGGATCTAGATTTGGTTAATATTATTTTAATCATGCACCAAGATCTAGAATGACCCAATATTTTGTTATAAATAGGAGGGTTTTTCCTACCATTCTTCACTTTTTGTTGCCTCTTAGATCACTCTGGATCTACACTCTTGGTCTAACTTTGAGCCATTATCATTGTCATATTTTCCATTATTTGCTTTGTGAGCTCCCTTTGAGTTCTATGTTTGTCTGGGTTTTCTACACCAACAAGAGAGAGAAATTCTAGATATGAAGTGTTGAGGACTTTCAATAACCCATCCCATTGAGGAGAATTGGAAACACCTTTCTTGTTTTCCTCCCAAGTGCCCTTAATATAAAATTCTTTCAAAAATATTATTCTTGTGTTGTCTATTGGATGCATGGAGCAAAACCTTATTTTTGTTGCTTAATGTCTTTTTATGCATAGATCTGGATTTTTGCAGCATTTGTCTTGATCAACTAACTGCATATTTGAAGATATTAGCAACCATCTTTTATATTAGGGCTATAAGTTATGTGTAGCTAAAGTGGTCTTTTTTCATACATTTCGACAAAATATTCATACTAACAATTGGCAACTCCACACGGGTTTTCAATTACGACCGCTGTCGTTTTTCATATTCCTGCATATCCAGCTGCTCCAAACCCTAGGGTTTCTCTTCAAATTTTTTTCTTTTCCTATTTTTATGTTTTTTTTCACCTATAAAACCCTCAAACATTAAAATCTCTAACTTCCGTGTGTTTATGGCCCTATTGCGCAGGTAACAGACATCAGCCGCAACTAAGACGGTAACTTTTTCTGAAATCTGCCACCGAGAGACCCGAAACTGCAGGTCACACTTTTCGGCCCAAAACCTACGACCTGGACTGTAGGATGCACTTTTTAGCCTCATAACTGCGACCTGGACAGAAAACAAGTCAGAACCTACAACCTGCACTTTTTTCTGCAGTTTTTCTGAAAGTTTTTTGGGTTTGTCTGAAGCTTCTGTCAAGGTCTTCCAGCCTCTGCCTCCACCCGTTTAGACCTGTTCTTGTTCTGTTTTACTCAACTAAGTGGGAATCTAGCCCCCTAGGGCTTCAGTACCCTCCACTTTTTGTGGAATATTTTTAGCTGTTACAGGTGTCTAAATTTTCAGAGTTTCAGCATTTTATTTTGCAGATCTGATACCTCCTTTTCAGATCCCTTTTAGATCAGCTATTTTTCCATCCAAATCACCTCATATAGTTTTGTTTGGGTTTGCCTTTAGGGTCACCTCCTTTTCCCTACTGCCTTTAGCTTTTTGCCTCCTCTTTCACAGCAACCTTGCCTTTGTCTCTTTGTTGTTTTCTGCACCTCTTTTCAGCAGATTTATCCTTTAGATCCCTATCCCTCCTGACCTTAGATCTATTGGATCATTTTTAGTGTGTTTTGACTAGATTTTTTCCCTCTATTAGACTAGTTTTTGAGAGACCCGCCTCCTTGGGTTAGATTGATGCATTGTTAGCTCTTAATTTTCTGTTATTTTCAGTATTATATGTTGTTCTCTACAGGTTTATTTTCAGTTACGCAGCACACTTTTTATTTTACTCTCAAAACGTCTGGGTTTAAAAATTAAAATTAACGCACACCACACACTCACCCTAAGCGAAGAAGAGCCTGGTTAACACCGCCAGGCAAAGACTTTAAAACATTTTAAAATCAATTGACACTGCACCTCTTTTACCTTGTTTCGACATTGTAATCACTTGATTCTGCACTTCCCTGCCCTTGCTGGTCGTTCTTCTTCCCCTTGTGCCGTGTTTGTGTTTTCATCATTGTGCCCCCAAGGCGTATCTCCCGGAGACTTCTTGGCCTTCATCCTCAGTTTCTAGTCGGTCAACCTACTCTTTCCCTCCGTCGTCGAGTTAGTCCTCCTCCGAGTCCACACTCTGACTCCTCTTCTAATTCATTGGGTTCTCCTTTTACTTCTAGTTCTCCCCCTGTCACCTTCACTATGCCTGGTCCAGGGCCTAATGCTAGCGGTAATCCTGGCACTCCTGCCGGGAATGTTACTAGCAGAACCGCCACAGGAACTACCTCGACTGTCCCCTTGCTCCGTTACATGGTAGGCCTCAGTCTCCCCGATTTCAATCAGTTGATCAATGACCCTATCCACCACAATGTTGGTTGGCCTGCTATGCCAGCCAAGCTCCCCTCTGACATTCCCAAGTTCAAAGGCCTTGCTGGAGAAGATCCAACCAACCATGTCCGATCTTTCCACATGTGGTGTTCATCCAATTCCATTACCGATGATTCCATCCGTCTTTGGTTTTTCCAACGCACGCTTATAGGCAAAGCTTCTAAGTCGTATGTTGACCAGACCTCCTCTTCTCATACTACCTTTGCAACCATTTCCTGAGCCTTTTTATCTTATTTCCAGCTCCCTCTCCGATACGACACTGGTACCGAACTCTTGACTTCTTTCCATCAATCATCTGCGACCCGCCTTTCCAATCATGTCCAGGAATGGCGGAGAATAAAGAGCTTATGTAGAGTTCCTACCTTTGAAGACCGTGTCTATATGGACTGGTTCCTTAGATCTCTCTTACCCTCCATCGGCAAAGATGTCGCCTCACAGTTCCCTCAAACCGAAGAAGTCGCCCTCCAAATAGTCTTGAAATATGACCTCATCTATGCTTAGTCTGGTTATGTTTATACCGTCCTTCCTGACCTCCCCAGACCCGATGGCACTAACACCCCGGGGGCATCTCATTCTGCCGACAGTATCATTGGAGCTCTTTCTCATCCGTACGCTCAACCTCCTATGGGCTATGGTCTCCCTCCGGGAGGGGCCAGCACTCCAGCACTTTTCAACCTCTAGATAGCATGTATCCAGGATACGGCTTGCCTCATCCTTTTTCCCAACCTCCTGCTTACCTCAATGTTTCCTAACCTAACTATTATCCTTATCCACAGCCTGGTGCTCCAGCTCCTCCAACATTCGCACCTCCACCTCCCTTGCCTTCTCAACCCCAGCAACAGCTACTACCACCCCCTCCAGGGCAAGTATTTGCACAGCAGGGCGCGACTAATCCTTCTTCCTCTCAAAGGAAGAGGAAAGGCAATCAAAACCAATCTGCCATTGGTACTCGTGGACCTAATCCTCAAGGTATTGACTCTAACACTGCTAACCAACAACAGGGCACTCAGCCCAAGCCAGACAGGCCTATTCGTACAAATAAGCCTTGTTTGTGTTGTGGTGTTTACGGTTATTACACTCAAAATTGTCCCCTTTTACCACAGATGCGGCATATGTGGGAGTCTCAAGCCACACTACGCGGACAACATGCCTCCCCCACTACTCCCCCCAATGTGGCCTCTACTCAACCGGCTGTGTTTACCAATCCTTTCCCCCAGCAAGGATTTTTGGCTACCCAACCACCTGACGGAAAAGGGGCCAGTCAACCTTCCCCTTTTGGTTCCTCCGATTACCAGATCCTCATGATGAACTCTGATCAACCTCTAACTGTCGACCTTAACCTTCAAACTCGGTCTCGTCATTACCCCAAGCCTCCCGCTCTATCTATCCCCGAGTCACCTTCTTCAAGTTCTACAGAGCCTCTTTCGACATCCAATGTTCCCTTGCATATCCCTCAGCCCAAAGTTTAGGTTCATACCAAGATTCCTCAGGGACCATTATGCCGAAATGCTGCTTCTGGTCGAGCTGCTCATTCGTATAGCATAGTAGATGATTTGGCGCAGTATCCTGCTGCCATTTCAACACTGGAACTCCTCCAGTCGTGCCCTTCCCAAAAGAAGGCTCTACTATCCGCCATGGACGTTGTAGATCCTGTTGATGACCAATTGATTGTTTTCGACGCCCATCAATCAGAACATCCCCTCTTCCTTCTTCCATAGCCTTCCAAATCCCAATCAGAATCTGGAATGCTCACGTTTCTCAGTGTATCATTAATGAGGGGGCATCCACCTATGTGATGTCCGCTTCAGTTTGGAAACAACTCGAATCTCCTGAATTGGCCCCTTCCACGATCACCCTTTGAGTGTGGGATGGCCACGCCTCCCAACCCGTTGGCCTATTCCGTAATTGTCCTATCACTCTTGCAGGCAAGACTATTTGCGTTGACGTTGAAGTTATCGACGCCCCTTTAGATTACAACATTCTCTTGGGGTGGAGCTACACAAATGTTATGTCTGTTGTCCCATCCGCAGTATACCACAAGATGTCTTTCCTTCATAATGGAAAGATAGTCACCATTGACCAGTTGACGTATCATGAGCCCAAATCTCAGACCTCCCCTAAGTCGACCATCTCCTCTATATCCAATAATAAAATCGTCGATTCTTTGACCAGTGTCTCTCCCGGCGTCTACAAAGACTCCTCTTTGCTTGGAACTTTCTCTAGTCTCCCTCCTCCCCCTGTCTCTGATCCTAGCTTATCGAATGTTTGCATGATGCAATTGTCTTGGGCTGCCCTTAAGTGGCCCGCTTTGGCTAGTCAGCAACCTCAACCTTGCCTGCCACAAACTGCTCCTAGCCCTTCGTCTCAGCCAGCCGGACCTTCACCTTTTGGCCCTTCTTCTACAGCTGGTCCCCATGAGCCCCTTTATCCTCCCGGGTCGGTTCCACCAGGCCTTAACCATCTTGGAGCCGTCCCACCTAGTCATTACCCCGTTGGTCAGATACCTTTCCTTGCTCCCCCTCCCAGAGTCTATTCGGTTCTCATCATGGCCACCTTTTCTCTCCCCAACTTAACCCTGGGTATACCCGTCTGGTACCTTGACCCTCCAGCCGCAACCCGCTTGGTCACCCCAAACCCTACCTTGCTTTGACACCGGTTAAACCGGTTCCCCTAGCTTCTTCCATTGCTACAGTGCTTTCCACACCTCAACAAGACCCATCTCCTGTTGGGCCAGCTCCGAAAAAGAAAGGAAAAGCTCGCAAGGGGGCATCCAAAGACAAGGCCACCTCGACTAACCTTTCCCCTCCTCCGCCCGCAAAGCCTTGTGCCTTGTGTGATGTCATCGGTCATGCCACCCATACTTGTCCTGAGTTGCCCCGCATTAAACCTATGGTTAAAGTAGCGTTCCCAGAATCTACGGTCCCTGAACCATCTGTTTCGTCCTCGTCCGCAACTAAGAACCCAAAGACTATTCGCACCAACAAACCCTGTGCTCTGTGTGGTGTCCATGGCCATTATTCCCACCATTGTCCTCACCTAACACATTACCGCACATCTTTAGAGGTAGTTCGAGAGTATGAGGTTGAACAAAATCAATTCGCCTCTCCCATACTTACGCAGTATGCGTTAGGCCAGCTCAAGGATTTACCCGCTCCCATTGACATTCCCCCTTCTGATGTTGAGATGACAGAGCCTACTACCACCATCCTTTACCTATCATCATCTGTGAGACCCTCGGAGAACATTCCCTTTGAATCCTCCCCACTTGTATCACTCGATCCCCCTTCAACGACCACCTTGGGCTCAACATCCTTTGACCACCTATTTACTTGTTCTTCTGTCATCCCCCATGATGATCCGTATGTGAGCCTTTCTTCTCATGCTGATGATTTAGGTAGCTTTTCAGCATCATGTGGTTTTTCTTCCCCTCATCATCCCATATTTTCCCTTCATGATGACCTCATGGAAGCCTTCTCCACCCTTGACCTTATCTTTCTCGCCCATAAACGGGATGATACCATCCGTATCTATGTTCACCTCCGCAGCATGAGCACCAGCTATACCTCCCATAGTCCTCATACACCACCCTCTAGTCGGTATATGAGTCATAGCCATCCTATCCAGACCACTCCCTCCTGCAGTTGTCGTTTGATGTCTACTTTTCACCCACACTGCCATCATTGTTCTTCCCCCTCCCATTTATTGTCTTGTGACACTATTCTGCAGGACCTCCCGTCCACACCCTATATCAGCTATGTCGATGGTGCAAGTCGTTATTCCAGAAATCTAGCCTCGGCAGCTTAGGCCATCGTTACCCCCTTACATGCCCTCATTCTGTCGAACGGGGTCTGCATTGGTACTGCCACCAATAATCAGGCCGAATATGATGCAGTGCGTGGTCTCTTAGCCGATGCCCTCTCTCATCGCATCCTCCATCTGCATGTTCATTTAGATTCCCTGCTTCTTGTCATGCAACTCAATGGTGTCTACTGTGTGCATAATCCTATCCTTTTTAGACGATATTTACGAGTGAAAATTTTGATACGTGAATTTATAATCATTACTTTCAGTCATGTACCTCGAGAAAAAAATCACTACGTAGATAGCATTGCAAACCATGTTCTAGATTGGCATTTATCACACACATTTCATACCAGAAAATAACATTCAAAATGATGCATATCCATAATATGTGTCGCATAACATGTTTTTAGAGTCCATCTACTCTGATACATATGACATGCCCATAGCATGTTACAAAAACAAAACTCAAAACTGGGAGACACCACTTGCCCCTACAAACACACTGGGGGCACCATTTTCCCCTACATACACACTAGGGGGCACCACCTGCCCCACACCTAATCACTATCTGGAGGATCTCGAGCCAATGGCTCTGCTCCCGCAGCTTGTAGATCGTGCATCCCCTGACCGGCCATCTCCATGCGCCGCATGACACCTCACCATTCCGAGGGTAGACCAATACATAGCTCTATGTACTGGTCGTCTAAGTCTTGCCAACCATGCTCTGAAACACCAGTCAGCATCCCCTCACATCTACGATGGATGTCCTCCAGAAGGATGGCCATATCCTTATTCTGTGTCGCTCTCGATCCACTAGCGCCTACAGCTCCTGATACTGCGGGTCGTCCCATATATCTGGCTGGTTTTACCGGAGCTATATCTGCATACCAAAAGTACACGAATCAGTACCATATATACTATTCAAAAAATTTAACATGCACATAAAATATTAGTCACTTGTCACTTACCATCAGGCCCTCATACTCGACCAGGTGGAAGTGGCAAGTTCGGATCCCCACAATAACTCATCCCACTATACGGATAGTCGTCTATGTACAATGACATATGATCCTAATGGGAAAAGAACTCGGGTTGGAACACCCGTCCGACCGCCCCTCCTCCTCCTCTGCACAGTAGTCGGCCACACCAACGCATCCTGGGCTCTCTCAGGCCCCCATCTGGAAGTTTTATACGAGGTCGCAAGGTCGGGATCTTCTCAAAAAAAACGAGCACAATATGGTCCCATACGCACAATCATAGTTAACTTGCCGCTTGCACAGCGACAGCTGTCGTTTCAACGACACCAACATCATCTAGGCCCACCCATAGTAGGTCCCACTCAACACCTTCTCCATAATCATCATCTGCCCTCCAGTAATGTGATGGAGCGCCTGGTTGCCCAAGATTTGCAGCACCGCTGCGGCCACAGCACGGGTCTCTAGTCTCTCTAGATCCCCGATCGATATCCGATTCCCTTTGACTTGGAGGCCTGGTCGACAATGTCGCTCTACAAACTCCATGATGTTACGCTCCCACGATAACACTGGCTGCGTATTTCCCACCATCCCGACTGGTGGGAGACCAGTCAGGAAATATAGATCCTAGACTTTCAACTCGATCATGTGCCCCTGCACTATAAAGACCTACTGATCTGGATCCCAATAACTGACAATTCGGGCCAGCAAGGGCTCCCCAGCTCCCATCAGGGGGTTCTCCACAAACTTCAGAACCCTAAACCTAGCAAATGCACGATGGACACCTTGATCCCCTTGGATCTCCGACCGTAATGTACCCAAGTCCCTCTCTCTCCAGTTGATCCGTATATCTACCATATCTACACAAAAACATTGTCTTTGTTAGTATCCTAATAGGAAAAACTGTATCCAACCACCAAAACCCAAATCTCAGCCCCAAAACAGCACTGGAATCACCTCCATCTGACAGGTCGCACTTTTTGGCCAACTCCTGGGACAATTCGCACTTTTCAGGCCAAAGCCTGCTTCCCAGGTCGCAGTTTTTGGCCCAAATAGTGCAACCCAGCCGTGAAGATGAAGGAGGGGTTGTTCTTGATATTTAGGACCCTAATATGAACTTTCAATCCATCAAAAAGAAAGAGTAGGATTAGGCCTCTTACCTGCAACTGAAAGATCTCGATTTCAACAGTCGGTTTGTCTGCTACGCTCCCCGCAAGATTTGGGGCCTTCTCTCCTGTCTACATTCACCATAGCTACACAAGCAAATGAGTGGATTTGGAGGGAAAATGCCTTATTAGAAGAGAAACCCCTGTTTTGTCTTTCACCTGCTATGGCCAAACCGTAGCTCCGTTTAACAAACTGTCTGCACCATTGGAAAGATCTCACCGAGCACTCAAATGGGTATTTGTTAGTTTTTTGTGATTTGATACGTCACCAGGACACATTTTTTCCAAGAAGGGTCTCTTCACCTCTCCTCCAAATCAGATTTCCTCACTTACAATGCTTGTACTTGGGGCACCACTTTGCCTCCATACTTGCCCTTGTTCGTGTTCATTTTCGTCATGAGATACCCTCTTGTACTCATGCTTTTATGGTCCCCCATTGGACCTTTACTGTGTGGCAGCACCATCGAGTCACCCTTTTTTAGAGCATCCGAGTTGAGTCATCATCGTATTCATGGAGTCTATCCTGAGTCCATTTGTATCCCGCTATAGTCCTCCATCCTTCATTTCTTGGTCCTTCTCTTGTGTCGCACATTATGGCCTTCAGTCCCACTACCCCCTATCCCTCATGATATTGTGTCAGTCGCTGCCAAGTCATCCATGCCCTTTATGCTTTAACAAGGGAAGTCATCCATTCGCTACTCAATACTCCCCCATTTCATCATCATCATTGCTATCAGTCTGTTAGTCGCTCTGCTATTTTCTCTCGTGCCTTAGTTGAGGATCCCTTATTGCCTCACCTATGGCAGACCTCCTTCTGTCGACATCAGCTCATTCATTCCAGAAGACAGGTCTAGAGGATGGTGTACATTGGTTCCAGCTTCCACTCTTGTTCGGTGCCCCGGATCAGGCAAAGGGACTCCTTATTTCCCTTTGACTTAGTTGTTTCTCACCTTCAGCTCCTTTCAGCATGATTGAGATCCGTATACTTGATGGTCCAGTGATGCAGCAGCGGTTTTCAATGATTCCTGTGTGTGTGTGAGATGTCTCAGCCCTCATGAGGGGGTGGCCCTATAGGTGGCCCCCACATGCTCGGATGACCTCTTTATTGCAGCCTTCGATGCAGCTCCATATATTTGATGATATCGGCCTTAGCCGCTTGCAGCACCTCTTTGATTTGCATGTATCAGTCAGATTTTGCCAGCCCTTCCTCGTTTATAGGGTCATTTGGGTTGTATTTATATCTCATGTACTCAGATATTATTGTATAAGTCCTGGCTGTTATCCCAGGCACAGCATTTATGTGGGATTCATCATTATATCTTTTATCTGGCTCATGTTTATGCCAGCCTGTACTTTATGGTTCGGTCCCTTGTTTACTGGACGCATTATTCTTTTGTACTTTGTCTCGGCGGGCATAGGTATGCCTTCCCTGCCGCCTTTAGCACAGGTACCCACTCATAAAAAGAGACTTGTCACACCTGTAAGTCTCATCTCCTCTGGGTCTAGTTCTTCAACACATCAGTCTACGTTACATTCCTCTCTCTGACTTCCCTTTTTGATGTATGGTGATTGAGTTCTTACATCATACTTCGGTCATACGATTTTCTCCTAACACTTGCACACTGGGGGGAAATCTGTTACACCATTTTTTGGTCATCCAACCTATTATCATTAGATGGACTCAAGTACACCATGTAAAACCAATTTTACCCTAAGTAAAATTTCTTTCACTATGTAAAATAACTTAATAAAACACATTTATTAGGTTGTTTATGGTCTAAACAGGAAACCCCAAGGGGAAATATTAAACAAATCTATATTGTTTGATTTTCCTCATGGAATAATTAATTAAACAATAATTTAATTATTATTCCAGGTCATATTTAACCCAAAACAAAGAAATTAATTAGATAAATCCTTATTTATCTTATTATTTTTTAGGAATAATTATTTAAACCTTATTTAAATAATATTCCTTGTTAAATTTGACTAAATCATTTATAAATAATTGAATAAATCATTATTTATTCAATTATCATTCAACCACTTACTTAAAATGATAAATAAATCATTTATTTATTTATTATTTACAAATAAAGGGATTTGACCCAAGTCATATACTTTTCCCCTCCAACAAATATAATAAAATATTCCATAAAAGGTGGATCTAGATTTGGTTAATATTATTTTAATCATGCACCAAGATCTAGAATGACCCAATATTTTGTTATAAATAGGAGGGTTTTTCCTACCATTCTTCACTTTTTGTTGCCTCTTAGATCACTCTGGATCTACACTCTTGGTCTGACTTTGAGCCATTTTTATTGTCATATTTTCCATTATTTGCTTTGTGAGCTCCCTTTGAGTTCTATGTTTGTCTGGGTTTTGTACACCAACAAGAAAGAGAAATTCTAGATCTGAAGTGCTGAGGACTTTCAAGAAACCATCCCATTGAGGAGAATTGGAAACACCTTTCTTGTTTTCCTCCCAGGTGCCCTTAATATAAAATTCTTTCAAAAATATTATTCTTTTCTTTTCTATTGGATGCATGGAGCAAAACCTTAATTTTTGTTGCTTAATGTCTTTTTATGCATAGATCTGGATTTTTGCAGCATTTTTCCTGATCAACTAACTGCAGATTTGAAGATATTAGCAACCATCTTTGATGTTAGGGCTATAATTTATGCGTAGCTAAAGTGGTTTTTTTCGTACACTTCGACAAAATATTCATACTAACACAAGTCGTTTGTGCTTAATACACTCGGATTGACAGCTATTTCACTGGGTCGGGCTTCATCAAAAGTGAAACAGATGCAAACATGTACTAGATTGTGGTTGATGGTAAGCTCTTGTTTATCATAATTTATGTTGATGATATAATTTTGACAGGTGATGAGCAGTTGATAACTTCATGCAAGGAGGATATTGCAAGGGAGTTCGAAATGAAGGACATGGGACTCCTTCATTATTCCTTGGTTTGGAAATATGGCAGCGAGATGGTGAATTTTTTGTTTCTCAAGGTAAGTATGCCAAAGAGATACTGGGTAAGTTTCACATGGAGAGATGTAAACTCATGGACACTCCTCTTCCAGGAAATTGGAGGAAAGAGGATGCTACTTCAGGAGAAGTAGTGGACACTACTGTCTACAGGCAGCTAGTGGGTTCACTAATGTACTTGGTGAACACCAGACTAGAAATTTTCTACGCAGTTAACTAGCTGAGTCAAGCTATAGTTATGCCGACCAAGCTCTTTTGGAAGGAGGGGAAGCATGTCTTGATATATATTAGGGGCACTATAGAGTATGGATTATGGTACATATGGACAAAGGGAGTGAAGCTTCAAGTCTTCATGGATGCAGATTGGGCAGGCAGTCCATCAGACAAGAAGAGAACATCAAGAGGGATCTTCAGCATAGGATTGACAATAATTTCTTGGTACAGCAGGAAGCAGCGATCTGCGACACTTAGTTCAGCGGAGGGAGAGTACATGGCAGCAAGTCAAGCTGCATGTGAGGCCATCTGGATGAGAAGGATCATGGTTGGTTTGTTTGATTCTCAAATGGATCCGACTATGATACATTGTGATAACCAAAGTTGCATTAAAGTTATCTGGTATTCCATGATAGGTCCAAGCACATAGACATCCGGTACCAACATCTTAGATATTGTGTTCAGAGATGCATTATGTTACTTCAGTACATTCCCACGGAGGATGAGAATGCTGATATTCTAACGAAGGCTCTCGCCAGGAGAAAATTTGAATACCATAGAGTCAGGATCAAGGTGGAAGATAATGCCTTTCTTATTCACAGGGAGTGTTAAAGTCCAACAATAAATTTCAGCACAGACACTAGTGTGGGACCAATAGGTCCTAGTAATACATTAGTGTGAAGGCCAATTTAATTAATTAAATTTGTGCAGTGTCTAATTTAATTTTTCCTTAATTAAATTGGACAATAAAATGTAATCTTATCTCATGATCAGTTGTAATAGTTAACTGAGTGTGACAAAATTAGTTAGCTCATGTATTTCAAGTTGAGGGTGGTTCGTGAGTCATGCAGAGTAATTATATTAGTTATGGAGTTAGAATTGCAGTTGGTGCATCAGTTTAATGCATGAGTAATCAGTTAACTCAGTTAGGTGAGTTAGATTCAGTTTAACTAGTTGTAACTCTTTGTTGCACTAGTGAGAGATCAAGTGAATTAAATATTATTTAATTCATAATCAGTGACCTTCCATGCAACTGATGATTTACTATTAATAGTTGCATGCATGTCAGTTCCAATGGATACCTAGTTGAGACAAAGGTTAAAGGGATGTTAACTATCAGTTGTGTGATTAGTAGGTTGCCCACATGCAACCAGAAACCCATTGGATTTCCATGATCCTTTCGTAGTTTTGGAAGGCCAAAATTCATAAATAATAGGGATTGCATTCATTAATAATTGAGCAAGCAAGGCAGGTTGTTTAGAGGCTGAGAATTGGCTAAGTGTTGGTAATTTTTGTCTAAGACAGTGTGAGACAGTTGTGAGAGTGCATGAAACTCTTGTGAGAAGAGTGCATTGTAATTGTTTCATGATTCCATGGTTAATATACAATATAATATAGAGGGGTTTTGATAAACAAACTTTCCCCGATAAATTATATGTGTTGTGGTTTGGTTTCATTCTTTCTTTACCTATTGTGATTGGCAATTGTGTTTAATTTCCGCAATTTATTTGTAGAAGGATTCAATATCTAGCTTTAGTATATTGTTAGATTGGATTGAATCCGTTGATATACATATGTTTTTATAATTTCTACATGGTATCAGAGCATAGGAAATCACTATAGTTGAGGAGATGTTGAGTTTGTGACTGAATAGAATTCAAATTTGCAAAAGTATTCTTGGTGCGACAGGCAAATCAAGATAGAAATGGATTTCAATGGCTTGAGATTGGAGTATGCACTCGAGGGAAGCTCTAACGATATTGCGTGGAAAGACATGATGGAGGCAGTATTGGAGGACAATGGCTTGAAAGAATTCATTGATAATGATGTTCCTAAATCCATTGTAACAGATGTTTCAAATATTTATGCTTGGAAAAAGAAGGTTGTAAAGGCAAGGAGAATCTTACTGTAGGGAGTACGAGACCACATTGTCTCAAGTCTCCATGGAAAAGTGACACCATATGCAATGCGGAAAGCTTTGACAGATCTGTTTCAGAGTAGCAGTGATCATAGAAAATTGGCACTGAAGGACAAGTTCAGGAAAATCAAAATGGAGAAAGGCAAGACCATTCTAAAATATTTAACAAAGTTTGTCCAATTTTGGGATGAGCTTAAGAGCCTATCTCTTCTAGGACTTCCCAAGAGTTGGCATATCTATCAGGACTCTGTCAACAGAAGGGAAAATTTTCCAGATTGGGAATGTCTTTGGTCGGATTTGGTGCAAGAAGAATTCATGTGGAATACTAGGGACGGATCTTCATCTAAGAATGATGATGAAGAATTTTGTGCTTTCGATTCCAAGGAAAAGAATGGGAAAGGAAAGAAATTCCATTCCAAAACGATTCCGTTAAAGATGGAAAGAAGCGTGACACGTCCAGAGTGAAGTGTTTTCACTATCATGAGCATGGACATTATGCCACTAATTGTCCACAAAAGAGAAGAACAAGAAGGCTTCAGGATCTGTTGCTGGTGAGGCTTTGGCCTCGCAATTTGAGCTTGAATTCTCTCTCATTGCATGCATGGTGTCAAATGAAATGGGATCGGTGTGGTACTTGGATAGTGGTGCATCCTTTCACATGACAGAAGACAAATAAATTTTTAGTAGCTTGGAGGAGAAGGACCTCTAGATGCATATCGAAATGGGTGATGATAGGCAGTACAGTGCTACCGGGATTGGTACAGTTACCTTCCAGAGACAATCAGGTAAACCCTTTTAATTAAAAGATGTAATGCATGTACCAGGCTTGAAGAAAAATTTGGTCTCAGTGGCAATGTTGGAGGATGGAGGCTATGATGTTGTTTTTATTGAAAGAAAAGCTTTCCTTCGGCACAAAGCAACAGGACAAGCCAAGAATATTGGGATTCGTGTGAAGAATCTCTATAAACTTGATGTAGATCACTGCACAACATTGATGGGTAAGGCGGACAAAGTGGTGAGCTAGGATGAGGGTGAGTTATGGCATAGGAGATTGGGCCATCTACACCACGGAGCCTTGAAGGTCATGCAATAGATTTTTACGGGTCTTCGCAAGGGTACTCTTGTGCAGTTAGAAACATGCGATGGATGTACTATGGGGAAGTATGCAAAGGACACTTTTCACGAGAAGGATAACCAAGCTTCGGAAATCCTTGAGAGAGTTCACTCAAACGTGTGTGGACCATTCTCTACTGCTTCGAAAAAAAATCATAAGTACTATGTGATATGTGTTGATGATTTTTATAGAAAGTGTTGGATCTACTTGATGCAGAAGAAAGATCAGACGTTCTCAAAATTTCTCAAGTTCAAAGCACTGATGGAGAAAGACACAGGGAAGCATGTGAAGGCTCTTAGGAGCGACAATGGTGGTGAGCAAATCTCCAATGAATTCAAGAACTTCTGCAGCAAAGAAGGAATTCAGAGAGAGTTAATTGCACCTCATAACCCACAGCAGAATGGGGTCGCAGAAAGAAAGAGTATAACAATTGTGGTGGGTGTAGCACGAGCGATGTTGCATGATGAGGGCTTACCGTTTCATTTGTGGGCGAAGGGATGCAACACAGCGGTATTTTTGCAAAACCGTTGTCCTCATCGGATACTTGGCATGAGTACACCAGGGGAGGCTTTTACCTGTAAGAAACCTGATGTTTCACATTTTAAGATTTTTGGCTCATTTGTTTACGTGCATGTGACCAACAACTCCAGGAAGAAGATCAAACCAACAACTGAGGTTGGGATATTTGTGGGGTATACTGATACTCCCCACAACTATCGGGTGTATTTTCCAAACAACATGATGACTATTGTGAGACAGGATATAAAATTTGATGAGGAGAAAGCCATGTGATTGTCCCTTGAGAGGGAGTTGGATTTGCATGTATAGGAGGAACTCTTGGTTCCAAAAAATGAACCTCAAGATGTGGAGCAACCACATGCGGAGGATCATGGAGTGAAAGAAAACACTCATGCAGATCCATCCACCAGAAATAGTAGAAGGCGCACCAAGGAAGCTGATATATTGAGACTTGATGCGATAGAGAATGTAGGAGCCCCTACTTCACTGCACAAACAGAGACAATCTCCAGAAACTTTTACTAGATACATGGCTCTTATGAGAAAG
This sequence comes from Pinus albicaulis, assembly GCA_034641835.2. Taxonomy (NCBI): domain Eukaryota; kingdom Viridiplantae; phylum Streptophyta; class Pinopsida; order Pinales; family Pinaceae; genus Pinus; species Pinus albicaulis. The sequence goes on along the minus strand of CM076572.1, from coordinate 310,660,430 downwards.
TGTATTGTGACATAACCATCTTCCTTTGAGGAAGCAGTGCAACAACCAATTTCGGTTGACGCTATGGTAGAGGAGTATGACTCCATCATCAAGAACAGTGCATGGGAATTTGTCCCAAGACTGGTCGAAAAATCAGTGGTTGGATCGATATGGATCTATAAGGTGAAGCGAGCATTGGATGGGTGTGTGGAGAATTACAAGGCCGTATTTTTGGCCCGGGGATTCTCACAAGTTGAGGGAATTGACTATGAGGATACTTTCACACCAGTCGCGAGGTACTCTTCCATTAGATCTATCCTTGCACTCTGAGCGTAGATGGGGTGGTGCATTCATCAAATGGATGTGAAAATTTCATTTCTCAATGGAGTTATTGAGGAATAAGTGTACATAGAGCAGCCAAAAGGTTTAGATATATTTGACAGTGAGTCACATGTGTGTCGACTCAAGAGAGCACTTATGGGCTCAAGAAAGCACCTCGTGCTTGGTTCACTCGGATTGACAACTATTTCACTGGGTTGGGCTTCATCAAAAGTGAAGCGAATGCAAACCTGTACCAGATTGTGGTTGAAGCTAAGCTCTTGATTATCATACTTTATGTTGATGATCTCATTTTGATAGGTGATGAGCAACTAATAAATTCATGCAAGGATGATCTTGCAAGGGATTTCGAAATGAAGGACATGGGACTCCTTCACTATTTCCTTGGTTTGGAAATATGGCAGCGGGATGGTGAAATTTTTGTTTCTCATGGAAAGTATGCCAAAGAGATACTGGGTAAGTTTCACATGGAGAGTTTTAAACCCATGGACACTCCTCTTCTAGGAAATTGGAGGAAAGAGGATGCTACTTCAGGGAAAGTAGTGGACGCTATTGTCTACAGGCAGCTAGTGGGTTCACTGATGTACTTGGTGAACACCAAACCATACATTTTCTACGCAGTTAACCAACTGATTCAAGCTATGGTTAATCCAACCAAGCTCTTTTGGAAGGCGGGAAGCATGTCTTGAGATATATCAGGGGCACTACAAAGTATGGGTTATGGTACAGACAGACAGAGGGAGTGAAGCTTAAAGGCTTAACGAATGCATATTGGGTAGGCAGTCCATCAAACAGAAAGAGCACATTAGGAGGGATCTTCAGCATAGGATCGACAAAAATTTCTTGGTACAGTAGGAAGCAATGATCGGTGGTACTCAGTTCAGCCAAGGCAAAGTACACGGCAACAAGTCAAGCTGCATGTGAGGCCATCTGGATGAGAAAGATCCGGGTTTGTTTGTTTGGTTCTCAGATGGATCCAACTATGATACATTGTGATAACCAGAGTTGCATTAAACTCTTTCTTATTCCAGTATTCCGTGATAGGTCCAAGCACATAGACATTTGGTACCACCATCTCAGAGTTTGTGTTCAGAGGTGCATTATGTTACTTCAGTACATTCCCACGGAGGATGAGGATGCAGATATTTTGACGAAGGCGCTTGCCAGGAGAAAATTCAAATACCATTAAGGAATGATGGGGGTGGCAGATAATCCCTTTCTTGTTCAGAGGGAGTGTTGAAGTCCAACAAGAAATTTCAGCACACACACTAGTGTGGGAAAAACAGGTCCTAGCGATAAATTAGTGTGAAGGCCAATTTAATTAATTAAATTGGTGCAGTGTCTAATTTAAATTCTCCCTTAATTAAATTGGACAATAAAATGGAATCTTATCTCATGATCACTTGTAATAGTTAACTCAGTGTGATAAACTCAATTAGCTCATGTATTTCGAGTTGAGAGTGGTAGGTGAGGCATCCAGAGTAATTATATTAGTTATGGAGGTCGAATTGTAGTTGGTACATTATTTTAATGCATGAGTAATTAATTAACTTAGTTAGGTGAGTTAGATTCAGTTGAACTAATTGTAACTGTTTGTTGCACTAGTGAGAGATCGAGTGAATTAAATATTATTTAATTCACAATCAGTGATCTGCCATGCAACTAATGATTTACTATTAATAGTTGCATGCATGTCAGTTCCAGTGGAGACCCAATTGAGACAAAGGTTAAAGGGATGTTAACTATCAGTTGTGTGATTAGTAGGTTGCCCACATGCAACCAGACACCCATTGGATTTCCTATGATCCTTGCAAAGTTTTGGAAGGCCAAAATTCCTAAAGAATAGGGATTGGATTCATCAGGAATTGCACAAGAAAGGGCTGAGAATTGGCTAAGTGTTGGTCAGTTTTGTCCAGGACAGTGTGAGACAATTGTGAGAGTGCAGGAGACTCTTGTGAGAAGAGTGCATTGTAATTGTTTCATTATTCCATGGTTAATACAATAGAATATAGAGGGGTTTTGAGAAAGGGTTTTGAGAAAGAATCTTTCCCCGGGAATTTATCTGTGTTGTGGTTTGATTTGATTCTTTCTTTTCTTATTGTGATTTGCGATTGTGTTTAATTTCCACAGTTGATTTGTAGAAGGATTCAATATCTAGCTTCAGTACATCGTTAGATCGGATTGAATCCAATTATATACATATATTTGTATAATTTCTACATTGGGCACTTGTGTTCCTCATCTTTCAAAGTTGTTGGTTGTTGCATATTTAATCGCTCACTCTTCTTGGTTTTCAAAAAATTTATCATTCCTTCATCTAAGAGGTTTTCCTGCTCCTTCTCCTTTGACATAACTTACTTGCTATGGTAGCTGCCACCAATTCAATCTTGCAAACACAATTCTTTTAATGACCAAGTTAGCATAAACATCACCATCAATTTTATAAGATCTATAACAAGATCTCATCTTCCACCAACTTTCTTGGATCTACTTGCTGAACCAATTCCTTTCCAACCAATACACTTGTTTTTCCTCAAGATAATATCAAGCCTTCACTTCCGAGCAATCATCTCACTTACTTCCTAAGAATTCAACTTGTCCCCCTCTTGCCCTAAGGATCTTCTTCTCTTAAGCCTATTTTCATTATCAAGTTGTGTTCAAACCTGGAAATTCCATCTGTATATGGATCAACTCTTCTTGACATGCAAGCATCTCCACTATCACTTAATTTCACTTTCAATTGTATTGTAACTCTAAAATCCAATCTCTGCTGTTATGAATACATTACCAAAGGAATAACATACTGTAATATTCTTTGAAGGAACGAAGCTTTATCTAATACCACTTGATGAAGACAGATCGGGTTACCCCAGCTTCCAATAACCCAGGATGACTCAACCTTTACATTATTCAGTCAATATATGAGTATGAATTCACTTTGCTCAAAAATGCCATGGGAAATATTTCTCTCACCGCCCCCTCGTTTTTCTCTCCTCATCCAATTCCATACATTTCATTTTAATGATGGCAGTAATGGAAAGGCCAAAACAACCTTTCAAAGACCAAACACGCAGTCTTGAAACTGCTGGTTGTAGGCACTACAAGATTATTTCGTAGTGCAGAAAAAAATCCCGTAGGCATTGCGAAATGCTTTTGTAGTGCCCCAAAAAAGAATATATTTCAAATTTTGGGAAGGTGAAACGAATCGACCTTGTTCTAATCGACTTCCCATGACCTTAAATTTCTCCTTAACACAATGAGTGGCTTCGTACACCTTTCTTCACCCCTTTTCCAAGGCTAACTCAAATCTACAAGGATTTTGACAACCTTTAACAAAATAGGGTGCTTTGTTTTTTGTGGCAACGCTCTATTTGATGTAAATGCTACACAATCACTACTCCAGAACATCATGGCACATTCCTCTCAATGCACATTCTTAACAAATCCCAATAAATCAAATCTTCCCTTTGGAACTCGGCTCTCTAGATCTTAAAAAGAGCCTACGCTAATTTCTCACAACAAAAATCTTCACCAAAGAATGTTCAATAACTTCATATGGAAGTAGGGTTAAACACATGATTCGACATTGTGATTCCAACAATGAGAATCAACTTCTATTTTATAATCCTAGCAATCAAATCTCAACCTAAAATCGTGAAGGTATTCAAGCTCCCTTCTTACATAAATTTCATGTCTTTGAGACATCATAATCCTCGTGAATTTAGACATTCATATTCCATACCAAAAACCACACGGAGATTTCTAACTTATTCTATTGATCATTTAAATTTACCCCAAAGATAAACAACTTCATTAATAATACACAGACATAGAAATGAACAAACACTGAGGCATATAAATAAGTTTATCATTAATCAAATTCAAACATATATTAAACCTGACCAATGTGGGCATATGCAGCCTAGGCCTCTCGACCTATGTTTCTTCTCCTCGCGCTGGAGATTCTCCTCTCTTCTTCTCCACTTCTCCACCACTGAACTTCTTCTTCTCAAACAATATTTTCTTTAAAAAGAAAGCTAGCATGGGACAACCAAGAGTCACAAGATGAATCGTTTCCCCTTCTCCATAAAATAAGAGAAATTGAAACTATATTTACATTAGGAAATAGTTCCTCCAATTTATTCTAAAACAAAAACTCATTTCCTAAAGTAAATATTTACAATTTCTCGTAAAAAATTTAAAATCTCTCACAACATCACCATGTGACCATCCCATCACATTGGCAAGCTCTTGGTCCAATCTTCATCAAACTCTATGCTCCATTGATGCACCTACATCATTATCCATTAAATAACATTTATATGGAGTAAGTTGTCTCATTGGTGCAATCCATCCACTGAAGTTACATTTCATTAAACTATATTCATTGACATATTGTGGCAACCATCTAACCTTTCTAGGTCCTTTATTTGCAGGCGTGGGATCCATCGTTTCTTGAGGTTTCTTTATGTGAGCATTGTTGAGTCGAATTACCATCTCATGGGAATCAACGAGGTCTGTGGTTTCCTACATCATAACAACATGGAGGATCAAATCCAAAGCCTCCAGCTCAAACCCCACCAAGTCACTACTCTGACTTTCTATCTGGAAGCCATGTGTCTCGAGGTCCCATTGCAATTGAATACATAGAACCCATGGTGGCTAAAGTTTGAAAATTCTATTCCCCAACTTGAAGATTTTATTTTAATTTTTCCAGAGAAAAAAGTATGCAACTTCTATTATACAATAAAATAGGTCACATTATAGATGCTTGAGCATTCTTGTGGCTTATATCCCTATCACGAGTTTCTCAAATTTGTATACAAAAAAACCTACTGAAGTTGTTTAAAAACAACTTCCATAAGTTTAAAAAAAAAATATTACAAACTATCATCATCATCCATGTGGATATTGGTGGCCACTCTCATATTCCACTTGGACCCCCAGCATAGTTTCCTACCATTTTCCAGTTTTTCAGCATAGTTTCCTATTTCAACGATTTTCTATTTTTGGCAGTTTTTTGTGTCCTAAAATTTCAGAGCCGTTTTGAGGCCCTAAATGGTGTTTTTTTGGGAAATGGGAAAACACACTTTGAAGACTACATTTGCAGTTGAATTTTTTTGTCCTCAAGTAGACTTTTCTAATGGGATATCATGTGTGCCAAACAAAGATCGTCTGCTAAAGTTACAACCCCAGGAAGTTGACGTTCTAACTAATCCCATCAGGGCCCATAAGCTTTTGGCGCTTCATCTCCTAGGGTTATATTTTTGGATGTTTAAGGTTTCTTATTATTTCTTCATGATGCAAATGCCTCATAGCCTCATTGTAAGATAGTTTAGAAGGCATGTAGCCATCACATCTCTTCTTAGACATAAGTTACTACCACTAGAGCTAGTTTTCTTCCATTCTACATGTATTAATTTTTATACATTTTCTATTTATTAATTGAAGTTAAGTTTTGTTTTATCTATGTGTTTTTGGTTTAAATATGTGGTTCATTTAGTTCTTGCATAAATCTGGATCACATGACCATACAAAAAAATATTTGTTAGCAAAAGTTGTCTCAGATATATCAGTCCTTAAAGAACCTATTGTCTGCATATAGAATAAAAAACCAGCATATATAGACATATAGTTGTCCTATGTTCAATGCAAGTAAAAAAATCAAGTCATATTTCCTGCATAAATATTGCCAAAAACAACATGTGCATATTCCTTTTCAAAATAGAAGTAAACGGCCATAGAGAGTTCCAGAAAGGGGATAGTTCCTGCATATTGTCCCCCATAATTCAATCAAACCCAAGAGTCACAATAAATTTTTTTTTGAGGCCTTATTTAATCTCAGTGATTGAGCATATGCCTTTGTCCGGATCTAATCCATTTTCCAAGAGTCGATTTTCTTCTTCATTCTTGTGCTTGCATATATGATTGTAGGAAATATGTGAGAAATTTATGAGTTTTTTATTTATCTTTTCCATGAGAGGAAGCAGAGTGATGTTCCTAAGCACTACTTTATTTGCGTCTATTTTATGACCACTTGTGAATCACCATATATATGAAGAGATTTGACATTCTTGAAATTGCAAGAATAGTGATGTAGAGAGCAAATAGTTTTGCATGATTTTTCATAGTAGGACCAATGTTTGCAAAGAAAGAGAGAGAGAGAGAGAATCAAAGAGGTACAAGATACCCCCAACTCCTCCTAAGAAGGGAGAGCCCTGTGCGGCACCATCAAAGAAAGGCCATGGGGATTTTGTTTGAATGGCAATAGGATCAAGAGGAGCAAACAATTGGTAGATGAGGATGAGGGGTACAAAGAGAAAACATCAAACACTGGGAGGAGACTTTATATGTGTTTGGGGGTCTGTTTCCAAATATAGCATTCTTTTGTTCAAGCAAGATTCACCAACTTACACACAAAGAAATACATTTGAGGTTGTCTGATAAGTGGTTAGAGAACCAAGGTTTCAAGCATAGTGAGATATTCTCAATAGCCCAATCCAAAGCTTGGGGACATGAACATCGTATTTCCATCCAGACATGTTTTGTAAAGGGACAATTTGTAAAGAGGTGAGTGATAGATTATGCATCAGATTTACATAGCAAACATATATTGGGGCCCTAGAAATATCTTTTTTTGTAGCATGTCCCAGGTGGAAACTTTCCCTTTAAACATGAGCCACATAAAAAGTTTTGATTTCGATGGACAACATAATTTCCAAAGAATGTTGACCCCCACCATGGAGAATTTTCAGCTTCGGGAATTAGAGATGAGTAACCATATTTGGGGTGTATTTCCCATGAGGAATTTTTGTCCATATGAGTTGGTCTTCACTATCAGAAATGTTTACATTAACAAATTTAAGGTGCTTAACATAATTTTCCCAATTTTTTGCATTATCTCCTTCGAGCTGGAGATTTATGGCTGACATCTAGGATTGACCAAGAGATACATGGGCTAGAGTGAACTTACTATTGTCAGCCAAGAGTTGTATGAGAGGCTCATGCAGATGATACAAATGCATACTCTTGATTTAGGGGTACCTTCCAATAATAGCACTTTATTTGTTCCCCACGTTCCAACAAAGGTGATCGCCAACAATGTAAAATTATTTAAGGATGGCTTTCCAAACAATAGAGGCATTACATAGAGGTTTTTGAGGTGTGTGTATCCAATCCAAGGTGGATAAGGGTCAAATATATTTTTGTGTCATTGTATGCACTAAGAGCCCAGACCCTTGAATGAGGTGCCAAACACCTTTTTCTAACAATGCTTTTGCAAATTTAGGGAATAGTTTTATCCCCCATCCACTAAAGGATTTCGGAAGAGCGGAAAAGTTCCAGGTATTGAGACCAAAAGTTCACTTTTCCTCCTTCATATGTTAGAGAAAATGAACAGAGAGTCATTGAATATTATTCAATATCCCCTTGGGGATCCAAGCTAGAGAAACATCGTAAACTGGGATGGATTTTATTACAAATTTGCATAAAACAAACTCTAGAAAGCCATCTATTTCTCTAGAGCCTGATTATTTTTTCAAATTTTTTTTAGTAACCATGTCTAATCATGTTTTAGATAATTACAAGGCTTGAGAATGAAACCAAAATATGTTAGGTCCATATATTACTAGTATAGTCCCTTATTGTTATTAGTGTAACCCCCTTATTGTTATTATTGTACCCTTGTAACCCCCATTTTGTTATTATTGTGCCCTTAAATTATTATTGTTAGGTCGGCTAGGATTACATAGTGGCCCACTAGGATTACATTATGGCCACATGGACTCCTATATATAGAAAGGAGGTTTTGTAAATTGTATCATCAAAGAATTGTTCATTTATGTAATGTATTGGAGGTTGCCCCCTCGAAGTGGCTTATTTCTAAGGCGTTGATATCTCTCTTCTTCTATTTTTAGAGCTGGTTACACAACATTTGGTATCTATAGCAGGTCTTGGAAGGATCATGTTGAACATGTTGACATGGTGCTCAAACTATTGCAGGAGAAACAATTATATGCAAAAACATCCAAATGTTTCTTTGGAGTACAAGAGGTGGAATATCTGGGTCATATTGTATCTCACGAGGGTGCTAAAGTAGACCCTAACAAAATTAAAGCCATTAAGGAATGGAAAGTCCCCACAACCATAAAGCAGTTGCGAGGATTTCTCGGGTTAACAGGGTATTATCGCAAGTTTGTTAAGAATTATGGGAGAATAGCAGCACCTCTAACAACATTATTGAAGAAAGATGCTTTTTCATGGACTCCTGAAGCAACTAAGGCCTTTGAACGTCTTAAAGAGGCAATGTGCCTAGCACCGGTCTTAGCTACACCAGACTTCTCAAAAACCTTTATTGTGGAATGTGATGCCTCAGGAAATGGAATTGGTGCAGTTTTAATGCAGGAAGGAAGACCCATTGCTTTTGAAAGTCGTCCAATCAAAGGAAAGTATTTACAGAAACCTATTTATGAGAAGGAAATGTTAGCAATAATACATGCACTAAAGAAATGGTGAACTTACCTAATGGGAAGACACTTCAAGGTAAAAACTGATCATGATAGTCTTAAACACTTTTTGGAACAAAGACTATCGTCAGAAGAGCAGCAAAAATGGGTCACAAAGATGCTGGGTTATGACTTTGAAATAATCTACAAAAAAGGAAAGCTTAATGTTGTTGCAGATGCACTCTCAAGAAAGAATGAAGAGGTGGAAGCATTGCTTTGTGCCATTTCTATTATCCAACCAGATTGGATAACTGAAGCAAGAGATGAATGGAAGAAGGACAAGATGTATGGACACTCATTCAAAAGTTGCAGCAAGATCCTAGTACATCTGATACATTTAGTTGGAAAAATGATTCCTTATGGTACAAAGATCGCTTATATCTTTGTAAGAATTCTCAACTAAAACAAAAGATTCTTCTGGAATTGCACACTTCTCCTTTAGGAGGACACTCAGGATTTTTAAAAACTTACCACAGGGTGAAGAAAGAGTTTTTTTGGGATGGCCTTAAATCTGATATTCGAAAGTTTGTGGCGGAATGTTTGGTTTTCCAGTAGAATAAAGTGGAAACAATTAAGACCCCAGGACTTCTACAACCTTTATCCATTCCAAGTCAACGTTGGGAGGAGATTTCAATGGATTTTATCACAGGTTTACCTAAGTCCGAGGGAAAGAGTGTCATCATGGTGGTAGTTGATAGACTTACCAAGTATGCACACTTTTGTGCATTATCTCATCCATTTAAAGCAAGTACAGTTGCTACTACATTTATGAATAGAATTCAAAAGCTACATGGAAGCCCAAGGGTTATTGTGAGCGACAGAGATCCCATTTTTACTGGAAATTTTTGGACGGAGTTATTTTCTTGTTTGGGTACTCAATTAGCTCATAGCTCATCTTATCATCCTCAATCTGATGGTCAAACTGAGATAGTAAATAAATTTTTGGAAGGATATCTCCGTTGTTTTGTATCTGATAAACAAACACAATGGGTCAAGTGGTTACCTCTTGCTGAATGGTGGTATAACACTTCCTTCCATACCGCAGCAAAAATGACCCCATTTATGGCACTTTATGGATATCATCCACCATCCATCACATCATATTTAAGAGAAAATTCGAAGGTTCAAGCAGTGGAAGATCACATCGAGCATCAAGAAGAAGTTCTCCAACTCTTAAAGGATAACCTGAATTTGGCACAAAATCGAATGAAACAACAGGCAGATCAACATCGCAGCGAGAGAAGTTTTGATGTAGGAGATTGGGTATTTTTACGGCTACAACCATATAAACAAATGTCCCTCAAGCAAGCTAAGAAGGATAATAAATTATCGCCAAAATACTATGGTCCTTACAAGGTGTTGCAAAAGATTGGTACTATGGCATACAAATTGGAGCTTCCTGCTTCTTCACGAGTGCATCCAGTTTTCTATGTTTCATGCTTAAAGAAGGTTATAGGTGAAAATCTTCCAGTTCAAACAATATTTCTAGAACTTGATGAGGAAGGAAAAATCATATTGGAACCCGAAGCGGTCACGGAAACAAGAACTCGACAACTACGGAATCGATCAATTTCAGAGTATCTCATCAAGTGGAAGAACTTACCCACCGAAGATTCTACATGGGAGGATGAGAATTTTATACAGAAGCACCCAGAGCTACTCAAGCGTTGAGGACAACACTTTTTTGAAGGAGAGGGGCATGTTAGGTCCCTATATTACTAGTATAGTCCCTTATTGTTGTTAGTGTAACCCCCTTATTGTTATTATTGTACCCTCGTAACCCCCATTTTGTTATTATTGTGCCCTTAAATTATTATTGTTAGGTCAGCTAGGATTACATTGTGGCCCACTAGGATTACATTATGGCCCCATGGACTCCTATATATAGAAAGGAGGTTTTGTAAATTGTATCATCAAAGAATTGTTCATTTATGTAATGTATTGGAGGTTTCCCCCTCGAAGTGGCTTATTTCTAAGGCATTGATATCTCTCTTCTTCTATTTTTGGAGCTGGTTACACAACAAAATATTTGAAACCCTGTCTGATATTTCTATGTGAGGCTGCTAGAATGTTTTCAATGGAGGAGATTTCATTTTTTGGAATAGTCCAACTATATATGGAATACTTCTAACTATTTATTTTCATTCTTGTTTCCTCACTGAATAGATCCAAAACAACATTTAGATGTCTGATGTGAGGAGTTTCCCAACTAAAAATATTAGGATATCATTAACAAAGAGAAGATGTGAGAGGAAGCAGTTTTGATATATAAAGACACCTTTGAAGCTGCCATTTCTAACAGCCTCGATATCAACCTACTGAGACCCTTGGAAACAAGGAGAAAGAAGAGAGTGGAGAGGGGGCAGCCCTAGCGCCCTGCTCATTTTTTAAAAAGGGAGAAGCTATTTGTAGACAATTGGCTATTCCAACTCTAAGTATCATTTGTTGAGGGATTGAGGGCGATAACCTTCTCGTTCCATAAAATAAAAACAATTTCTTCCACCCTCAGTCCCTCAAAAAATGCTCCTGAGAGTTGGAATGCTCCTTTGTTTATGTTGAAGCAATTCCAGCATGGCCATTTGCTTGCTTGTTTGCCATGCATGGGAGATAATAAAATATAGTAAAATCCATATAAATTATCAATGGATGAAGGTGGTGTGGTTTGTTAATTGGTGAGATTCATATGGATCTGGTGTTAACCATGATTAAGGATCCATAACCAATGTTTATAGAGGTTTCAAGTATGTGGAATTTATTATGTTGTAATATTTTTCTAGATTTTATAAATTAAATAATAATAATAAAAATTCTTCCTTTGTGTCTGAATTTACAATTTCTTCCTTTGGGTTTTTCATGAGGTTTATTTTGTAATGGAAGCAAATTACTTTGATTTCACATGGATTTTCATGGTTAAAAAATAAAAATAATAAATAACAATAATAATAAAAAGAAATTTAAAAGATAATTAAGAGTAAATTAGTCTTAAATAGTAGTTATTGATCATTTAAGTGTAATTAGAAGTAATTACGAATTAAAACGAATAATTAAGGTGAGTATAGAGTTAATTAGGGTGAATTATAAAGTAACTAGAGTAGCCATACTTTATGGTACATATCAAGTTGCTAAAATTTAAAGTAACTAGAGTAGCCATATAAATTAAATCGTTGATAAATGCCAACATATCTATCCATAATAAGCATCAAAACACTTTATGGTACATATCAATATCAAATTTCTTATAAAAGAAAAAAGAAAAAAAAAACTCATTTTATTATGGAGTTTTAAATTTGTAAATAGACATTGTTATAATACCATGGGCCAATACCATTGCTTATCAATATCACATGCTCCAAAAACCATATGTCATTTCATACTACATTTTTCTTAATTAATGAACTTATTTAAAAAGGCAAAAAATACATAACTACTTTGAAAATAAATCTCAACTTTTAATTGGTGTATACTACTAAGAATATTCTATGGAGATTAAAATTCTACCATCTACCTAATAATTATTGATAATTAAATTAAAATTCTAGAAATCATTTAATAATATTACTTGATAGAATTATTTATAAAATATACCACGATTAAAAATAAAATAGTGATAAATATTCATATGTAAAAAATTAAATGTAAAATGGCATAGAAATTCACTCAAAATGCTCTTCATCTCACTCAAAATGCCCTTCAGCTCACTTATGTGAATCCTCATTTATCCTCATTGATGTATCACACAAGAGCTATCATATTTCTATTCATACGTGGAAACATGGACTCCGGTGGGGTGTATAGATGTCGATCAATGTGATACACATTATGCTTTGACTTTTGGAGAGGTGGTATGACACTTACCATAATAGTTGAACTCTTAATGGCGTGGAATGAGTTTAGTGTGGTAGATACTAAAAGACATTCACATGTGAAACAAAGCTTCATGTGCCTACGACAGGTCACATGGGTACATTGCTTGAGGGTGCAATACCATAAACTTTATGTGATTAGGAAGCATGGACTCATTGCAAACACTTGGTTTGTGGTTTCGAGGTCTCGAATATATCTCATGAATAACCATGCAATTTCAAACCAATATGTTTAGGGCATTATCACGAGGCCATGAAAGTTGGTATAGAATCAGATTTTTCAATTACTAAAATCTATAGGCAAGTCAAATTTGTCTAGGTAAAGCATGCCAGGGTGCCAACGCTATGAAATCTAGACTAGAATTATTATGTTTTTAATGGGTTTTTGAATTCCACCTGTCGTAGAAAATCTTGGATCCCTGTTTGAATTGGTGTTATTCTCATGATTATTTATGAAAACGACAATAATCAATTTATAATATTCTAGCTATTATAGTATTTTTTGAAATTCGTAGATTAAGTGGTGATTAGCTAGATCATACCATAGTCATAGTCATTGGTAAGGTGATCAAAGGGGATTTATTTAGGTGTAGTTTAATTGTTTTATTTTTTGGTCTTTCTCGTTTTAATTAGGCAATACAATTTTTGTCGAGATTGTAATTTTTATTTATAAGGTGCTTAAATTGCACAAACTATATAGCTCAAACCTACAATTCCAACAAATCTCTATCAAAATTCGAGAAATTGACCAGAAAATATGTCCAAAAATGAGCCAAAATGTAAAACATTTAAAATTAGTTAGATGTGTTATTATTATAATAAGATATTATGCATTATCATATGTATGAGTAACAAGCATAAAAGATGAACAACAACGTGACTTAAAGTTTTATCAAAAAATACCATTTCTGGTATAATTTTTTTGGTTGTTTCTAAGTGGAACTATAATGTCAATTAGCACCTTACTGTATAAATATAATTTAATGGCAATTCATAACTACCCCATGGATTTTCAACGTTTCCAAAAGAGTAGCTAATTTTCTAGTGAGCAAACCCTCTTTCTAATCACAAATTTTACAAAAATACAATAGGAATTTTATGGACAGTTAAACTTCCACTATGAGAAAAGTTTCCTAACTCTTGTGGTCTCACAATCTACCAAAATTTCCATTGAAGGCAAGATTCTTGTGTTACTGGATAGGAGTTACTTGTCATGAAGATTGAAATATGGAATTGCAGAGGAAGTTCCTTGATGTATACCAAGAGTTTCCATATGATTCCATGCATGTAGGATTAATGGACACACTTTCTTGTTGGCAGAGGTTGAAGGGGAGAAAGACTAAGGGAACATCGATGTAGCAAATAACCTAGGTGAATCACATATATCAAGGATCAATTTGTGTTTGAAGACAAGGAGACACCTATCAACACAATCATGCTTTGAGAATGTTGATTGCTTGGAGGATCATATAAACCCTCATCGCAAAAGTCACACAACTAAACCAAGAAGCAAGGATGTACAACATCTTGAGAACATTTTATAATTTTAGAATCTAGGATTTGTTGTGACAATCGTGAGCGAAGCATTTGACACCCTACGACAACAATCAAATTTGGTCTCCTTTTTCAGTGGACGCACATCTAGAAATTCTTCCCTATGACGTTTGGATAGATGTAAAAATGCACTACGTGACTCACTTTAGTCCAAGTTCCAACGACGCCCTACCACAACAATCAAATTTGAGTTCTCCTCTTCAAGTGGAGACACATCTAGAAATTCTTCCTTGTGAAGTCTAGATGGGTGCAAAGGAGCTTTGAATCTACAAAGAAACTTTGCTTTGTTGGGATAGGTTAGACAAGAAATGACTACTTTAACCATGAAGCTAGGCAAGTTCAAAAGTGTCATTGATAAGTTTTACCTTGTTAATGATTTAGTAGCAATTATTTTTAGTAAATAATGGTGCATTTTCCCCTTCTCAACTTGATAATATATATGAATAAATTTTACAACATAAACAAGTTTTTTATCAGATTTCATCTCACCATATCTACATGGAAAGAAATACTATAGCAGATTCCTTATCTAAAGCAGGTGCTTTACATTCTATGGGCACTTGGAAAATCACTAAGAAGATAGGAGATAATGTCTCAGAATTCTCTCATAGGCCCTTTATAGAGGATTTGTAGCAGGAGCAACAACTGGATTAATTATATTGACTACCTTTATTTATGTTTTTACCCAGATATCTGGGACACTATTGTATATAATGATGTTTATTTATTTTTTAAGGCAGTTTATGGACATGACAGGGACTGTTAATCAACCCTATTTTTTTTGGGTGGCGGGGGTCGTTGTCAGTCAACTTTTTGAATGCACAAGGGTGCATATACTGAATGTAATTTCCATTATGATAATGAAAATTGTGATTTTGTCTTCATAAAATAATAATAATAATAATCCCACACACACACACACACTCTACCATAATATATGTCATTCATTATATATCAATAGATGGTTGTAAAATTACTTAATTATAACTAAGCCTTTAGCGTTCCCACCATTCTAACCACTACAACATTCTAATTTGGGCTCTAGAAACATTGCACATTCTACAATAGAGGAAACAATAATGCAATGAATAAATCCTCCATCTAGTAATCTTTGAGTTTGGATTTCCTAGAGAGGGAAAGAAGTAATGAATTTTCATAGCCACATGAACATGTGTTCATCCATGCACAATTAACAATTTCCTACCAAAAAATTCAAATGGATCATTGTGTTTTGAGCTTGTACCTTTTACATTTTGCACCATTCCAACCCCATAAAATTTAAAAATAAAACATTTCTACCTCTCCACCTTAAAATGGTGTTTTTTTTTTGCTCCTTTAAGGTTGTTACCCCCTCACATCTAAGGGTAATTATAGGAGAATTACTCTTATGATCTTTGATCACATACAACAATTCCATAGGTGACATCCATGGTTCCCCGCAAATAGTTTACCGAGATGATTCTGACATTATGCTCAACTCACTCACACTTGATGGTCATGATGCCCTACATACATGAGGCACATGTTTTCATTGCTTCATATCAAATTTTAAAGCTTTGTGTATTTCACATGAAAGTAGTGATCATCGGTTGAGTTGGATCATGATGCTCTAAATCTATGCCCCTTCCCTTGTTTTAGTTTGGTGTTATTATCATCTTCTTTGTAATTATTGTCACTCGTGGTTTGAGTTGTATTTCTCAAGGCTTTAAAAGGTATAGAGTTTATGTAGCTAAATATTAAAAAGGAAAGAAAGAGCAAGAACTAGAGTTCAAAATGCCAAAGAATATGAAGGGATATAAATGATAAGACAAAATCCAAAGAAAAGGTTCAGTTATTCCCTCTCAAAATAAGGCCATTATCCCAAGTCCAATGTGATGAAGCATATACCTACAAGGCTAATCATGCACCCTTTGTGATGTCTTTACCAAAGTGAATTTAGAAACCCTACCAAAAGACACTAGATTTTATGTATATGATTCATTTTTCTTCCACGTCTGTAATGTACATATCTTCATTATTCATAGAAGTATTCATTTAATGAACAAATGATTGTCTTGGCAATAGTGTTAACAAATTAATAATATGATAAGGAATGCCCTCTTATGATTTCTTCATCTTACATTATTATATTTATTACACACTAATCCTCTCATAAATGAAATATTATTGGCTTTGTGAATCCCTTCATGGAATATTTATATTTATACTTGTGAGTTTGAGTAAAAATGCATTTCATAATTAAAAATAAACATAAAAAATATCAATGTTAATTGGTTCCACAATAATATATAACCAGTTTGTCACTTACATACTCTAATATTATGTTTCAATATTCCAAATTAAATAATATATATATATATATATATATATATATATATAATTCTTTGAACCATTGTACTATTTCTTATGATTACACAAAATGCGAGGTATTTTCCCTTGGAAAAGCATATGACATGATGGGATTTGTGAATGTCTATGTATCTATTGATATTTTTGGATGGCCATCCATGACCTCCCCTCCATTCATTTTTTCCTGCATATCCAGTGTATGTCGATATGTTGTTAGATGTTGACCTTCTTTCACTTGGACATCCAACCCAACCTTGCCAATACATCCCGCTATATCTTCATCTTGTGATACCTTACTATCACCATGCAATATTCCTACTTTTCTCCTTCAGTTTGTGCTCGTGTGAATCCAAACCTCCCTTCACATGCCCACCTCAATTGCCTTTTTTAACATAATACTCATGAAAATTTCCATTTGCTAGTGTAAAATTTCACCTGTTATAATTTCTAAGAGCCCTTCGAAAATATCAATTATTTCCCTAGCAATAATTTCACACTAAATGATCCAAGTGGAAGCCTTTTCCTATACAATGACCACATGAAGTCTAAGCTTTGTGGTTCCCTTATACAAGTTCAAGGCCATGGACGTAATGCACATTGCCTTTGACAATGATGACATAGTTTTCGGAGTCATTTTAAATAGGAAGAAAAGACAATACACCCAAAGGTTCTTCTAAATCCCTTAGGTTTTCATTGTCCATGTCTTCACAATAAGGCATTCATCAGTCTATCAATTTCCGTCATTCTCCTATGTAATGGGCCACAATTCCTTCAATGCCTTGATGCCTTAGAATGATGGAGATTTGAGTTACCTTCAAGTAATTTTAGAGTTTGGTTGTGTGTTTTGTTATATTCTTCTTCTTCTATATGCTTCCTTGCACCCCTAACCCAATCTTCTCTTGTTTTTTGGAAGCAGTGAAATTCTATATTCTTTGTTTGTAGCAAGTCCTTGTACCACCAAAAAATCTATGTATCCTCATACATCCACCTTGCAAACAACACATCACCATTAGGGAAAGAGAGCCAAACATGGCTATCGATATGCTATATCAAATCAAGTTGATGAGAATGGATATTGTTGATCCCTTGATGTGATGGTTAAAGCATTTAGAGCCTTCAATGATTCACAACAAAGATCCTTTTGTTGTAATACATCATAGCTCTTGTAAAATAATTTCCTTTGTGACATTTCACATGGACCAAAAACACCTTCCTAAATAACACATAGTGTTCTCCTTTGCAATGTGTCGCACAAAAAATTGTTTTCCACATGATACATCACGACATAAAAAAGAAGACATTTCCATGCAACATCACATGAAAGATCTTCTCCATGCAACACGTTGCATTCTCCCAAGCTTTTCTCTCCACAATTATCTCTTCATTTTGTATCGCACAAAATATCGTTTCCATGTGATGTAGTGCATTACACTCAAGATTTGAAGAAGCATGAAGCACAATGTTGATCATACCCAAGGAGAAAATACGTACAACACATCCAAGCAAATCTTTTCTGAAGTGTGATACACATCAAACCAAATTGTACATAAACCTTTTAACAACGTACTTTTTGAACCTTTAGGATCGATTTCTAATCATATTTATGCTTTCACTTTCATAAAAAGGGAAAAACCACCCACCAAAAAAAGGGTCAAGAGCACCATAGCCATCAGATTTGCATTTTGCAAAACTCACATTAGGTTGTCCATTAAAAATATATCTTACCTTTCCCCTCCACATGTGCATTGAAAATACCCTATCCTTGGGGTCATGACCTTCGCTGACTAAAGTGGAGTGCCAGTGAGTCCACAAAGACCATAAAGGAAACTGTTCAAAGCCCTCCACTCCATCTTTCCAAGCACATGTTTTGTTGTTGTGTCGCACATCCCCAATCACATGGCAGAAGCTAGCAGTTTTGGTAGCCAAGAAAGTTGTCCAAACATGAGAAACGTATAGACGGAGGCTCACCAAGCTCAATAAACATGGCCATTGTTCAAGGTCTAAAAATGGCATCTCGTCCAAGATCCAAGAGACATGCTAATAGGTTTTCACACATAACCCAACTGTTGAGTCCCAAGACAACACAACAATATAAGCAAAGTATGTATCAATTCTATCCACTAGCAGCAATCAGACGTGAGTGGCAATTTGTGTAGCAAAGGTTCTAGCATCAGGTTGCTATGGTGAGCAAGAATAACTTGACTTTGTCTTCCATCGAGACGTGCAAATGAGCCGAAGCAGCAAAAGTATAGGCACTAAGCATGTTACATAAGCATGGGAGCAGACTTACAAGAAAATAAATGCACTGAGACAGGTGCCTCAGAACTATGCAAACAAATAAATGGTCACGTGTGAATATCGAAACAAGGCAGGGCACAGATTTGACACACTGAAACACTATTGGACTGTAGACCAAATTAGAGGATAAGCATGGATTGCATTTTATTCAAATGACATATATAAATACAAGATGTGCGACCGTTGGATTCATCTTTCAATGTCTTTTGGACTCCCGATGACAGTTCATATTCCTTACCATAACCCTACTAGATTAGGTTCTAACACCACCAAAGGATGAAAGGAAAACTGATGGGAGCACAAAGGAGGGATGCTTTCAACGAATGGCGCCTTGCAGCATATACCAAATTTTTTTGAATAATATTCCAACATTGGCAAGCAACTTGGCAGTCCCAGAAATGTGCTCAATGGTCTCGGATTTGAGACAATGAAGATATTTGTCATTGGTGAGACCAGCTTATGCCAGCAGAGCTACAAATGGCAGCCCTTGATGTAAACCCAAGAGTCTATAGGTAAGCCTGAAGAACCACACCCTCCGAAATTTGTTGATCCATTTACACTCTGGATCTGAGGAGGACCACCAAGCTTAAGAGTGGGATCTAGCACGTGTTTTTGATATAATTGTTCAGGATTGTATTTCAAACTTCGCTGCATATAGGGATATGTGTAGCATTTAATCAATATAGACGATCTTCTGCAGAGTAGTGCTCCAGAGCTCATTAACACCGTTCCTTTCCTAGGCTAACAACGAATCCATATAGGCAAGAGTTCTGCAGTCTAACCGTGATTTGGTTACGGTAAGATAAGTCATTCTTGCTTAGTCTTCTTTCCTTAAGACGTGGAAATTCATCTTCCAACACCTTATTGCAGCGTTAACCTTAATAAGGCAGAGTTGATCTGCAGCTTTGCACATATTACATGGTTCATTCTTTCCATATTGTTTTTAAGAAATACAAGTATTTTCTCCCATGAAAAAGGATAAGAACAACTGAAAACTGTAAAAGATGGCAAATTGATTGGACCATCCGCCAAAAGGATGTTACCAATGGGGAGGCCATAGTTCCAATCTAGTCGAGCCCCTTAGGGTTTTCAGTCACTTTTGCAGCTGGCGGTTGACACTGTCCTCCATCCAGAGATTCTGTGGAACAAGGGAGAATCCCATAAATTTTTTCTTTACTATATATATATATATTCCTAGTGGATTAGCTCAATCAGTTTGAAGAGACTATTTCAAGGTGGAATTTATCATGAGGTCTAGTCCTAGTTCAGTTCATTCCTAATCATATACCAGCAGCTATTATGGCTGGTGGTTGAACCACCTTTCATCCAGATATTCCTTGGAAATATGTGTATAAACACCATTTTTTAGGCCTACTTTTCATATCTTGTCTAATTAGGAAATTAATCTTGATAATGTTTAATAACATACAAGTCCAGAGAAATCATTGAAATCAAACTTTCATGAGTGAATTTATTCAAAGTGAAAAAAATTAATGCCCAGTTCAAGCACACTGTAAAACTGAAAAAGTTAAACCATAAAACTAGATATACATACCAAAACAAAAAATAACAGTCTGTTGGGTGGTGGTCTAGTTGTTGAGATGGGGCAACACCATGTTAATAACCCAAGTGAAAACCCTTGCGAGATAAGCCCTAGAAATATAAGTTTGTCAAATTTGATGGGTATCATATACGGAATTAGTTATAAAGAACTGAAAGATACTCTCCTCACTACATTCTGTATACAATAAAATTTATTTCCCCTGAAGAGATCTTTGAAAAGCTAGTGAGTGCCTATTAAGCACTTCCAGAGAACAACTTATGCTGGCTTCTCATAGGTTATTTTATTTCGAAATTCATCGATCTGATGGAGGATCTGCTCAGCCACATTAGGTTGCACGAACATGTGAGTGTTGTCAAGTACTTGTATAATAAATTTCTCAGAAGGAGGCCTAGCAGCATTCAAACTGATAATAAACTCAGTCATTGGTATATCACTGCAACAGGTTGAAAGTAAACATCAATACGTAGCTTAAACAAATAATTTCACCATCAAACAAATAAAAAACAAAGAAAAAGTATGATATTTATGAAAATTCAGGAGCAGATAATCCTAAATGTTAACAGATTGATGGAACAAAGAAAATGGGTCTGAAAATCCCTAAACATTAAATCCGTGGGAACAAAAAGTTGTAAAGACAGTTCCTATAAAAACAATAAATCAGTAGATATACTTATTAGATCCTAAAGGTAGCTGACCAGGAAATCAGAAGGCCTCTGATAGCATTCACCATGTTGAACTTTTGCTTTTGACACTGAAAAGTTACACCATGTAGTGTAAGCTGGATTATTTCCTGTAGAAGGCGACATATTAGAACGTACACTCTTATCAAGGGGACTCCCAACGAATAATCATAACCACAACCCACTAACTGTCCCGGTCATAGAATATCAGATGCCTCCTCGACCATATCTTTGATGAGGTAACACCATCAATGTAAAAAAAACTTAATAAAATATAACTCTAAATGCAATCTTCCAAACCAAAATAGTTGTTCTACGTGCCATTCCAATACTAAAAGTTATTTGAATGCAAACAAAGATGTTCTTAATTTCCGCTAATTCATCCGTAGGTTACAACCTTGTGAATATATGTGAAAATGCTTGGGCCGGAAGAACCAAAAGTTACCTTGATTAATACTTCACTATTCTTTGTTATTATCTGCCTATTCAAACCTATGGAACTATAAAACATTACCTAGTTTTAGTTTAATTGGGGTTTAGTATTACATTGTAGTTATTAATTTGACTCAGTTTATTTTGATGTACAATTCATTTAAATATTCATTAGTACAACTTAGACCTATAATGCTGTTGAGAAGATTGTCGTTCCATAGTCACAGGCAGTGTTAGAAGGGGACACATTTCCAAGGGTGGAGATGCACTCCCCTCACTCCTGAAACGTGGATACTTCAGGGGGCGTTTCACACATACCCTTTTGGGGAAGACAGGGAAATACACTAAATGTCCCCCTCAAAAAATGAAACACTCCCATGTTCCTTTTTAACAAATTTCTTTGTTTTGAAGAGCTACACCATGCAGTGTAAGCCAGAAAATTTCCTGTAGAAGGGTAAATATTAAAATCTAAACTGTTATCAAGGGGACCCCCAACGGATAATCATACCCACTACCCACTAGCTGTCCCGGTCATACAGTATCAGATTCCTCCTCAAACCATATCTTTGATGAGGTAACACCATCAACGTAAAAACTATTTAATAAAATATAACTCTAAAGGCAATCTTCCAAACCAAAATAGTTGTTCTAAGAATCACTCTAACACTAAAATCTAATTGAATGAAAACAAAGATGTTCTTAATCTCCGTTGATTCATCCATAGGTTACAACCTTGTAAATATATGTGAAAATTCTTGGGCCAGAACTACCAAAAGTTACCTTGATTAATATCATTATTCTTTGTTATTATCTGCCTATTCAAACCTAAGGGACTATAAAACGTATACACAGTTTTAGTTTAATGGTGGTTTAGTATTACATTATAGTTATTAATTTGACCCAGTTTATTTCAATGTACAATTCATTTAAATATTCATTAGTACAACTTAGGCCAATAATGCTGTTGAGCAGATTGCTGTACCATAGTCACAGGCAGAGTTACATGGGGACACATTCCCAAGGGTAGGGGACGCACTCCCCTCACTCCTGAAACGTGGATAATTCGGGGGTATTTCCCACATATCCTCTCAGGGAAGACAGAGGGAAACACACTAGAGAATGTCCCCTCCAAAAATGAAATACACCCACGTTCCCTCTTCACCAAAGTTCTTTGTTTCAATTTTCTAAATATAATGAGAAATACAATGGTCATACTCTATAGATGATATATAAATCACAACTGATTATTTATTAAATATATGTATAAGATTGTAAAATTTCAGTAAATGATTTACATTTATGTTTCAAGTTTCATACATTATAATTTAAATTTTTAATATTTCAGGTGGGGTTCCCTATGTTGAAAACCCCAATGTTCCCTAAAATTTGGGGGTGCTTCCACATATCCCCCAGATGTGTTCCCCCTTTCCTGCATCCCCATGTCCCAGAAACTTGGTAGAACATTGGTCACAGGACTCCATTGGTAGACTTGTAAGACATCCAATCTACATGACCCACCAGCCTAGACAGGGTGGCTTGAACCAGACCTACATTACCCACCATACTAGACAGGGTGGCTTGAACCAGACCCAATGGGTCTACTTTAGAGTCGGGTACACCTGCCCAAAACTGTCAAAACTCCCCTCAACCTTCCAAGTTTTAGAAACAATCATCAATTTTTAGCAAGAGATGCTGATCATTAACAGTAACAATCATCATCTTGTCCTGATGATGAACCACACTGGCTGGTTCGAAACGCGTCGACGCAAATTTCTCCAATGTGATTTTCTCCGAAAGATTTGATACGCAACATAAAACTGTCGAGTCCTATGATTTTAGATTGACTTAGAGTTGACTCTTCTAGTCTTCACATTGAATGATTTATTGTTTGAGATCTTTTATGCATTTTGGTTCATAAATCATAATTTCTTGCTATGGTCCGTGGGGATTTTTAACTTTATGGATGAATGATATCTTGATAATTGATGGTGATTGTATAATATACTTGATTATGTTTGGATATATTCTTTTTGCATTGGATTAGAAATAATCTCTCATGTATTTTAAAAGTTTATATTTTTGGTATTTTTCATGGTGCCAAGTCATTCTCAGGTCAATGCATAATTTTTTGTTGAATCCCAAGTTTGTAAAAGTAAATATCAAATTACAATAATGGTCAATCAGACATTAGACATAAGCATTAACAAAGTCATTTTATTTTAGGCTATACTAAACTTTTATGTTTCATTTCACTTTAATGTGTATCTTGATCTATATTCATAAAGTGGATTGACTCGATTCGTATTTAACCATTTATAAGAAGGCTCTCATTTCACTTAATAAAGCAAGACAAAGAATTCTCTCGAGTTATCTTTGTTTCTTTATGTGTTTGACTTTCTTTATCTTGATATGGTATCAAAGCTCTATTAAAACCATGAATTCTGTGACAGCATGAAGATTGAGGGACTACTATCAACAGAGATGGATCAAAGGATCGCTAATGTAACACATCAAAGAGTCGAAAGGGTTTTGGATAAGCTGAAACTAGGGTCAATTTGAAAGAGTATGTTGAGACTGCTAAGAACACATTTAGAGAGAGAGCAAACCTCCAAAGAAGCTAGCGGTATCATTTATTCCAAGACTCAGCTTTTAGTTGGAAACAAACCAATAGGGATGGTGGGATGCCATAGTGTAGTACACCTCCATTGTAACACCCTGAATTGACCCTTGGATTGTAAATAACACGTACATACGAAACTTAGGTTAGTAAGCTGATGATTATTTTCAGGACCAACATGCTCATGTGCATGCGTGTTTATATGTTTTGGGCCCGGTATGCCCATGTGCATATATTTTATTTGTTTTGAGGTTAGAGAGCTTGGTTCTATAAATAAAAAATAAAATGTACATTAATAACTACGTTACTGCTACAAACCAAGTAAGGCGAAAAGAGTATAGGGGCCTAAGACGCCGTGAGTATTAAAAAGGGGACTTTGTATGCCTTAATTAATTAAAGTGCACATGCTTCTAAGGGAAGTCCATCAAGACACTTTAGAAGGTGCCATGTGTCATGAGAGGGACATGCACATAAAAATAAGGATGTTGGTACTATGGAACATACATTTTCTACAAGATCTAAATAGGGAAAGGGAATGGACACCTTGATGGAAAATGGGGGATGAACCTATGATAAGTGGGGAAAAATCCCCACTGTGAAGGCCTAAAGTATACTTGGAAACCCTTGAGCGCAGCAAGAACTCTTGGAGCCACAGGGCTATGAAACGTCCCTAGTCTGCCGAGGTAGACACCCTGGAGCAAGGTTGCGGGGAAGCTTCTCCCCCCTCCCCCCAATCCCGCTCCCAAAATGCGCTCCATTCCGGAGCTCTTTGGGAGCGCTCGGGAGCGCGCTTCCGAGCCTGAAAAAATGCTCCCTGTCTTTTTGGGAGCGTTTCAGGGAGCGCTCGGGAGCGAGCGCTTCCACCATTAAAAAAACGGGAGCGTTTTTTTAATGCGGGAAGCGGTCGGGGAGCATTCACTCCCGAACGCTCCCCGGCACATTAAAAAAAAAATCACGTCAAATTTTGATTTTTTTTTGGGAGGGAGGGAGGGGGGTTGGGTAAATAAAAAGCCCACCGTCCTCATTTAGTTTTTATTGTTTTAGTTGAGGTGAGAGCAAGAGGAGCAAGAGCTTGAGAGTTGGAGAGCGATTTGGAGAGAAGGAGAGCTTGAGAGTTTGGAGAGCAGAAGTGCCAAGGAGAGAGCAAGGAGCACGCTGCAAGAGAGCAAGTTTGCAAGAGGAGGATTGCAGGAAAAAGGTAGGTCTTCTAATCTAGTTTTTTATTTTCTAGGAATTGTTTTTAAGTTGTTCAAAAATGAAAACTTGTTTTTTTTTTCTCAATGTTGCATTCTAGTGTGTTGAAAAGTGAAAAATTGAATTGTTTTTTTTCCTATATTGCATTTCCTATTCCCATTTGGAATTCCTCCATATTTTTTGCAAGCTAGAAACTTGAAACTTGAAACATCATGGCTATATGGCTAGGGATTTTCTTCATGTTGGTTCCTTTTTTTGTAATAATGGTGTTGGAGAGTAGAAGAAAGAGGCCCATTAGAGAAGAGGAGGATGAAGAAGTGGGTTATAGTGGATTTGATGAAAATCCTGAAGAGGAGGAGGAGTGTGCTGAGGAGGAATGGGAGAGTGGAGAACATGAGGCCACAGATACCCCAACTAGACAAGAGCAAAGTCAAACACCTTTGTGGAAATATGTTCAGAGGCAAGAAGGAGGGAAAGGTGGTGGAACCACTAAATTTCTTTGCCCCCATTGCAATAAAGAATACACAGGTTCATACACTCGTGCCAGAAGGCACCTTTGTGGGAAAATGCAAGGGGATGGAGACAAAAATCTAGGAATCAAAATTTGTGTAAGTGTGCCAGCAACACAGAGAGAGAAATATAGAAAGGAAGAAGAGGTTGCCCCACAGAGATCTAAAAGATATAGGGGTTTCATTGATTCTTGTACACCATCAAGTCCATCACATCATGGACAAAGAAGTCCGTCAACTTCCACCCATGGCAGTGGATATGGAGGCACACCTGGACCAAACATCTCCTTAAGGCATAGAACCATAACCGATTTCCTTAACGAAGGGTGTAGGAATGATGTGGATTCAAAAAATTTCTGGTTTCTATATGCATGTGGGGTGCCATTCAATGTTCTTCGCTCACCTTATTGGCATGAAATGGTTTCTGCCATTAATGATGCCCCCAAAGGATACAAAAGCCCTGGGTATGACAAAGGCAAGAACCGTGGGACTTGATCATGAAAGAGCTAAAATAAACAATTCTTTGGCTAGAATGAAAAATTCTTGGAATGAGCATGGGATGTCCATTGTATCTGATGGATGGACCAATGTAAAAGGAAAGCCATTGATAAGTATTCTGGCTGTGTCGGTTAGTGGTGCAATATCCCTTTCAGCATATGATTATTCAGACAAATTCAAGACCGGCATTAACATTGCAGAACCATTACTTGAAATAATTGAAAATACTAGGCCATACAATGTCATCCAAGTCATCACTGATAATGTTGCTAACTGTAAGGCAGCAGGAGCAATTATTGAGGATAAATAACCCAACATATTTTGGTATGGGTGTTTGGTTCATACAATGAACCTTTTGATGCATGATATCATTAAAAACAAACAACCTCAATTCAAATGGCTTGGTGATTTGTACAAGAGAGGTTAAAAAATGATAAGATTTATTACAAATCATAGCAATACCCATGGGCTTTTCCATACTCACTCCAAATTGGAGTTGTTGAAGATAGCAAAGACTAGATTTGCTAGCTATTACCTCACCTTCAAGCGCCTTTTGAAGGTAAGAGAGTCATTGGCCGCAATGGTATCAAGCCCACACTGGCAGGTATTAAAGGACAGGGCAGCGACAATAGTTGATAGGCAAGGTTTTGAACATGTGGAGGAGACCACCCTTGACCCTTTGTTTTGGGCACGTGTGAGAGAAATTTTGAATTTCACCAAGCCCATTTATCACATGATTCGTTTTTCAGATACAGATAAACCAGTGATTGGGGAGGTTTATGAGCAGATGGATAGCATGTTGGGCCAAATGAAAGATGTTGTCAAGGATAATGATCCCAACTTGTCTGCAATGATTCACGGCTGTGTGTGTGCACGGTGGAATAAACTCAATGTTCCACTACATGCCTTGGCATATATCCTTATGCCAAAATACTACTCTCCATCTTGGTTGGGCCAACTTGCACCTGGAGGTGGGGTTAGGATCAAACCTCACACAGATCTAGAGGTACAAGAGGGGTACATGAATGCATTAGACAAGTTGGTCCCTGACAAGGAGGAGTGTGCTAGATTGTGCCTTGAATTAGGCAGATACTTCAGTTTCACTGGTAACTTTGGTTCTTTCCATGCAATGGAAGAAAGAGACATATTTGATGCTCTCACATGGTGGGAAGCATATGGCGGCATGGGACTTTTGCCAAAGTTGGCAAAAAAAGTTCCCTCACAAGTTGTGAATACTTCTTTTGCAGAGAGGTGTTGGAGCACCTACAGCTTCATACATAATGTGAGAAGAAACAGGTTGAATGAAAACCGAGCTGAAAGCTTGGTTTATGTGCATTACAACTTGAGGTTGTTGAGTCATTACTGTGATCGGGCATATGAAGATCAATCATATAAAGTTTGGGACAACAACCCATAGGAGGATAATCTGGAGGACAGCACTGTACATATGGAATAATTGGAAGCAGAACTTTTGAGGGATGATGATGAAGCATTAGCAGCCATGCCACCACCACACACAGGGTCAGTCCCACCATCCAGTAGTAGTGCGGGTGCCATTGCCAGTGCTCGATATCCAACTATTGTTCCTTTGCAGATTCAGCCTCCACCTACATCCTCACGTTGCCCTCCGCCTTCTAGTCATGGTCGTGGACGTGGTACTCCTGATAGTACTAGAAGACCACCATTGCCTCGTGGTTCTCACAAATTAGACATTTCTCGTGGGCGTGGCAAGGGGCCAGCCCATAGATAAAATAGATTTGTTATTTACTAGTCTTTTCTATTTTCTAGTATTTTTTATCTTTTATAACTGTTGAACAGTTGAAACTTGACTCTTTCATATTTAATGACAATTTAAGTTTGAAGTTTGAATTTGAAAGGTGAAACTTTGAAGTTGGCATTTATAAGTTTATAAGTCATTATAAACTATGAATATGATGCTTCATGAAAGTTATATGGTGATCAATGAATCAATGATGATAAATGTTATATATGGAAATTTGAAATCAATGAATCAATGATGATAAATGTTATATATCAATGATGATAAATGTTATATATTGAATTTTGAATCCAATGAATCAATGATGATAAATAAATTATGATATATATCAATGATGTTAAATGTTATATATTGAAATTTGAAATCAATGATGATATATGTTATATATCAATGATGATAAATGTTATATATTGAATTTTGAAAGCTTGAAATCTTCAGATTGATGATTCACGAGACTCAAGAGTCAATATGTTGTATGTTTCCAACTTGTGGACGTGGTTGATGAAGATTATAACTTCTAGATGATTGATGTCATATGATTCAATCTATGTTTTTATGTTTTTTATGTCTAATTCATCATTCTACATGCTTTTGGTGACATATATGCATCAAAATATATATATATATAAAACGCTCCCCGAAACGCTCCGGACCAGGAGCTTTTGAAAATGGCACTCCCTCTCTCACTCCCAAGCAACCATGCCCTGGAGGTAGTGGCACAGCTCGAGGTACTGCAAGTGCAAAGAAAAGGGTGCACTACTTGGGTATGGGGTTGATGGAGGATGTGAACCTATTGGTTGAAGGTTGTTAGGGTTTGGTACCTTGGCCCTGTTTATATATGATACTAGACATGTACCTGGTTTTGGAGTAAGTATTTCCCCATGGAGTTGAATCCCCAACTCGAAGGTGACCCACTGTTGAGAGAAAAAGAGCAGTGAGGTCTATGGTTGGGAGGAACATATGAGGTCTGCAACCAGTTGGCATCTATAAATTAGTTAAGTGTTATTAATTTAAATGTTTATTTGAATTCTATTGTAAATAATTATGAATGTATGTTTGTTGCATATGCATAAAAAATAATGATATAGTGACATGCTAATACTTCCATGCATGAAAGCATAGTATGGTAAAATGCATTTAGTCATGTATATCGTATGTACAGGGAACGATATAAAAAGAAAATTTTCAGAAAATCAAGTTACAGAGATATCAGGTGTAGTAAAACTCCCAACAAATGGTTGTGGGGGAATTACAAAATGGTATCAAAGCCCAGGTTTAGAACACTCGAAACATATGGGTTAAATCTCACTACAAAGGAAAAACATAGATTGTTGTGCAACTGTTTGACAAAATTTGCAAGGAATGGAGATGGACAGATCTCCAAATATAGGATGGAAATCTCTGGAGGGGTAGATATATAATTTTATTTTACTTTTACAAAATTTTATTTTATTTTGACAAACTCTAAATATGCAAAGTGACGAGTAAATTTTAGTAACAAAAACGCTAAATTCACATCTATGAAAAATTATGGAAAAACAAGTATTATTGATGGAAAGAGACAATTAAATAAAATACAATTTTAAAAAAATGGCGGCATCAGCAGTGAAGTGGCAATGTCGGGTGGCAACGCCAGGTGGTCGTTGAGTTAACAGGTGGAGGGGGCCAGGTGAAAAACCAGTGGCACAACTGGACACCATCGGAAGTTGATGAACTGTTAAACCCCCTACAACTTTGGAATCAATATCAATATGGATCGAAACAATCTCAACCAACAGATCCATCGGGGGTACAACTTTGTTTTATCCCCCACAAAAGTTGTAACCCGATGGGTGATTTGGGCCATTGATGGGAAATGATCGTGGTCGCTAGATCCATGGCTTCTTGGGAGCGGGAGCGGGAAGGGACATTTTCAAAAGCTCCCAGATCGGGAGCGATTTTGGAAGCGAATTTTATATAATATATAATTTTATATATTTTGATGCATATATGTCAACAAAAGCATGTAAAATGATGAATTAGTGATTAAATAAAAAATAAAAAATAAAAAATAAAAAATAAACACGGATTAAACCATATAGCATCATTCATCTAGTATATATAATCTTCATCAACCACAGGTCCACAAATTTCAAGTTCTCATTTATATAGTATGTAAGGGGGCACATAACCAAAATAGCATCAAGTGCAATCCATCTCTAAACCAAAAATACATCAACAAATAGGCTCTAGATGACCCCTAGCATCCAGAAAAATCATGCTACAACAAATATCTACATATCATCAAAATCATTGCCTATCTTGGGATCTTTGTTATTAATATCATCCTCTAAGAATTAACATAAGATAGAAAAAACGTAGCATGTCAAGTCAAGATTTTGTTTGAGTGATGGGTGCATTTTTAGTAGGGTCTTAATATAGGGGTTCGATAATCAATGTCACTAACATCAAGGTACATAGAGAGATTGGTGCTCTTGATTAAATACGAGTTCCATACCCTAGTACATGACAAAATCCAATGGAAACATTGAATCCCCCCAATCCTGAAATCCTAAAAAACTAATAAGTTTGTTGGACTTTGAGTGAGATCTAAAATTCTACCTTCTCCATATGAAATTCGATGAGGTCGAAACCACTCTCAAACATCTTGACTCATTTCATGGTAATGTTAAAAATTTAAGTAAAAGGATGAAAATGAAAGATAAAGGAGAATGTCACTTTTACTTTACGAATTTAACATTATTGTGAATTGCATATCAATACTAGGGAAATAGGCTTGAATATTAGGTTGTCGCACTCAAAAATTCTTGTTACTTCGAAAAAAAATTGTTTGGAATGTCTTTGCGAAAAAGAAATTGCAACTAAAGCTAGGGAGCGAAGAGCAAGAGCAGATTCGGGGGAGGGCTCCCTCCTAGCCTTGGTCAGATCCATCGGGGGTGCAGCTTCACTTTATCTTCCACGCTTGTTTGAGCAGGATAAATATTTGGGCCAATGGATCAAAATGACCTGAGTCGTTGGATTCATCAAAGGTGCAAACTCACTTTATCCCTTGCGCATATTTGAGCACAATATGGATTTGGGACTTTGGATTGGAATGATCTTTGTCGTTGGATCCATTAAGGATGCAACCTCACTTTATCCCTTGTGCATGTTTGACCATGATATGGATTTGGGTCGTTTGATCGGAATGATCTCAATCGTTGGATTTGTCAGGGGTGCAACCTCACTTCATCCTCCATGCATGTTTGAGCACAATATGAATCTGGACAGTTGGATTGAAGTAATCTCAACTGTTGGATATGCGAGGATGCAAGTTGTGCATAATGGAAGAGAAGTGGAGGATGGACCTTGAATGTCGTTGTAGGTAGTCCAGGACCACCACGTGGAAGGCCCCATGTGAACCAGGTTCCTAGGTGGGAACCAAAAGGCAAAGAGGAAAGTTGCATGTGTGCCAGGTGTTTAAGGAAAGGCATGAAAATTCGATTCGTGTCCAATGAGAACTAGAAACAAAATATACACAGGCTGATACTATCCAATAGAGAGAGGGCGCACAAAGAGGGTTCGTATAACTAAAAACAATCACAAAGTACAGTCGC
Organism: Pinus albicaulis; assembly: GCA_034641835.2. Lineage (NCBI taxonomy): Eukaryota > Viridiplantae > Streptophyta > Pinopsida > Pinales > Pinaceae > Pinus > Pinus albicaulis. Next base: position 310,628,674 of record CM076572.1, on the reverse strand, counting down.
AAGCTGATCTGATTGGGCTAAGGTGCTAAAACGAGTGAAAAAATAGCAAAATTTCAGAAATTTTTGCCAATTTTTCGAGTCACTCGCTTGCAATGCATTTTTTAGGTCCTAAAAGACGTTTTCAGGTAGAAAAAAACCACGACTGTACCATCGCAAGTGGTACAAGCAGCGCCTACAACTTAAATAAAAGAGCTTGGAGAGAGCTTTCCAATGACATATTACAATCGTGAAATGGAGCCAGTATGAAGAAGTTATGACTGAAATAGTGTAATAAAAAAATAGGGCATGCAATCACTTCCAAGAGGTGTAACTCTGCAACCAGAGCTCATATTGGGGTGTCGAAGTAGTCAATAGAAATCTATTGGACAACAAAACACAACCATGAAACTAGATTTGAAATTGTGATGCACGACTATTCAAGAAATTGACAGAAGTTTGTTGTGATAGAATAGGAGAATTGGGTTAAATGGGCCAAAACTTTCACAAGCTATAACTTTCAACTCAGAACTCGGATTTGGGAAAATGGACAATCAATAGAAAGCTATTGAAGAGGAAAATACATCTGTCAACCCAGAATTTTGGTGTGGGACAATAAACTTTTCAAAAATTTAAAAGAAGGTTGCAAGTAGCCTCCAGTGCAGAACCAACATGAAGATGGAAGTATGGCAGATGCTTAGGGGTACTATAACCATGAAGCAGAAATCAAAGGTATGAACATTATAATGGGTAATGCTAAATTAGAGTCAAATGGGCACGGAAGGGGCATGCCAGAGGATAGATACTTGTGTAATATCCCCAATTTTTAATTCTCATGTAAGGAGGTCAGCGGAGATCTTTGGGATGGTGCTAAGCATAGCACAATTTTGAAATTCAGGTAAGGGAGGCATGAGAACTTAGGAGAATAAATTTCAGCCTTGGTGGAATGTGGGGGGCATGAAAATGAGGCAATTTGACCCTTGGGGATAATTCGCACTTGTGAAGGAAGAGAGAGAAAGAAAGGGGGTGCGAGTAAGTGGAAAATGGGGTCCACCAAGAGAGAGAGGATCAACCTCTATAAATAAGGCAGGAGGCCTCCATTTGTTATCTTTGACAATCTAACTTTTGAACACGAGTTTTCTTGAGTTGTTTAGCCAAGTAAACTAGTGTTGTTTAGCACAAGTAATTCTCAAGCAGGACAAGTAAACCAGTGTTCTTTAGCCAAGTAAACCAGTGTTGTTTAGCACAAGTAATTCTCAAGCAGGAATTCCACCTCTACGTTCGGAGAACTTCGAGTGTCACCCTAGGAGAGTATTTCGAAACTTGGTAGGGAGAGATTTGTTGGATTTCATCAAACACATCAGCTCTTGCTTCAACTAGTTCAAACTTCCATGAGGATGCAGGGGCAAAAATCGTACTACTGGGTTGACGGAGTTTCAAAGGTGGAATTATGGCCAGTGAATTTAGGAGATATCTCATTGAGGATGGACTAGCATGTGGAGAATTTCAGGCCTGGAAGTTACTGTTCCTAAGAGAGCCAAACTCACCATTTTAGGGCTTGCACAGAAGTGTTCCTGGGCAGAATTTGTGGGGTTGAATTCATCTTATTTGTGTCGGGTTTTGGTAGGAATTTCACTCACATATTCCAGAGGAAATTTGCAGGGCAATCCTACAGCTAATTGAGAAGGAATTTGTGACATATTCAGCAGTTTGAATTGTGGGGAACATAGAAACTGTCAAGGAGGGCGTAGAACCAAATTTGGTTAATTCTGGGAGGTTGGATTTAACCCAAATCATCTCTGGGTTTTGTTGGACTAGCCTGAAGGAGTTTGCTCCTAATTTTGCATAATTTTTGGAGGAGTTTTGGTGCCCCAAACCAAAAGAATTATTTGGCAGCCAATTGGGAGGAGTGAACTTAAATTTTGGGTCTCTGGTGGTTGGTAAAACTAGGCCTAACCCTTTTTGGGTCTTTCTGCATTTATTGAGGGGAGGCCAAGATTAATTTTGGCGGAATTTTATGAGCAATCTAGAGAGTTCAAACAAGGGTCTCTTTCTAGCCAGCAGTGCAGATTTCCAGGGCAGCGCAGAGCATAGAGGAGAATGTTGATTTTTGTGTAGCTTGGGAGGTACTCCAAGCCCTAGTATTCGAGGGTTGGAGGTCAAAGCGCCACAAGTAGGCTTGTGGGCTTGAAACCCAAGCTTGGGGGATTTTCAACAATCGATGTTTGGGCCAAACCCATTATGAGTTTTCGAAATGTGATGGATGAGAATGATAGTACTCGTCGAGACAATTCTAACGCAACGAGAATCATCCAATTCAAAGTTGTCTTTGGAAAGAAATGAACTTTTGAAGTTGACAAGTAATTATTGGTTTTCAAGTCATGTAGACTTGATGTAAATTTTGGCCAGTAGATGTGTCTCTTCATCTATTCGTGGAATCCCCTCATTTGGATATAAAAGGAGGGTGAATTGATGTGTTTTTTCTCATCCATGGTGTGCAACACTTGCCTCACAAGAGCTCGAGGGAGACAGGTACTTCCATTCTAGGCCGCAGCAAGGAGTGTTGGACCAGCTTGGGGTAGAAGGTTGTTTTGATGCCATTTCAGGAGCATCGAGATGCTAAAGGACAACTGCAGTGCCTTGCTAGAGGGTCGCAGGAGGTGGGGTCTATTTGAGGGCTCATTGAGGGCTCGTTTGAGGTGGGACAACCCTCAAAATAGGTTGTCACAAATTGTTTAAAGGATTGAAGGACATTCACTGTCAAAACAGGGAGGACGGTCCTTGTTAAGGGCTAGAACTGCCCATACATTGCTACGTGGAGGGAGATCCTTTCCCTAAAGGAGAGTCGCAGTCCTTAGGGGAAATTATGGGCAGAGATAAGGGCTGGAAAAGGGATTGTCGTGATGCCCTAGTTTGCAGCAGTGGGACAACCTTCAAACAGTGGACAAAGGTACGTATTTTAGTGAATGTTTACAAGTGTTGGATCCTAATTTGAGGATCAATCTTGGATCAGTTATAGGGCAGCCTGTGGAAGTCAAAGGAAGGGCAGACCTCATGGTTAGATGCCCTAAACCAGACTACTAGTGATAGTTTCCACAATGATTAGGCAAGAAACTTGGAGTGGAAGTTTGATGTTTTGTTGGGTCAAAGAGTTTGACCGTTGCTTGGATCAGTTGATGGGCAGCCTGAGGGGACCTTAGGAGTTGTTTGGAGGAGCCCACATGGATTGTTGGGAAGCCTACCAAGCAGCCAAGGTGATAGCGGGCACATCAGATTAAAAGGCAAGAGGACAACAGCAAGGTGTGTTGCAGATGTTCCCTTGGTTGATGAGTTGATGGTGTCCTAGGTACGGACATTTTGATATGCCCAGATTTGTGCAATAGCTCCTCTATTGTAGAGAAAAGGGCAGATTGGTGAAGTCTGTGGGCAGTTGTGTGTAAGGGTCTCTTAGGTGTGGGGATGCCCTAACTAGGTGCAGATGCTATAGCGTGGACTTGGTCTCTCGTGCACTGTTGGAGGGCAGAGTGAGAGAAGACCAAGTGTGGATGAGATTGGGCACTTATGGTCTGCTGGAGGACAACGTGATAGTGTCCAAGTTGGTGCCGAAGTGCAGCACCTTGATGGAAAAAGGTGATTTCTAGCCTAGCAATTGTTGGAGCTCAAGGGTTTGATCAACCAGGAGCAAGATTGTGGAGACCATGACTTGTGTGTGGAGAAGGACTTCTACAACAGATGATGGGCAGTCCTCCTAGCCCATGTTCATTTTGGGAGATGAACATCTTGCAATGATAGGTGGCAGCCCTTCGAGCCCTATGTTGGTCTTCATCATTGCAGCGCAGGAAGACCATAGTGGGCTGAAGTCCCTGAGTAGCTGAGAAGCAACAATTTGCAGATTGAGAGTTGTTCACAAGTGGAACTGTGAACAACTCGACAGGAATCTCGATGTGTTGTGGCCCTGATGGACTAAGGCACAACTAGAGAGTAGATTGATAGCCAAGATTCAGTGGCCAGATGGACTTGGAGCATTGATAGAGGCAGCAGCTGCAGATCGGGAGCCGAAGGACCAGGCAGGTCAGTTACAACTGAGAGGAGTTGAGAGAGAGTGTTATAGCCAGATGGTCAGAGTATCTTGTTTGTATCTTGTACTAGTGGATATATGAGAGCCATTATCCCTGGTACAGGAGCCCTAGACTGTTATATTATACGTTGTTAATATAATGAAGTTCGGTTAAAAATTGTAAAAAGTTGTGTATATTTGTGCATATGTGATTTACTACTTTATATTTCCGTTGTGCAAAGTAGTTCATGGTTGAGATTCTTGGTTTGGTAGCGTCAATGATTTTAAGACTCTAACCTAGACCCAAGGTCGTGGAAATTCAACATAGTATCAGAGCGTATCTGAGATATTTTGAGGTTCAGTAAATCAGAGTGTGCACAGCGAAGCAACTCAGAGGGAGTTATCAGTATCTAGATCATGGAGCAGAGGGTTTTGAAGACATGGAGATGAGGTCTTGACAAGTTACATGGTGAGATGGGTTGGGGGTTCTGGTGGATTGGTGGTGAGCCTGGTGAACAATAGTTTGTTGTAGGGAAGATTGTTGATCGTGGACTTCCGTTGATTTTTCATGGATGGTTGGGATGGATTGAGTGTTTCTTTGGCTTGGATGAGATCAGGTTGATCGAGATGGCTTCAAGTGATGGACTGGTTATTGGCAGGATAGAGTCTTCAACGGATCGTGGTGTTGCATATTCGAGATTGGTGGGATTTGCACGGGTGGTATTTTATCCAGGAGGATGAGTGCTTGCGGGACTGAGCCAGTTGAGATTGTGTAGGCTCAGAGGGAGTCTAGTCTCAGAGGGAGCAGCCCTATGGAGGTTCGGGATCTTCAAGTTCGAATGTGATGAGGCAGAGGCAATACCAAGATTGTCGGGTTCATCTACAGGGTATGCTGCAGCGATGGATGCCAGATGGGCTAGTGTCATCGTCAGATAATGATGGTTAGTTCCTAGTCTTGGAAGTACCTCCCTCGCTAAGAGGGAATGTTGATTTTTGTGTAGCTTGGGAGGTACTCCAAGCCCTAGTGTTCGAGGGTTGGAGGTCAAAGCACCACAAGTAGGCTTGTGGGCTTGAAACCCAAGCTTGGGGGTTTTGCACCCATCAATGTTTCGTCCAAAACCAATTTTCAACATGTGATGGATAAGGATGATAATGCTCATCGAGATGATTCTAACGCAATGAGAATCATCTGATTCTGAGTTTTCGTTGCGGAGAAATAAATTTTTGAAGTTGACAAGTAATTATTGGTTTTCAAGTCATGTAGGCTTGATGTAAAATTTGGCCAATAGATGTGTCTCTTCATCTATTCGTGGAAGTCCCTCATTTGGATATAAAAGGAGGGTGAATTGATGTGTTTTTCCTCATCCATGGTGTGCAACACTTGCCTCACAAGAGCTCAGTGGAGAAAGGTACTTCTGTTCTAGGCCGCAGCAAGGAGTGTTGGACCAGCGTGGGGTAGAAGGTTGTTTTGATGCCATTTCAAGAGCACTGAGATGCTAAAGGACAACTGCAGTGCCTTGCTAGAGGGCCACAGGAGGTGGGGTCTATTTATGGGCTCGTTTGAGGTGAGACGACACTCAAAATAGGTTGTCGCACACTATTTGAAGGACTAAAGGACAGCCACTGTCAAAACGGGGAGTCCTTGTTAAGGGCTAGAAACTGCCCATACATTGCTGCGTGGAGGGAGATCCTTTCCCTAAAGGAGAGCTGCAATCCTTAGGGGAAATAAAGCTGAAAAAGGGATTGTCATGATGCCCTAGTTTGCAGCAGTGGAGCAACCTTCAAACAGTGGACATAGGTACATATTTTAGTGAATGTTTGCAAGTGTTGGATCCTAATTTGAAGATCAATCTTGGATTGGTTATAGGGCAACCTGTGGAAGTCAAAGAGGAGGGGCAAACCTCATGGTTAGATGCCCTAAACCAGTGACAGTTTCTGTTAGTGTCAGTTTTTGCATACTGCCATCAATGATCAAAAATACTCTTTTCATATCATTTTAGGAGTCCCACTCAGAAATTTTTAATCATTCCATTAGGTCATGTAAAACATTCACTCGTTGATGGAAGCCCTAGTCATAAAATATCACTCCTCAAAATTTATACTTGCTGGCCCACCTTCTTATCTTGCTGAGGATACTTCAATATTGAAAGATCATTTTATTATATCATTATGTCAGTCAAAGTCACCATGAAGTCTGGTATTTCAAGGTCCCATTAGGTCACTAGGTTTCATTTTTGAAGGTCCAATGATACACCATTTCATCTCATAAGGCCAGCAAAAATGTGAGAGTGATTGAATAACATTCATTTATCATCTGAAGAGGATTTGCCAACATGAAAGATGATCTCTAAGGAAGATTTCCAAAGTTTTAATTCTACTTTCAAGTTATGATTTTTATTCTGCAATGTAATTTTATTCAAAAAACAGAGATGTAATTTATTTTTATTTTTATGTAATTTTATGTTCATTATATCTACTAAGTACTATTCCCAAGCTGCCAATTCAACTCCATATGCCAAACTGAAAACCAAACAAAGCAATGTAAGAGTGCCAAACTCCAGCATCATCAACCTGCAAAGGAAAAAGCCAAAGTGTAAAGGACATTTTCCAAAGTTTACAAAGGTGAAATTGAAACATTAAAAAGTGGGTTTTAAATCAAAAGATCAATTTCACTCAAGTATAAGATCCTTCATGACATCAAAAGAGACTTCATTTGTCTCCTCTAGCATCGAGCAACCTCAAGCAAAGCACGATTTTCAAAAAAATTGGGCGAAATTAGCAAAACAGGGGAGGCGTTGCATGCCTGTTAAAGGGAGGGCGACCTGTGTGTGGCGCTGCACGCCTGCTTGTTGCGTTGTGCGCCTGCCAAAGAGAGGGTGTCCCTGCTTGTGGCATTGCGTGCTTGCCCGTCTTCCTCAGAAATTTCCAGAAAGGCCTCCAAACTTCACAAAATCACCCTCAATCTTTTAGCAGTAGTTCTTCACACCTCAAACAAGTAAGTTACCATTGCTCCATTCCTCTTCTCCATCAAGTCATTTTGTGTTGTGTGAAGTTTGTTAAAGGCAATTTGGTGTTTTTCTTCAAATTCAAAACCCTAGTATTCCTCAAATACCCAATTACAATTCAATTTCACTGCCTAACACTTTCATACCCTTCCCACATTGCAATATACCCTTTCCCAAATCCCTACATCACAATCTCCTTTCCCTAAGATTTCATTTCCTTAAAACCCTAAGCCCTAGGTACATTATTTGCCTAGGCTCCCAATTCCCTACACCTGTAATTAATTTCCTATCCCAAAACCCTCTACATCCCTACTCCTTGTCACATCCCTTAAATCATAAATACCTACCCCCATTTCCCTCAATTACCCTATCCCATTCCCTATTCCTAAATACCACATTCCAGCATCATCACACCTCCCTGGGGTTTTGACTCTAAGACATCATGGCAGAAGAAGAAAACAGACCATACAATGAGGGAGAAGAAACAGAGGAGAAGAAGCCACACAAAGAGGGAAGAATACTCAGATTGAAGCCAACAAATACCAAGGAACTCTTGGCATCTCCTATGGTTGTGACATGTTTCAAACATGTTGGATGTTTTGAGTTCTACGAGCAAATTCAGAAGGTCCAACACCATGCTATGTTGACCAGACTTTTCATTTCTAATCTCCATGATAAGCAAGTACTCTAGCTGGTGTCACATTCACTGTGTCAACTACCATCATCTCAGCTACCACCGGGATCCCAAATGTTGGGGAGAAATGGTTCAAACAGAAAGACTTGAAGGAGCATTATTATGAGCCTTTCATCAAACCTAGGTACAAGAATGAGAGAAAGAGGATTTTTCCTTTCTCTTACCTCTTGGAGAGATATGCTCCCATGATGAAGATCATCATGAAATACTTTTCATGTGAAGGTAGGTTTTCTAGACTGTATGCCTATCACATCTGGTTACTTATGCACTTCACAAAGGTCAAGATGCTCAACATACCATACTACCTCTTCCGGAGCATTGATAAGATGGCATTTATTATCCAAAAGAGAGAGTATGACCACCAAATGAACATTCTTTTCCATCACTCCCTCATCAAAAGCATAGTCCTCCGTCGCCTCAAACAATTGAACATTCCATGGAGTTCATTCATAGCTAATGACATATTCACTGCTCCACCTATTCAGCATGCCCAAGATGTACCTTCATCATCTCATCCTTCCACATCCATTCCTTCATCTCAGCCCACACTTCATGCATTATCATCAGATCAGTCTCCTTCATCTATTTCACCACCATCATCTCCATCCCACATTGAGACTCGGTCACCTAGCAGAGCTAAGATCAATGAGCCTAAGCAGACTAATGTGGCTGAGATAAAGCCATTGGCAAAAACATATCAAAGGGGTCATAGGCAGGGGTTTGCTTCACAGATTGTGGAAGGGGCCTTGCCTTCTTCACCAACAAAGCAGGTACAGAAGGGGAAAGAAAAGATGGTAGAGGAGGAAGTACATGATGCAGTCATTCATGATGAGGATGACCTCCATGAGATAGAATAGGATTTTGACTTTGTTGACCTAGATGAGCATGATGATGATGAGATCACTAATATAGCCATCAAGGGGAAGGATGCCAAGATTAGAGAGCTCCAAAGTCCAAACTAATCTTGACAGGTCCAAATTTGTCATAAACTTCCTTGAGCAAGAGAACCAGCGGTTGAAGACAAAGCATGTCATTGATGAGGTCAAATACATCACAGCTCAAAGGGAGGCAAAAAAAGCTAAGTTTTTGCTAGAAGAGACACTTGAAAATCATGGTTTGCTTGAAGAACAAGTGCCAAGGAGAAGGCCTAAGACTAGAGGGCTGAAAAGAGCTCTAGCACTAGAAAGGCAAAAAGAGGTTGAGCTTGTTGATCAGCATTGTTGATCAGCAAACCTTGAATGAACAACTTGCAATGGTAATCAATGAAAACTGGGAGCCATGGCTTGATAGAGCTAACTAGCACTTGGAGAAGCTTTTGGAGAAGGCAAACAAAGATAATGACATACTGAGGAGGACAGTCAAACATTATGCCCAAAGAGACAAAATTGCAAAGGCCAAGCTCAAAAGAGCCAATGCAAAAATTGAGGCTTTGACCATGCAAAATGAGAAAAGGAAGTTGGATATACTTGCAGAGGCTTCACTCCAAGCCTAGCCACATCATCAGCAATCATTTCACCAATTTTGAAAGGTTTTGGGTCATTTTTGCAAAGTTCTGTCTTCTTATTGTGTTTTTGAACAGTCATGTGACAGAGAAAGTGTCAAACACGCAGCACCAAGCCATATTTTGACCAAAAGGCCACCACCATTGGATGCAAAATGGTGAATACATCTAAGAAAACCACTTTGTCAACCTTGGTTTGCAAAGCTAGCAGGTCAAAATGTCAAAAAACAAGCAAAAACTCATGTTTCTACCTCATTTTTGGCCCTGGCACTGCGCGCTGAGCAGTCTTGGGAGGATTGAGTTTTGACAGGGCAAATGAGCTTCATTTTGCAAACTTAAGGCATATCTAGAAAGTAGACTTGAAGGGCTTTCCAACAAGCCATCTTGGAACCAATTTAGACACCTACAACCTAGTCAAAAGCAGCCTGCAAGATGGAGGGCGCGCCTGGCAAAGGGAGGGCATGCCTGGCAAAGAGAGGGAACGTTTGATAGTTAGCTGATATTTTTGAATTTTCACTGCAAATTTGATTTTTGTCTTTGAAAATGATGATTTCACCTATGTAATTGAAGATGGTAAATGTAATTATGTTGTGGATAAGTTACCTAGGGGTAGATTCATTATGTAAATGTAATTAGGGAGGAGTCACTTAGAGCTCCCTATACTCCAGCTTTCAGTTCAAAATTTTGTGGATCTCATCCTCAACTCAAGGATTCGACCCTTGAGGATGAGAGAATGTAGTTTTGATGTCTATATCTTCCCTTTCTTCACTCTATCAGTTGGATGCTATTGCATTGATCAAGGACTGTGTAATCAGTTTGGCCAGAAATTAATGAAGAATTGCAGCGATTTCTTTGGGATACCTGTGGTATGAATGTTTGGCATTGTTTTTTCTCGTGTATCATTTGTATGAATATTTTGTAAGCTCATAAACCATTTCATGTCTATTATATGATGATATTCAAGTTGATAGGCAGAATACATGTTCTTTCATGCTCTGTTTTGGGAAAGTTGTCATAATTTGTCCATTTTCTTCAGTTTAGGAAGAATACATCTCCTATGCTCTTCCTAACTCCTCATCAGTCTTAAACTATCTCACCAAATCACCTTTAAGTGTTAAGCCTTCTACCTACCTTGCCCCATCAAATGGACTGCAATTCCATCTCATTTGCCATGACCTAGTCCCCTTGACCTAATCCTCATCTAGCAAACCCAATCAAAACCAAAACAAATCCTTCTGCATTTCATAGCTAGCCTAAAACCCTTTCATCCAGCCCTCTTGGATGTGATTTTTTGTGGAGAGAACCCTCTCCAACTTGGTAGGGCTAGATACCAAGTTAAAAAGTTGGTCTGTGGTTACCTCTGTTGGGATCTCTTCTTCAGCCTTAGAGATCTGGCGGAGTGATCACAGTTTCCACATTGAGTGGATAGCAAACTTGGAGTGGAAGTTTGATGTTTTGTTGTGTCAAAGAGTTTGACCATTGCTTGGATTGGTTGATGGGCAGCTTGAGGATACCTTAGGAGTTGTTTGGAAAATCCCACATGGACTGTTGGGAAGCCTACCAAGCAGCCAAGGTGACAGCAAACACATCAGATTGGAAGGCAAGAGGACAGCAACAAGGTGTGTTGCAGATGTTCCCTTGGTTGATGAGTTGATGGTGTCCTAAGTAAAAACATTTTGATGTGCCAAGATTTGTGCAATAGCTCCTCTATTGTAGAGCAAAGGGCAGATTGGTGAAGTCTATGGGCAACCGTGTGTAAGGGCCTCCTAGGTGTGGGGATGCCCTAACTAGGTGCAAATGTTACAACATGGACTTGGTCTCTCGTGGATTGTTGGAGGGGCAGCGTGAGAGAGGACCAAGTGTGGATGAGATTGGGCACTTCTGGTCTGTTGGAGGACAACGTGATAGTGTCCAAGTTGGTGCCAATGTGCATCACCTTGATGGACAAAGGTGACTGCTAGCCTGGCAGTTGTTGGAGCTCAAGGATCTGATCAACCAGGAGCAGGATTGTGGAGCCCGAGACTTGTGTGCGGAGAAGGACTTCTACAACAGATGATGGGTAGTCCTCCTAGCCTGTGTTCATTGTGGGAGATGGAAATCTTGCAGTGATAGGTGGCAACCCTCCAAGCCCTATGTTAGTCTTTATCGTTGCAGCGCAAGAAGGCCATAGTGGGTTGAAGTCCCTGAGAAGCTGGGGAGCAGCATTGGGCAGATTGAGAGTTGTTCACAAGTGGAACTGTGAACAACTCAACAGGAGTCTCAATGTGTTGTGGCCTTGATGTACTAAGGCACAACAAGGGAGCAGATTGACAATTGAGATTCAGTGGCCAGATGGACTTGGAGCATTAATAGAGGCAGGAGTTGCAGATCGGGAGCCGAAGGACCGGGCAGGTACAGAGTACGACCGAGAGGAGCTGAGAGAGAGTGCTACAGCCAAATGGTCAAAGCATCTTGTATGTATCTTGTACTAGTGGATGTATGAGGGCCATTATCCCTGGTACAAGAGCCCTAGACTGTTGTATTATATGTTGTTAATATAAAAAAATTGGGTTAAAAATTGTGTTTATTTGTGCATATGTGATTTACTGCTTTATAATTCCGCGGTGCAAAGTAGTTCATGGTTGAGATTCTTGGTTTGGTAGCGTTAGTGATTTTAAGACTCTAACCAAGACCCAAGGTTGTGGAAATTCAACATAGGAGTCACTTCCCATCGTCCAAGCTCCTTACTTTCTCACCTGGGATTTTTCTAGCTTGCCTTTGGAAAGAACAGGTGCACTTGTTCTTGCCTATTGTACTCCTACCATGATATATAAATAAGAATGGCTCTGTATCTTTTGGAGTAAATTGTGATGTGCTGATATTTATGCAGTATTTTTTATTTTTGGTTGCTTGTAAGAAATTTATGCCTATTATCACTGAATATTTCCATTAGGAATATTACAGTCGTATAAGAGCCATGATCTTGACTAGTTCTGGGGTAGCCAGCAAGATCATGGAAGACTTGGGCATGTATGCACAGTGACGGGCAAAATCGTAGACAAACCCATGGCTCAAGGGAGATTCAGTATGCAGGAATTCTAGGGTGGAATCTGTTGGAAGGATGAGGTTGGCCCAGTTGAGGAGGATGACAAACCAAATCCATCCTCATCCTTATAGCAAAGACACTAGAGGTATGCAAGCCGTAGGGGCACATCCATTTACACCATGTGGGGAAAATTGACAACATCAGGGCACCAAATCTCCTCAAAAGGAGTAGGTAGGACAGGGAAGGTTAGAGGGTGAGACCCTGAGGCGCTTTTGTTGGTGTAGGCTTGGATTTAGATATCAGGAGCCTGAGGAGGAGGTTGAGCATGATGTTGAGGGTACATAGGATGGTGAGGAGCACATTGATATACCCAGTGTGGCACAAGAGTCACCATCGTTGGAAACCTCTTTGATAGCACCAGTTGACACCTTGGGGGAGGGAGTAGAGCATACACCCATAAGGCCATCCATTGATGAGGTGGCAGGAGACATAGAGGTACCCACCATTGAGGAGATGCCATCTATTGTTGAGGTATCCATTGATGGGGTGTCTGGGGTCGTGTCTGAGTTTTTAGGTGATAGCAGCGCACAACAAATCGATGAGGGGCCAGGAGATATAGTGGTATTAGGTGATGGCTGACCACAACAGTTCCATCGATTCCAGGCTCATCTTCTAACATTGAAAAGGAAGGCCAAGATAGTGCGAGATGTTATTCTACAGCAGAACAAGGCGCTGGAGGGCATGACAGCGGTTTGTGCCGAGTAGCGGCCAAACTGACTCATGTTGGGTTACGGTTGGATTCCCTAATGGTCCAACTAGAGTGCACGTTGCAGCATAAGAATTGTTATCACCAAATTGAACCTGATTGGCTGCTCATCAAACAACTCAGTGTAACTGTTTCAAACCACTTCTAATTAAAGATTAGCCTCTTTAGTTTGAGAGGGCTCTCTCAATGGGGATTTATGATTTTGAATAATGATAGTACTAGATGGCTAACTTTATAGAAATTGTAACTTGTTTTTATGATTGCAGGTTGAAAAATGCAGGCTTGCTACCATTGGGATTATGGAGTCAACAATCAGTAGTTTCAGTGACAAAGGTTCTTCACATGGAAGCTGAGGCAGATAGAGGTTTTAGACAAAGGAAACTCACACACACAACATAGGAAAACACAGTGATTTCATCACTGAAGGAAGTCAGAGCATAATATTATGAATTCTGAGTAATTAGAGATGAGATCTACTGCAAGTGATAAAACATAAGATAAAGATCAATAAGATATCAAAAAACCTCATGAGAATCTTAGGTCTGTAAAGAAGAATGTCACTTTGTATTACTGATATAGGTCAAAAACATACAAGCAACAGTATTTTACAAATATTCTCCATCCCCTTACTACTTCGATGTTTTGTCTTTAAATAGATGATTTACCTGGTGGCTAGATCCTTGAATTCTCCTACGTGACCTTTCATAACTGAAATACATAACTTCTAACAGAAAACTAACAGCTACCCTTTAAAGAAACCATCTCCTAATAGGATTCTAACTCCTATTTATTACATTGCTTTATCCTATCTGTAAAAACAGTTACATGATGGTTACAAAATAAATATCACATGCTCGAGAGACACATGACCAAATTCATCACCACTTTTCATATTTAAAGCCTCCCTAGATTTGTGGAGCATAACCCTGTTTTTTAGGAATAGATGACCCTTGACTTCAATGTTGTTTTGATTGACGACCTGGCTGCATGACACTCCCTTTGAGTCATAAATATCTGATGATAAGCTCCCTTGACATGCTGGAGGACTCCAACTGGCGAAAACTGCTTTTAAGATGCTCAAAACTTCCAACAATTGCTCGCTACAAAAACAAGACGGTTTCGTAGTGAGTTTTGGTAGCATGGAAAAAGTGGCTTCTGCATCCATTTACTTCACTCCTTTGTTGTTCCATCATGTCAATCATGTCATAACACCTTACCACCATGGATCTCCTCCTTGAAACATGCAAAAACTAATTTTAAAAGCAAAAAGACACTTGCAGGTTTTTTCGTAGCGTATTCCTGGCTTCAAGCTTGAGGTACGCTACGAAACTGTGTAAAAACCCGGAAATTGCCCCTTTCAAAATCGTCTTCAAACACTGACCTCCAGCTACAAAATTTTGATTTTCTGTATGTTATGGACCTCCTAAGGCATAATATCTCATCTCAAGTTATTACCCTTGTGGTGTTTCTTCCTCATTAACAATCAGTTGAGCTATAGGCTCTTCTACCACTGTCATCTTTAAACCTTTCTTTTCCAATTCTTCATGAATTAGCTCCAATTGCTCTTGAAGATCTTTCACTTGATCCTTCAATGCCCTATTCTTGAATTGCAAGTGCAAAATTTACCTTTTTGATGTGCTTGACCTCTCCTCTTAGTGGCTGAGTCCACTTTATCAACTTTTTTGTATTGTCCAAGGTCTTTGAGACACTTGTGACTTGATCTTCCCAGATCTTCCTCATTTGTTCAAACTGAACCATTTCTGCGCTATGCTTCTTTGCTTCTTGCTTCAAGGTTGAAATCTCATTGCCTGCCTCTTTCAACTACTCCTTAAGGGTTTCAACTTATGATTTTTCAATGATTTTTTCTTTATCCTTTTTTTGTTTGATGACTAGCTCTTCTTTTGTAGGTGAGGAGAGATCTATGATGCTTGGTGGTGGTTGAGCAAATTCACTGACCATATGAGTCTCTTTGTTGCTTTCCATGACCTTTCTTGCATGTCTTGTCATTGGCTTTCTAGGTTGAAACATGAAACCAGCATCATCACCTGCAAACTCTACCTTTTTAGCTATCTTTCCTTTCTTTAGCTTTCTTCCCCCATCTTCAACATCTTCAGCTAGGACAATGGGAGTTTCTTCAATATCAATTGCATGCAAGATTTCTCTAAGTTACCCTTAACCACTGTTTGGCTCCTAGTAACTCTCTTGCTGCCATGTTTGTTGACTGTTTGCTTCTATTTTGCAGGTGTGGTTTTAGGTGTTTGAATATTCTACAAAGGCTCTGTCTCCATTTTAGGTGTTTGAATCTTCTACAAAGGCTTTGGGATGATCTATTCCCTTCTTCAACTTGCTCTACCACTGTTGGTGATGAAATACTTCTAGGTTTGGGAACTCTTTTAGGAGTGACAACATCAACTTCAAAACCACTCATGAATAGAAAGGATGTCCAATCTCTGTCTAATCTCTTCAACTCCTCTAACACAAACAACTTAATCAAACCATGGTGAAAAAGAGAAATTTCATTGCCTTTTGTTTTAACTTGAACCTTATCTGACATTTTAGTTAGACTTTTGTATAAATAAAAGGGCAAGTCAAGTGACCTCTTACCCACAAAATGTAGAAGCCTAAGGTGGTAGGAGTAGACCACATGTGAAACCTTCCTTCACAGGTAAAGTACGTACTTTTGAATGATCATCAGCAGCTTTGAATAGTTGTCCTCCATGTAACTCCTTGGGATAGCATTTGTGAGATCAATTTCACTATGCTCTGGTTCGATGAATTCTTTGTAGTCCTGCATGGTGAATTTGATGCCTTTAAACCATTGTTCCCCTCCACTAGGGATAACTGTTGCTGCTGCAATGTTGTCTGGTGTTACTATGAGGTTTAGCATTCCCACCTTTGAAGCTATTCCAGTGAAACTCTTAGCAAACTCCTTGGAAACCTGTAGATGACAACCTTGCAATCTTTGACAAAATTGCAAGCAACCTGTTCTTCTGAATACCTCCAAGGCAGTTGGGTCTTCATTTAACAAATTCATGTCCATCAGCTCATACCTGTGGCAGTGACCACATTTGTTAGTTTTCTTCCTTGCAACCATGGTGGCTTTATATCTTCTCAACCTCGCTTGCTTGATGACACCTGCAACTTTTGAAACTGCCAGCAACCTACTTGGCTCGATGAAGCAGCTCTCCAGAAATCCAATAACATGCAAGGATAAAGCGAAGAATGACAAAAAGACTAATTAGGTAATGTTTTATGGTTTGAATGACAACTCATGCCTTAATCATGACACATGCATGCTAAAAACGGTAATGATGACCTCAAACATGACTTTGTACTTTTGAAATAACCCTAACAGACTCGAATGACCTCCACCCTAACTCCTCCAATGATGAACTGACACTTCACCTCAAGTTTGACAAGACAGACAGGAAAACAGTTTTTCGTAGCGTAGCTAGTTCATTCTCTGATAGTTTCGCTTTGAAACTATTAGACAGTTTCGTAGCGAAAACTACTATTTCACAGTGTAAAACGCTACGAAAATAGGTAAAACTGGCTTAAGTGTCCTTTGTTGACACCTAATCCTATGGGATGGGTGTGCACATTTAATATTGTATATTATTTAATATTAGGAAATAAGGAAGGCCAAGAGTCATTGGGAGATGAATCCCAATAGCCTCACCTCCATGTATAAATCCATATGCATTCTTCAGCTAATACATATTCTGATTTTGAGGAGTTACCTCCTAGTTTGACATGGTATCAGAGCCAGCTCCACTATTGGCATTTATGCCTGTGGTGTAACTCCCTCTCCTTTGCTCATTCAATTTTTATTAATAGTTTTTTGCTGCTCTTTATTGCTAGACTTAAATTCTGCATTTTTTTCTATTTCTGCATTCTACAGTCTCTGACTTCTGCAGGTTCAGCTCTTACAATATCTCAGTGTTTTGCAGCCCCTGCAATTTCTGCAACTCCTGCAACTCAGCACCTGCACACTGCCATTTCAGTTTTTTAACGCCCTCACTCTCTCCCTACATTCTCTCACCTACCCAACGCCCCTCATTTCTCCATTACCTACTCCGCTCTCCCTCTGCTCGTTCCCGTGGATTCTTGAATACAGCAATAGGCATAAGCAATACACCAGCGCCCTACCTTCGGCCTACACTCCTTCATCTGCGTTTAATAACATACAATGCTGCTCATATAATACCACCGCTCATATATATGTTATACGCTGTCAACTGTTACATATACACTGCTGTCATATCTCCACAGGCGGTATCCTTTCGGCTCCTTCCCTCCACGCAGTTTGCATATCCAATACATATTACCGCGCTCATAATACCACTGTGGTGTCACCTGCCTGCATATGATAACACCGCCCCACCATTGGAAATTGTCAATATCGTCTTTTACGCTGTCAATACCGCTGGTCCGACTGCCGAATACATTTTTAAAACGCCATCCATATATGACAGTCGTGTTATATACAGTTGTGTCATATTTTATATATCACGTTGATTGCGCACCCTGCGTTTATATACAACGTTGTCTGCATCTAAATCCAACGCTGTCTCCATTGTTTAATACGCCTTTTGTTTAATACGCCTTTTAACAATACGCCATTCCATCGTTTAAATCCAACGCTGTATTTTGTATGGAATACGTTGTTAATACTTTGCATTGTTAATACGTTGTTATTAATACATTGTTAATACTTTGCATTGTGTTTTATACGTTGTCTCCGCTGTGTTAATACGTTGTCTCCGCTGTATTTTGGAATACCATTGTCCGCCCACTCACCATTTATAATACCGCCCACTCCATTCTCAATTCCATTCATTTCATAATACCGCCCACTCCATTTTCAATTCCACTCATTCATAATACCACTTCCCATTTTCACAATACCGCCCTCCCATAAACATTTCATATCGCCCTACCATTTCATAAAATTGATTCCCATATAAAAAAAAAATTCTCCAAACAAAACAAAAAATACACATATTTTTTGGTGCAGAATTCAATTTTTAGCAAAGAGCTTGTGTTTTTTAAATTCAGTCTTTTAGCAAAAAGTGTTTTTGTCCTTTTAAATTCAGTATATTTGCAGCAAAGAGTTTTTTCAGTATATTTTCCAGCAAAGAGTGTTTTTTGTTTTTTCTCCTTCAAAAGAGATTCTCCAGCAAAGTTTTTTCTCTCCTCCTTCAAAAGAAGATGACAGTCCCTTCATCTTCTAAAGAGGCTGCCTACTTGGCACAGAGAGAAAAGAGACATGCTTCAGGTCAATCCAGAGGAAGAGAAGGCAGAAGACGAAGAAGAAACTTCAGAGAAAAGGGGGGCAGACAATCTAAAGCTCAGCAGCAAACAAATCAAGACAGAGGTAAAACTAGTGACAAAGACAAAGGTAAACCAGCTGAATCAGCTCATTCTGTTCTAGCACATTGTAACAATGGAGTAACTGAAAACCTATTTGATGTTTCATTTACTTTATGGAGAGATGATTGGTTGCTAGATTCAGGAGCAACATGTCACATGACATTTAGAAAAGATTTTTTTGAAGAATTCACTGACAAAGTTGATGGAGCAGTATATTTCACAGATAAATCCAAACTCAAGCCATCAGGGCTTGGCACAGTCAGGCTTAAACTGCCTGGTCTTCCTGATCATATCCTACATGAGGTTCTATACCTCCCGAAGTTGAAGAGAAACTTGCTGTCCCTGATCGAAATCCGGCAGCAAGGACACTCAGTTCACTTGTTTGATGGCAAGGCAGAGGTCAGATCAGCATCAGATCACTCACTTGTCATGGAGGGAATAGAAGAAGGGAGACTCTTGGAGCTGAAAGGTTCATCTGCTCATGCTCAAAACTTTGCATTCAGTTCACATCATGATGAAGGTACATTTCCATCAAGTCTTTTATGGCATGCTAGATTTGGACACTTAAATTATGACAGCTTTCGTTTGTTGAAGAAAAATGGTGTTGATGGACTGCCTACAATTCCTAGAAAACCTAAGGAATGTGATGCTTGTATTCTAGGAAAGCATAGCAAACAGCCATTTCATGATTCACACTCCAGAGCACATAGAAAAATTGAACTTGTTCATTCAGATTTATGTGGCCCTATGCCTATTGCTTCTGCAAATGGAAACAAATACATGATGACATTTATTGATGACTACACCAGGATGTGTTGGATTTACTTACTGAAGAATAAGTCTGATGCTTTTTCAAACTTTCAAGAATTTTCATGTATGGATTGAAAATGATGCACAAACACATATTGGCTCTCTACGTACTGATAATGGAAAAGAATACACTTCAAACGAATTTGAAAATTATCTTCGTCAACATGGAATCAAACATCAAACAATTGTGCCATATAATCCCCAACAGAACGGTGTAGCTGAAAGAATGAACAAAACTATTTTAAATATGGTTCGCTCCATGTTATTTTTCAAGAATGTAAAATTGATGTTTTGGGCTGATGCAGTTCTATGTGTTGTTTACATAAAGAATAGGTGTCCTTCAAGTTCAATTAGAAACAAACTCCTTTTGAAATGTGGCATGGCCACATTCCTTCGGTAAAGCATTTCAGGGTCTTTGGGTCCACCTATTATGCCTTGATACCCAAGGGTCAAAGGAAAAAACTTGGTGCTAGAAGCAGAAAATGTATCTTCTTGGGGTACTCCAATACCTCCAAAGGATATCGTCTCTATGATGAAGCAAATAAGAAGTTTGTGATAGCAAGAGATGTCATATTTCTTGAATCTTCCAAGAGTGACAAGGTTGTTGAGCGGCAACTTGATCGCCTAGATAGATTCAAACATGCAAAGTCCTTCCAAGAATTTGATAATGTGATTCCACATCTTGAAGGGGGGATTCCGATATTGAATCAAACTGTGGAATCATGTCCTGAAGCACATGAAGAAACAACCACGGATGACACATTGGATGATGTGATTGATAGAATTGGGAGATTGAATCTTGAATCAATCCCAACTCAGTCAAATGACCAGCCTGGGCCATCTCAAAAAGGTCCTCCCAAATGGCTGACAAAGACACTGGAGAATTTTCATCCTGATGAGGTTGGAAAAATAGGAACAAGAAGTTCCACTCAACAAATCGAAGGTGATGTAGATAATTCTGATTCTCCTGTTGATATGGATATTGCTTATAACTCTGAATTGAGTTTGTCTACAGATCATGAACCAACTTCCTTCAAAGAAGCCGCTTCTCATGATGAATGGAAAGAAGCGATGCAGAAGGAGTATGATGCCTTGATAAAGAATGGCACTTGGAAGCTGGTTGATCCGCCTTTGGGAACAAAACCAATTGGCTGTAAGTGGGTCTACAAGAACAAGTACAAAGCATACGGCTCACTTGACAAGCACAAGGCCAGGCTTGTGGCAAAAGGATTCGCACAGAAGGAAGGAATTGATTATGAAGAAACGTTTGCTCCCACAGCAAAATGGACCACCATCCGGACTCTCTTTGCCTTAGCAGCTCAGAGTGGATGGAAAGTCCATCAGATGGATGTAAAAACAGCCTTCTTGAATGGAGATCTAAAAGAGAAAGTTTATATGTCCCAGCCAGAAGGATTTGTGATAAAGGGTCAAGAACACAAAGTTTGCAAACTTGTAAAATCCTTGTATGGCCTCAAGCAAGCACCACGAGCCTGGTATGAGAAATTGACCGAGCATCTTCTGAAACTTGACTTCAAACATTTTGATCTTGATGATGCAACTTTGTTTGTCAAGAAAGTTGGAAAAACAGTTGTATATCTTGTGGTATATATAGATGATCTTTTGATAACAGGAAACAATGAGAGCTATATTGCATCCATGAAGAAAGAGTTGAAGAAAGGTTTTGAAATGACTGATTTGGGTCATGTTCATTACTATTTGGGTATTGAAGTAATTCAACATCCTAAATTCATATTCCTTTCTCAAAAGAAGTACATTGGAGATCTCTTGAATAAATTTGGCATGGATGACTGTAAACCCTTAAGCACTCCAATGGAACAAAACTTGAAGCTCACATCTATTGAAGGGAAGGAATTTGAGGATGCAACTAAGTATAGACAGCTTGTAGGAAGTCTTATCTACTTGACCACCACCAGACCTGACATTTCATTTGTTGTTGGAATCCTCTCAAGGTTCATGCAAAAACCTTGTGAAGGACATTGGTCTGCTGCAAAAAGAGTGCTAAGGTACTTGAAGGGGACTCAAGACTTTGGACTCAAATATACACAGGTAGGCGACTTCAACTTGATCGGATACTCTAATTCAGACTTTGATGGCGACAAAGAAACAGGGGTGTCTACTACAGGTTACACCATGAGTCTTGGATCAGGAGCTGTCTCATGGAGATCACGCAAACAGTCAGTTCCAACAGATTCCATGACCGAGGCAGAATATGTGGCAGCAGCTGAAGCAACAAAAGAAATTGTGTGGCTCCGGAAGATCCTGGAAGATTTGCAGATGAAACAAATGTATTCCACACCACTCATGATCGACAACACTTTTGCAATAAAGTTGGCCAAGAACCCAAAGTTCCATGATCGAACAAAGCACATCAATACAAAATACTATCTAATTCGACATCATGTTCAGGCCAAAACCATCCATCTACATCATTGTTCCACAAATGAGCAAACTGCTGATATCTTCACCAAAGCACTTGGAAGAGAAAAGTTTGAAAAGTTCAGATCGATGCTTGGACTCACCAACATCCCTTCGGATTAAAGGGGGAATGTTGACACCTAATCCTATGGGATGGGTGTGCACATTTAATATTGTATATTATTTAATATTAGGAAATAAGGAAGGCCAAGAGTCATTGGGAGATGAATCCCAATAGCCTCACCTCCATGTATAAATCCATATGCATTCTTCAGCTAATACATATTCTGATTTTGAGGAGTTACCTCCTGGTTTGACATCCTTTTTAAATTTAAACGCTTGGGAAATTAAATCTGACACCTAATGATGACTGATGGGACATGACATGACCTGAATGGAGGTGGATTGAGATAAAATGGAGGTGGTCTTGAACCTTAGGATAGGTTAAATATGTAAAAATTAAATTTTCGTATACCAACTTGAGACCTTTGATAAATGAACTGTATGACCATGTCAAGTAATGTTTCACAATTTTATGAGTGATAACAGGAGCAATCCTCTTTAGACATACATAGATGGGGCTTGTAACGCTAGTAGGTCGCCTCTGCACATTGGAGAGGGAGAGGCAGAGTCACCTCAACGTATTTTATATGTTGATCGAGCTAGTGAGACGAGGCGACATGAGTTATGCAGGGGGCAGCCTTTGCAGGATGGGGGTAGCAGTTTCGTGTACGAGAGTTCGTGCTCTCGATCCTTCCCTTGGGGTTGGATGGCAAGAGGTATTGAGTTGGTAACTGATGGGGCTGGCTAGGTTTTTGGATACACCCATGGTTAGGAGCATAGTTCAGTCAAGGTCGTGGGTTACCGGAGGGGCTCGAGAACCAAACTGTTTTTGGGTTCCAGGTGGGATTCCCTATGACATCATGGAGTCAGTCGACGATGGTAGTAATTGTGCATTGGATTGGGGATTGAGTGCACACACACCCATAGATTTCCATCAGAGTTCTGAGCAGCATTAGTGGCAGGCGAGATTTACAGGGGAGTAGGTAGACTCCGTGAGTTATCCTGGCAAGTGGATCAGGCATGGAGTCGCATGATGATCAGCATACTCTGATAGGGGCTGATCAAAGGAGGTGGCATTGACAAGCCACCAGACAGAGCATTGTACGGGGATGAGGATTTTCCTTGGATAAGTGGGGTGCAAAGGACACCAGGCAGCAACACCTTAGTAACACCGCCACTGGCACGTAGGGAGGTTTGCCCGTCATACCTCATCGAGAGGATCAGGAGGGGATGTCCACCCATCCAAGGTCATGGGGGTGTGATAGTAGAGGTGGTGATCCTGACAGGATGCAGGTGGTCGCACAATGACTCGGCCTCTGGCCGTGGCATTCTATGGTGTATAGAGATATGCAGCGATGAGAGCCTCTTGAGCATATCCATAGGGACCTGCGTACAATCAGAGGGGGGTTGGTTATTGTCACTTGATGCCCTCATCACGAGCAGTAGGGCGTAAGAGACTCACCTGAGGCGGTTGGATGTGACCCAGAGTATCATGGACAGGAGAGGAGTTTTCCTGTTGGGGCAGACGGACTATACGCGTGTTGACATGTGGAGGCGCATGGGTGACATGGTATGTTCCAGAGGTAGCACATGCTTTTCCCCAGAGTCCCCACTTGAGGGTATGATTAAAGGGGATCTGTATGACACACCTTCGATAGGGCATTCCGAAGCATTGCAGGCGCATGCGGCGCAGGGGATGACGGACCTTTTCTACAAGAGGGCACGTAGGCTTTTGGCAGTTTTTGGGTACACCATCCAGAGACAAGATGGTAGAGTTCGTCGTGTGACCAGGCAGGAGCAGGGTCGTGGGGTATACACCAGATTGTCCCTTGATATATGGAGCCTATACCCACAGGGATTAGAGGTGAGGCGCAGATGGATCCCAGCAGTTGTCAAAATTATGTCACCGCAGACTTGGGAGTCGGGGGTTCAGTTGACGAGTGGATCCCCCCACTTCGAGATGAGCATGATCCTAATAGAGAGAGATCTAGCTTATTCTTGGGTTCACACATGGGAGATCATTGAGGCTTTCTCCAAGTGGCGAGGTCGGTATTCCCTTTTGTTGCTCAGGATCGAGGCTAGCCATGGGGTGGGAGGCTCGGGCATTGTTGAGTTGTCCTCGCATGTTGGGCATAGCTTTGGTCATTTCCTTTATGGTGGTCGAGAGATACAGGAGGGTAGGGCCCCATATGAGAATGTTGGACAATCAGTTATGACTAGAGAGCCGCAACATCAACATGGTAGTTTCCTTTTGCGATTAGCACGGGATCTCGGCCTCTCAAGTCTTTGCAGTTCAACCACATTCAGGGATGCGCTAGTTTCTACAAGGGAAGATCGTATAGGTCTTCTATTGGGTTTCAAATGCACGGAGAATAGTTTGCTCCCTAGATATTTGTTGATGACTTGGGGCACTGCGCTAGTATGGCAAGATGATTGGCACATTGGTTCTTGGCAGTCATTAGCACTACTCAGTGGCAGGTAGCAGGATTTGGGAGCAATGGGCCTCCAATCTGGCTATGGGATCCAAGGATCCATTGGGTTAGAGGACTACTTTGTTTTGGGAGGATCATGGGAGTAACAGAGACAGGACTGCATCCTCCTTCGGATGACAGGTCGAAGACCATTAGGATGATCACTACGGGTAGAAGAAGGCCTTTCTCTTTATTGTTTCGACAAGAGACTGGGCGTGGATTGGTAGGTGGTGACCTTGGCGAGGTGCCCTGGCAGGGTAGACCTGTGCACAGTGGAGTTGCCCCTTATTGGATTTGTGGCAGAGGTTTACCGAAGTGGATGACTATGTAGGAGCACAAGAGGGTCGCAGTTATGACTAGACCGGTGCAACATCTACTTAGTGAACTCACTTTGCGATTAGTTTGGGATCCGAGAGCTACAGGGCTGAGTAGTTGGGTTACAGATTGAGGAGAGTGGGTTCTCACAAGGGAAGGTCACCCAGATTTTCTATTGGGACTCCTTTATGATAGGATAGGGCATGGATCAAGAGTGGCTCAGTGCTATGACTGGGACCCCGGTATTGCTTGCAATGACAGTTTGGGTCAGCAAATAAGGAGAACGCTTGTTCGAGCATTGCTTGAGGACAAGCAAGTTTTGGCTGGGAGGACTATAATATCCCCAATTTTTAATTCTCATGTGACGAGGTCAGCAGAGATCCTTGGGATGGTGCTAAGCATAGCACAATTTTGAAATTCAAGTATGGGAGGCATGAGGACTTAGGAAAATAGGATAAATTTCAACCTTGGTGGAATGTGGGGGCCATGAAAAGGATGCAATTCAACCCTTGGGGATAATTCGCACTTGTGAAGGAAGAGAGAGAAAGAAAGGGGGTGCGAGTTAGAGGAAAATGGGGTCCACCAAGAGAGAGAGGACCAACTTCTATAAATAAGGCAAGGAGGCCTCCATTTGGTATCTTTGAAAATCTAACTTTTGAACACGTTTTCTTGAGTTGTTTAGCCAAGTAAACCAATGTTGTTTAACACAAGGAATTCCCAAACGGGAATTCCACCTCTACCTTCGGTGAACTTCGACTGTCACCCTAGGAGAGTATTTCAAAACTTAGTAGGGAGAGATTCGCTGGAGTTCATGGAACACATCACCTCTTGCTTCAGCTAGTTCGAACTTCCAGGAGGAAGCAGGGGCAGAAAGTGTACCACTGAGTTGAGGGAGTTTCAAGGGGGGATTTTGGCTAGCGAATTTAGGAGAAATCTCATCGAGGGTGTACCAGTATTTGTGGAGAATTTCGGGGCTGGAAGTTACTACTCCTAAGAGAGCCAAACTCACCATTTTACGGCCTACGTAGAAGATTTAGTGGGCAGAATTTGTGGGGCCGAATTCATCTTATTTGTACCGGGTTTTGGTAGGAATTTCACTCGCATCTTCTCGAGGAAATTTGCAGGGAAATCCTACAGCTGATTGAGAAGGAATTTGTGACATATTCAACAGTTTGAATTGTGGGGGGCGTAGAAGCTGTCAAGGAGAGCGTAGCACCAAATTTGAGTAATTCTGAGAGGTCGAAATTATCTCAAATCATTTATGGGTTTTGCTAGACTAGCCTCAAGGAGTTTGCTCCTAATTATGCATAATGTTTGGAGGATTTTTGGTTCCCCAAACTAGAAGAATTATTTGGCAGGCATTTGGGAGGGGTGGGCATAAATTTTGGGTCCTAGGTGGTCGGTAAAACTAGGCCCAACTGTTTTTGGATCTTTCTAGGTTTATTGAGGAGAGGCCAAGATTAATTTGGAGGAATTTTTTGAGCGGTCTAGATGTCTCAAACAGGGGTCTCTTTCCAGTCAGCAGTGCAGATTTCCAGGGCAACGCAGAGCATAGAGGAGTCACTTCCCATTGTCTGGGCTCCTTGTTTTCTCACCAGGGATTTCTCTAGTTGTACTCCTACCATGATATATAAAAAAATGGCTCAATATATTTTGGAGTAGATTGTGATGTGCTGGCATTTCTGTGGTATTTTTATTTATTTTTGGTTGCAAGTAAGAAATTATGGCTATTACCACTTAATATTTCTATTAGGAATATTACAACCTGGAAGAGACCATGAGGAGTCTCAAAATGGAGGTGCTCAATTACAAAGTTGATAATGAAGAGCTAATAAGAGAGCAACAACAAATTAACACTCGGATTTTACAAAGCCTGAATAATTTACAGATGAGAATGGACCAAAGATATGATTCTAGGCAAGTAGAGGAACATGATTTATGAATTTGGGGGAAGGACACTAGATATGTAAGGCATTCTAGGAGTGTTGTTAGGTGCCACTACCACTCATCAAGGCACTCAACTAAGGGAGCCTATGTTTCCTCAAAATGAGGGAGTAGTCCAAGCATATCGCCAGTGAGGCAACAAAAAGGGAATAGTTTGCAAGGAGAGCTCAAGAAGATTAAAACTCCTATATTTAATGGTGAGCACAAGAAGGGAGACGAGGTTGAAGCTTGGCTATTGGAGATGAGGAAATACCTCCAATTACATAATTATTGATCCAATTTGAAGGCACAAATTACAATCTATGACTTGAAGGGAAAAACATTTTTTTTGTGGGGACAACTCAGAGAAGTTAATCACTTCAAAAAAGAAGATCTCATGGAGACAATTTAAAAAGTACTTTCAAAAGAAATACATATCCGAGCACTATGAAAGGAAAATGTAATTCTTTGAACTCGCATTAGGAAATATGGCAATGGAAGAGTATGATCATAAATTCACTAAATTGTTGAGATCTGTCGATTTTATAAAGCATGAAAACCTAAAAATACAGAGATTTGTGAGTGGGTTGAGAGAATTAAGTTAGATGAACAAAAGAATTTGGATAAAACTATGAGGAAGGAAGAGTACCTCTATCACAAACGCCTATACCTATTTGGTTGTCTACGCTCCCTCTTTCCCGTCCTAGGAGTCCCATAAACTCCTGCACATCCTTCAATGTTGGACAAACTTCTTTGTTGGTTCTACCGCTAGTGGTGGGTGGCTCTACCATCTCCTCATCCTGCCTCTGCTACTCTGTTTGCTGCAAACTCGTTGGACCACCTGCACCTGAGCTAGTGCTCGTACTAGTAACTGTACTCGTGATCTACGGTCCCCGTTGCTGAACCAATGAAGCTTTTGTTGCCTTACTCTGATCAGCTATTGGCAAAGCACGAGACCTTTTAAAGGCCTTCTCCTCCTAGAACTTCACGTCTCGTCTCACAATGATCCTCCTTCTGCTTGGAACATTAATCCTTCATGCCTTGGATGTTTCGCTATACCCCACGAAATATCCCTTCTCTGTTGTCTGATCTAACTTAATGCATCTCTCATTTGGTACATGACAATACGTTATATTGCCAAAGATTCTGAAGTGATTGACCTCTGGTTTCTTCCCTGTTAAGACCTCCTCTGGTGTTATCTTCCCCAACGCCCTGTGAGGAACCCTATTTTGGATGTACACGATTGTGCTACATGCCTCTGCCTCATAAGAACTTTGCCATATCTTGGTCATATAGCATAGCCTTTGCTGCCCCAACTATAGACATGTTCTTCTGCTCCACTACTTCATTTTGCAGTGGAGTGTATGGAGTTGTCCACTCCCTCTCGATGCCCTCCTTCGCACAGAACCCCGTGAAGTCACTATATGTGTACTCTCCTCCATTATTTGTGCGAAGTACCTTGATCTTTTTCCTTATTGTGTTATCCACAAGAACCTTAAACTCTTCGAAGCGACTGAAGACCTCATCCTTGGTCTTCAAAAAGTAGATCCAGGACTTCCAAAAAGTAGGAACGTTGCCTTAGCGAATATCCCAAGTACGCACCCTCTGCAGACATCATCGTGTTTTGTGCTTAATTCTGGAACACCTGTCACCGTCTCCTTGAGGATATTTAGTGCTCCATGGCGTAAATGTCCCATTCTCCTATGCCACAATTCACCCAAATCTATACCACTGCTACTATTGTTGTTAACTAGTGCCTTTGGAGAATCAAGCTGCAAATTATATAATTTGTTGCTTCGAACCTCAATTTGTTTCACCTTCTTCCAGTTCTGGTGTTTGATGAACACCTTCTTCCCTACGGATAGACATCATATCCCTTGTCTTGTAGTTCAGAAATTGAAATCAGGTTCATGCCCAAACCTGGCATATGCAACACATCTGTAACATTGGTGCTTGCTCCTAACGCCTTCTGAATGTCGATGGTACTTCTCCCAACTGGAATACATTTCGTTTTGTTTCCCATATGAATCTAGAAGTCCATCTCCTCCTCCTTGTAGCTGGAGAAGTAGTCTCTAACCCATGTCATATGCGTTGACGCTCCACTGTCTATATACCAGACTCCTTGTGAAGTCGAGCTAGAAAGGAAAGCTATATGAGCGAATTCATCTTCCAACCTAGAAGAAAAATCTAGATCATCTTGATCTCTAAATCTCTTTGCGCCCATCTCTGGAAAACTTTGCGAGCTTAAATACACAGGAGAAATTAATAAACTAGGTTTTGAAACACTCGTGTGCCTTCACTTCCAAGCCCTGCGTTGATCTGCTACTGCAAAACCATTTTGCCGCAAACCCTTTTGTGCTAGATCTGCTCTATGAAATTTGATCTAATGTGGAATATAAAATACTGGAACTGAGAAAATAATACACACACACACAATAATTTTGACACCATTATTTTTGGACAATCGTCCCTAGAAAAACCCCGAAGGGAAAACAAGTGCAACAAATGGGGGTTTTATTATTATTAATCTTCAGCAAAATAGAGAATACAACTGCTTGCCTAATCACTGGCGAAGCTTCCGACAATTTTATCTCACTGGAAAATAACTGGGAAAACCCTTTTCCCTCCAACAAATCAACTCAGCCTCCTCCCAGGCACTCGCACTCCTGCCTGCAACTCACATTGGCTAACTAGATTGTGCAAATCTACTATTGGGAACTCGCAAAGCCTCCAGAAAAACTCTCTGGAACTCACACTGCTTGTTGCTACTCTTTGAAGTTACTCGCTCTTTGAACCCATGATTGTCCCAACCCCTGGTGGGCGATGAGCCACCCCACCTTAAGGGGGTATTCACTGCTACATATTACACAGCATGCTCTCATCCCCTAGAGCCCCAAGCAGTTATGAAGAAAAATCAATAAAAGGAAAAAGGCATATGAAGAAAGGTGGAAAAACATAGGTCGGGGTAACTCATGTACCACGATTTGCTCCCTCCTACACTTATATACCCAGGTATGGGCTTCCCTTATTATAGTTATCCTTGCACCTGGACATGTGGTCTGAATGTTTCCCCTAACCCCCACTCCATTCCATCATTATATCATTTTCCATCTACCACTTGAAGGATGCACCATGGACATGTCACCCCCTTTAGAGGTTGAAACCACCTAATAGGATCCTTGGCTAACCCCCTATTGAGCTTGGAGACACTTATAAATGCCAAAGCCCACTATGGAAGGGCATGCCCCATGAAGTGCCCCATAGGTTCCATGACTTGTAAGCTCTTTTACTTTATTATTCTGATGACTTGTTTTATCAGAGGGCAAGGGGACGCGTTGGATCTTATGTAGGATTGCAGGTGGATTCACATTTGGGGCTTGGTCTCCCTATACGGTGTCCTGGCCCTCCAGAGGGACACATTGGCACTTGTAGGGTGAGCGTTGAGAGACATGGGCCTCCACCATAGCCGAAATTACTTCATGGATCCCCAATAGTGTTTATTGATTGCTCCTATTCCACCTTTTGGATAAGGATTATGCACTTGGTTCACCATGCCCAGTCGGCTCCACCGATGCACCACACACTTGACAGATGTTCTGGGGTCCAGAGGATTGTCCCACGCAACAAAGGGAGATCTTATGGCATCATTCCAACCCTTACAGTTGGTCTATAGGAAATTTCAATCCATTTGGAGACCCATGAGGATGACCTTGTGCCTCCGCACCCACTTGGGAGCACCACAGGTTTTTGCTTGGAAAGCAAGGGGCCAACCCTTTGTCCACTATGTTGGGAGCCCAATTCTACATCATAGCACCCTTTGGACTTCATTATGCCTCCTCAAAGGCCCAATGACTCGCTTTGCTGATCATTTGACCCTCTTGAGAGGCTTATTCATGTATTATTGAGCTATTTGGTGGGCTTGTCTCCAAAAGTTATTGTTATTATGGACATTATTTTATTCTAGGGGCTAAATTAGGCCTAATTAGCTAAATCAAATTCATCAGGAAGTGTATAAATACAAAGGTGATGAATCATTTGGATCATCATCACTGGGATTGGATCATTCTCTCTTGTGAGATTTTCGCTATTCTCTTTGGAGGATGAAATTGGATGGATGGATGAATTTTGATGTTTGGATCTCTTCAATTTTGTCTTGGAGCTTCTATATTGGCATATAATGATGATTGGATATACTTGTTCTCACATGTAAGTGCGCTTTTAATGCTATTTTATCATTTCTTATGTCACATGCATGTTGCTAGGGATTTTCGCTATACTAGGCTGAAATTTGTTGCTTTTCTTGTGTGAAAGAGCGGAAATTTGTCTTTTTATAGTGTTGCATCATGTCATGGGCCATGTTTGAATAAGTTAATGTTACTAGAGATATTTTGTTGAAATTTCATCTTGATAAGTCATCATTGCATAACGAAGTATAAAAGACCTTGAAGCAATTGTCTCGACTCCCATGCCCTAATTGCCCTGTGAAATTGTTCTAGAGGCCTCCTTGACTAAGTGAAATCATCCCAAGCATTGGAATCTCCTTGAATCCATTTCTCCCAAAGGATTAGGCACTGGTCCTCCATAGGTGATCACCTTAAAGCATATTTTTCTCACCTTCCCTCCTTTTTAGGCCTAGCCTCCATAGGGGGCCTAGGACATCACATATCTCATAATTTACACATCAAAATATTTCGATCTCTTAGCCTCTACTGCGATGTTGTATCTCCTAGGAGCCCTCCAAATTTGAAGCCATTCTAACAATGGGATCTTGAGATATTTCAAGCCCTAGCTCCAAGATTGATTCTGCCCTTTGTTTCCCTTGGCTAGTAGCCTCATTGGGATCATTGCATCAAAATTAAAGAAAAATTTTCCTTTTATCCTCTTCACCTCCCTAACTAGGTCAAGCCCCTCATTAGGCAATCAACTCCATACCCTTGACCTAATTTTGGGTCCACTTGGTCTAGAGAGACAAATTCATGGTCTTCACTGGCTAAGGCACAAGCCATAAGACCTTCCATAGCTACATTTTCAACACTCCATCCTAGCGAGGAAGGGATTTTGTACAACTCCCAACTAATGTTTGAAATAGACAAAACTGCCTCTTGCCAATGCCTTGTTCAAGATATTTGTTGCTTGCTCCTCGGTTGGAATGTACGGTAGCTTCACTATCCCTTTCTACACACAATCTCTAAGATGATGATACCTAATTTTGATATGCTTGGAACGATCATGAAACACTAGATTCTCAGAGAGCTTAATGCAATTCTAATTGTAACAGTGTATCACGGTAGGCACCATCCCCTACCTGAAAGCTGTAACTGCCACCCAATACTGTAGTCAATCCGAAGAAAGATCCAACACTACGCATGAACTGAAATCTATCTCATGACTTCACATCATGCTAGAGAAAGACAAACTAATGGTCTTCACTGGCTATGGCACAAGCCAAAAGACCTTCCATCTACATTTTCAACACTCCCTCCTAGCAAGGAAGGGATTTTGTACAACTCCCAACTAATCTTTGAAATAGACAAAACTGCCTCTTGCCAATGCCTTGTTCAAGATATTTGTTGCTTGCTCCTCTGTTGGAATGTATGGTAGCTTCACTATCCCTTTCTACACACAATCTCTAAGATGATGATACCTAATCTCGATATGCTTGGAGCGATCATGAAACACTAGATTCTCAAAGAGCTTAATGCAACTCTGATTGTAACAATGTATCACGGTAGGCGCCATCCCCTACCTGAAAAGTCCCACAAGAAACTTCCTCATCCAGATAGCTTCACATGTTGCCAAGCTGGCAGCCATATATTCGACCTCTGCTTAACTAAGTGCAACTAATCTCTGCTTCCTACTGTATCAAGAAACAGTTGTTGAACCAATGTTGAAGACGCAACCTAAAGTACTCTTCCGATCTGTGGAGCTGCCTGCCATTAATCTGCATCTATGAAGCCCTCAAGCCTCACTCCACCTGCTTGTACTATAATCCATAATTTTTTGTGCCTCTGAGATATCTCAAAACATGCTTTGCAATAGCCCAGTGAACTCTAGTCAGTTCCATCATGAACTAACTCAATTGGTTCACTACAAAACAAAGATCAGGTCTTGTGTTGAATAAGTACATCAACGACCCAATGAGATGCTTGTATAATGTAGCATCTACTCGCTCTGCTCTGCTAGCATCCACCTTCCTCTAGTTTGTCACTAGAGGGGTGGTCATGGGACTGCAATCTTGCATATGAAACCTCTTGAGAATCTCTAAAGTGTATTTCCCTTGTCCCAAGAAGAATTCCCCATCACCCTGCCATACCTCCAACTCAAGGAAATAATGCATAAGCCCTATATCCTTCATTTCAAACTCCCTTGCAAGATTTGCCTTGCAATCCTGGATCAAGCTATTTACTCCAGTCAATATAATATCATCAACATAAAGCACTAGAATGAGCAGAAGCCCTCCAACCATGATGTAGCACAAGTTGGGATCAACCTCACTCTTAGAGAAGCCCAATCCCTGAAGGTAGTTGTCAATATGCATGTACCATGCTCTCAGAGCTTGCTTGAGTCCATAGAAAGCTCTCTTCAGCCTACACATGTGTGTCTCTGCTAAAAGTCTCAAACACCTTTGGCTACTCCATATAAATCTCCTCCTCAACCACTCTGGAGGAATGTTGCCTTCACATCCATTTGGTGGATCTTCCACCTCGTTTTTGCTGCAAGTGCCAGAATCGTCCTGATGGATGAATACCTCGCCACCGGAGCAAATGTCTCCTCATAGTCGATCCCCTCAACCTGCGAGAAGCCCTTGGCCACAAACCTAGTCTTGTACTTCTCCACACTCCCATCTGCTCCATGTTTCACCTTGTACACCTAGCGTGAGCTTACCACTGATTGCCCTCTGGTCATGGCACAATCTCCCAGATATCATTCTTCATGATGGAGGAATATTCTTCCACGATGGCATCCCACCAAATTCGTTGAGTTGTTGCCTCCTCATTACAAGAAGGCTTTGTGTCCAACAACTCAATTATCAGTTGCCATATATCCAGTGTACCTCTGTGGTTGTTTACTTTGCTTTAACATAGAGCTAGGAATCCCTGTACTAGGAGTCTCTGACTGAGTGGTTGCCTCCACTCGTCATGGTCTCTCCTCCTCATCAGCTTCCTATGCGGTCCTCTTACCACTTGGCTGAGACTCAATCTCTGATCTTGGATAAGGCTCTTGCTTGGGAGCAAGTAGATCCTCCTCAAGTACTCCAACCTGCTCTCGCTCCAAGGACTCCCTCAGAGCTCTGGCCTCCTCAAACCTCATGTCTCGCCCGATAACTATCTTCTTGAGTGATGGAATATACATTCAGTACCCCTGAGATGTCTCACTGTAACCTACGAAAATTCCCTTTTCAGTTGTGGTCTCCAACTTCTTCCTGCTATCTTTGGACACATGGCAGTAAACTTTTGTGCCAAAGATGCGAAAGTATGAAACATTACGCTTCTTGCCTGTGAAAGCCTCTAGTGTAACTCGTCCAAGCACCCTGTGCAGACTCCTGTTCAACAGAAATATTGTAGTGTCGCATACCTTTGCCCACAAGAACATAAGCAACCCTTGGTCATGCAACATGGCCTTGGTCGCTCCAACTATGATGTGGTTCTTCCTTTCAGCCACCCCATTCTGTTGAGGGTTATGGGGTCCTCTCCTAATTCCCTCCTTGGCACACATGTCCCTAAAATCATTGGAGACATATTCCCCACCATTGTCACTCCTCAATGCTTTGATCTTCTTCTCGGTCTAGTTTTCTACCAAGGCCTTAAACTCCATAAAATTGGAAAATGTTGAAGAATGTAACTAGTGTTGGTCTTCATAATTGTACTTGAGTCATAATGAAATGTATTTATCAAAAGAAAGAAAAATAAATTGACTTATTAAAGCATGGGTTTCATGCATGGGTCAATTGCTTTTAGGTCAAAGCCTCCATTGAAGCCTCCTAGGGTTTATGTCAAGTGTTGTTGTCCGTGTCATATTGTAAAGAACCCTTATTGGGATTTATAGGTCAAAGAAGAAATTTATTTTATTGTAAAATAGGTCAATTAGGTGTCCTCCACCAAGTTGGCCTAAACTAGGCAGCAGAATCACTATATAGAGGCAGCAACTCGACCCCATTTGTCACTCACATACAACAAGTTCGATCTGCAGTTTTTGGGCTAAGAAAAGTAAGAATTTCAAGGAAGAAGAAGAAGAAGGATAGCGAAGGAGGTATTTCTCAAGCATAAAAAGTCAAAATTATCTCTCTTTTCCCACACGTGTGAAGTTGTGAAGTTGCTAGAAAGGGGCTGAAATTCACCAGTAACTGGGAGGCCAAAATTCTGTTGTTGGGGGTCGAAATTTTGCAACTGGGAAGTCGAATTTCTAAATTGTTGTTGGGTTGGAGCTACTGGATAGGAAGAGACTACTATAACATCTGGGAACACTGATTTGGTGGAGGAGGAAGTTTTGTTAGTCTAGGGTCTTAGTCTATCTCATTTGAATCACTGAAGGAAGAGTTCTTGACTGGGTTTTCCCCTATACAAGGGTTTTTCCCTAGTTGTGCACCTACATCTGGTGTCTTTGATCTTCGTGTTTTGGTTTTGGTAATTGCTTGATGAACTTAGATAAAAGAAAAACATAAAAAGAAAATAATAACTCAAAGAAATCACAAGTAGTTATCAACAAGAGAAAATATTTCTACCTTTCCGATTTTCCAACATGGTATCAGAGCTAAGGTGAAGAAGGAAGAAAAAGGCAACCTGAAGATTTATTGAAGGAAAAGGGAGATTGAAGGAAGATCATTAAAGGGTCATATAAGGGGATAAGCCTACTATCTACAAGAACTATGTCTAACTCAATGAAGGGAGAAAACAAACTAGAAGGAGACTCCAAATACAGGGCATGGAAAAAGAGGATAGCTCTCATCCTCGAGAAGTATAAAGTTTTGGATCTAGTTCGAGGAAAAGTCAAGAAGCCTACAGATGAATCAAGTGAAGCAGAGAAAGCAAAGTTTAGAGAAACCGAAATATTGGCCATGAACCTAATAGTGGATGGAGTAAAGGACAACCTCATTCCATATATATCCAACATAGATTCCACTCAAGAAATGTATGAGGCTCTATCCAAATTGTTCACAATCAAGAACATTGGTCAAATTGCGAGCCTCGAGAATGGATTAAGAACTATTAAGATGACGAAGGACGATACTGTGACATCCTTCTTTATAAGGATATCTAGAATCAGACACGAACTTCAAGCAGTAGATGAAATTGTACTAGAAATGAGCTCGTGATTACTACCTTTCTAGGCCTACCAACATCGTGGAGTGCCTTTGCATCAGAAATCAACAATTGGAAGGATACTCCAACATTTGAACAAATGTGGAATGCATGTATTCAAGAAGAAGCCAGAATATCGTTAGTAAGCAACAAGAAGGAGGATGAAGAGAACATCTCAAATGCCTATTTCGCTCATGAGAAGAAAAAAACATTCAAGAAGTACAAAGGACCAAAAGAAAGTAGACCTATCAAAGATTGAATGTTACAATTGTCACAAAATGGGTCATTATGAAAATCAATGTCCGGAGAATCCAAGGAATGGGAAGAGAGAAAGAGAACTTGCAAATGTAGTGAATGAAGCTCCACCTAAGAAGAGCAAGACTGAAGAATTGGAAGTCAAGGACTTATACTACTAAATCCTCTCTCTCTTTCCCTCTTAGTCGTCTATTTAAAGTTTTGAATTGTTTTCCTTTATGCTTTGATTTCTAGAACTTGAGGTCTAACATGTCTTCTTAGAACACCTTTTATTTTTAGTTATAGCCTTGTAGGTATCCCTCAAGATTGTACTAAGAGGGAGCCCTCACCATTTTACCAAAGATAAGTATCTTACTCCTTGTATTATCTTTTATGTTTGGTTTCCTCTCTTATCAAGATGTGTTTGTATTATATGCTAATAACCTCTCTTTATATTTTCCTTGTTTAGAAAAGCTTGCTAAATGCTCAAGGGTTATGAAGGAGACCTCAAAGAATAAACTTAAAGCATGGTAGAAGTTTTGTTGCAAAGGAAGCTCTTCAAGAATTGATGTCCTACAAGGTTTGTTAAGAAACAACTCAAAGGTATGTCTTAGACCATAAACTTTGTTATAAAATTAATTTCATATGAAAAAGGTATGTTCATTTTAAAATTATTTCTTTACATTACTAATATCGCTATGTCTAGGGTTTTGAATCACAAAGATTCTTGTTAGGGTGATTCATCATTAGATTGAATCTACCCTCATTATATTATTATTCTTGTGGAACCCTAAAAGGTTCACTGTAAAACCCTAACCTAAGGGTATGTCAATATTAATTATGAAACCCTAGTATACTTAGGGCTATTGATTAAATCTATGGAAATCCTGGTCCTTTAGGGTCTATTGTTAATATCTAAAGTTATGTATTGAAACCCTAAATATTTAGTGTTTGATAAATTAGGGCTTATAAGAAAAACGCTTGTATTAGCTAAAATGAGCTCCTAGGAATGAATCTCTAGGTGTATGATCGAAACCCTAGCCTAGAAAAAATTCATTGTATTTCTAACTTTGTTGTTTGTGTCTTGGGTTTACCTAGTAAACATTAATGAAAAATGTTAGTGCATGAAATCCTAGATATGTATATGTGAGTATGCTAACCTTATTATTGATGCTCATAGTTTGTGAATTATAGGATTTGTACCAAAAATTTAGTAGAAGATTAATATTCTAGGATATAATGATATTGTTTCCGATGTGATTTAGTTTTGTTGATAAAATCTAGGATTTGCAACAATCCCTAGAAGAGTCTAACATGTAAATTCTGAAAATTGTTGAACCCGTAGATGCATTGTAGAATTGTTATTTGATTAAATTGCTAATATCTAAGGCTTTGTGTCTCTAAGATGGAATCTAGGGTTTGTAATGGATCATAGTAGAATCTATCATATATCTCTGAAGATAATATTGAGGCCCTCGATAGAATGAGATTGATTTCTTGATCAAGTTACTTTATGTTGTAGTCTAGGATTTGTAACAAAACCCTAGCAAGACGTTAAAGTTTAGAAGTATGTGTCTCTTGCTGACTATGAACCTATCTAGGTTTAGATATTTGATGTCTAAAGTCTAATGCTTCCATTATTGTATTGACATGATTGTGATATAGTTAACTTCAGCTTTTGTATTTGGTTGTACTTGTTGTTTAAGTTGTGTAAGTACATAATCTTCAAAATGTTGGAGATATTTGTAAGTAAAGTTGACTTGATAATATTATGAAGAATGAAGATGATCAAGATGACCTTGATGTTGTAACAAGGAATGAAGCCATGATAGGCTCTTCGATGTTGATCTCCACAAATTAAGAGGGAGGACATATTATGATAGTCATGATGGATCCCTTGAAGAAAAAATTGGAGAATGAATGAAAGTACTACAATGTATTAAGGATGTCTTAAGTGTTGTTGAAGAAATGAAAGAAGAACTTGATATAAGTGGCATCACGATAATTGAAAACCCCGAAGATTTGTGTTTACTTGTATGTATATTTGAAATTTTATTACTAATTGTGGTTTGTCTCTCCATAAACAGGTTGAACACTCTGGGAGCATGCTTGGACAAAAGGATATATCTAGTTTATTAGGGAAAGGTGAAGCATCTAATGGCGGATGCTTGGGAGGACATCAGTTCGGCCTATGTGTTGATGTCTAGATCCCGAAGAGGGAGGGTGGCCTTGCTCTTGGAGCTGTGACCTTAGATACGCACCTAGATCCTTGGGTTGATGGTTAGTTATTAAGCCTGATGGTACCTAGACTAGCTGAAAGCTTTAGTCCATCTTAGTCCCACCTAGATAGATTACCCTAGTCAGGAATCTAGTTCGCAACACTAAGTGTGCTAGAATTCTTCGTAGTTCATTTTGGAGATCTTCCATTTACCTCTATAGAAATAGGTAACTATGAATGCCTCCTTAGTTAAGAGGGAGTGTCGAAGAATGTAACTAGTGTCGGTTTCGTAATTGTACTTGAGTCATAATGAAATGTATTTATCAAAAGAAAGAAAAAGAAATTTGACTTATTAAAGCATGGGTTTCATGCTTGGGTCAATTGTTTTTAGGTCAAAGCCTCCATCGAAGGCTTCAAGGGTTTATGTCAAGTGTCCTTGTCCATGCCATATTGTAAAGAGCCCTTCTTGGGATTTATTCGTCAAAGAAGAAATTTATTTTATTGTAAAATAGGTCAATTAGGCCTCCTCCACCAAATCAGCCTCAAACTGGACAAGTCGGCCTAAACAGGGCAGCAAAATCACTATATAAAGGCAGCAACTCAACCTCTTTTGTCACTCACACAGAACAAGTTCAAACTACAGTTTCTGGGCTAAGAAATAGTATAATTTCAAGGAAGGAGGATAGCAAAGAAGGAGGTCTTTCTCAAGCATAAAAAGTCGAAATTCTCTCTCTTTTCCCACACGTGTGACGTTGGGTAGTTGTTGGAAAGGGGCCGAAATCCTACAGTAACTGGGAGGCCGAAATTCTGTTGCTGGGGGCCGAAATTCTGTTGCTGGGGGTCGAAATTCTGCAACTGGGAAGTCAAATTTCTGGATTGTTGCTAGGCTGGAGCTACTAGATAAGAAGAGACTACTTTAACATCTGGGAAGGTTGATTTGGTGGAGGAGGAAGGTTTGTTGGTCTAGGGTCTTGGTCTATCTCATTTGAATTTCTGAAGGAAGAGTTCTTGACTAGGTTTTTCCCCTATATAGGGGTTTTTCCTGCCTGTGCGCCTACATCTTGTGTCTTTGATCTTCGTGTTTTTGTCTTGGTAATTGCTTGATGAACTAAGATAAAAGAAGAACATAAGAAGGACAATAATAACTCAAAGAAATCACAAGTAATTATCAACAAGAGAAAATATTTCCGCCTTTCCAATTTTCTAACAGAAAATACCTCCTCCTTTTTCTTCATGAAGAAGATCCATGCCTTCCGGGAATAATCATCTATTAAAGTGACATGATAGTTGCGTCTCATAAGAAATGGAGAAAAGAAGGGTCAACAACGTTTGAATGTACTAGCTCCAAAATACTTTTGGCTTTGTTATCTCGGCCCTGAAAAGATGACTTGGCATACTTGCCAAGTGTGCACCCCTTTCACACATCAAGCTAGTCAAATACGCCCTGAGACTATCTGTTGAAGGATCTTCAGCACTCCATGATGCAAAAGCCCCATGTGTTTATGCCAAAGTTCTCCCGTATCTCTGCTCTGCACACCTTGTTGCTCAAAGTTGTGCATGACTCAACCTGCAGCCTATGCAGATTCTTTACCCTCAAACCAATCAACTTCACACATCCAGAGGCTAACTGCTTGAGGTAAGCCATTCCTCTGTTGAAGGTGACATCATAACCCTTGTCCTCGAGGGTAGCCATTGAAACAAGGTTCTTTTTTAGGTCTGGAACATAGAGGACATCCCTGAGATGAAGAGAGCTACCAGACTCCCTCTCAAAACTGACAGTACCAACTCCCCTAGTCGAGTACTTGCCATCATCTCCTAGCTCGATATGAAACTGCATCTCCTTCTCCTTCAGTTGGTTGAAATACTCCTTATTAGGACACTTAGTGGCATAGTTCATGAACTCATGGCAATGGAAGCAGATTTTTTTCTCAGATATTTCTTCTTCTTCTTTTCGCCCTCCTGACTGGACTCAGCCTTACCTTGGCCCTTCTTTCCCATGGCTTTGTTACCTTTGCCTACCAGGGCAAATTTCTCCTTGTCCTCTATCTTCATTGATCTAACATCTCTTGTTCCTCTTCGGATTTCTTCTTGAACACAATCTGACCACAGCCTTTCCC
This sequence comes from Pinus albicaulis, assembly GCA_034641835.2. NCBI lineage: Eukaryota > Viridiplantae > Streptophyta > Pinopsida > Pinales > Pinaceae > Pinus > Pinus albicaulis. The sequence continues at coordinate 310,588,391 of CM076572.1, read as the reverse complement.
AATTGGGAAGGTTCTCTCAACCACTGACTGCATCCTGGAAATTTTCCCAAGACTTATGAAGTCCCAGAAGCGCAAGACTCACAAGGTCATTGCTGATCCGGATTTATGCAGGAACACAACAGAATACGCATATAACCAGAAATATAAAGATGCAGCAGAAATAACACTTCATTTCATTAATATCAAAGAACTGAAATTTGCTTACAAACAGAATGCAAATAAACTAGCTAGGGCGCTGGTAGCTTATCTCTGAGAAGAGATGTGGCAGCTACAGGCCTCTGAACTATGTTACAATGAGGCTCGAGGGCCTATTTATTATTGAGAAACAATGGAGAACTCTAAACATCCAAAAATCTAACCCTAGGAGATGAAGCGCCAAAACTATGGGCCCCGTTTGGGTAAATTGGTGTTTCAACTTCCCGAGGACATAACTTTGGCATACTATCTTTGTTTGACGCACATGATACATCATTAGAAAGATCTATCCGAGGACTACAACTGTCGCCACGAATATTGATTTCGAAACGGAATCATATTTGTTGGAGGCGCGATGCTCAAAAACGTCGTTTAGGGCCTCAAAACAGCTCCGGAAGTTCAGGACCCAAAAAACTGCTAAAAATAGTAAGTTGTGCTGAAACTGAAAAACTGAAAGAGACAATGGTGGGGCCCCAAGTGGAATAGGCGAGTGGCCACCAATATCCACCTGGATCATTCCTCCCCCCTTAGGAAGCAATGGTCCCCATTGCGTTGAGTTCCTCCATGAGATGAGGAAACTTCTGCTGAACTTGGTCCATGGTGAACCACTTGCCTTGGTGCAGGAGTTGGCCAGCTTTGACAATCCGATACAGTTGGATATTCTGTTGGCGAGTGCTCTTTATTTTCATGTCCATGATACAATCTGTGGTGGCCCGTTCCATGCAGTCTGGGTTTAACTATGTTGGTGTGAGTTGTTCTGCAATGTCCGAGGTGTCCAGTAGAGGTGGGAAGTAGGGACGAAGGCGGTCCACTTTGAATACTGGGTGCAAACCAAGGAATGGTGGAATACTGAGCTCGAAGGCATTGTTCCCTACAGCCTTGGTGATGGTGTACGGCCTGTATCGCAACGGTCGAAGCTTGCGGTGGGGTCCAGTGAGGCGCTCCTTCTACAAATGTAGCCACACTTTGTCGCCCACCTGTAAGTTGTGTGGCACCCAATGTTGATCATGTCATTGCTTGTACTTAGCATTGGCTTTTTCCAATATGTCATGAACCTGTTGGCGGATGTGCTGAATGCGCTCAATGAAGCTGTTCGCTTTGTCAGCTTCAAACTAAACATGAGCCGAATCGACTTGAATAACCGCAAATGGCATGGCTACGTCAATGGGACATAGTGGTTGGAATCCCAAGCCCACCTGAAAGGGGCTGTGGCCAGTTGGTTGTGGAGAGCCCGATTATAACTGTGTTGTACATAGGGGAGGCTCTCATCCCATGTGCGTGGATGCTTTGAATTGAACATGTGCAGTATGTGTACAATCATCCTGTTGACGACCTCTATATGGCCATCGGTTTAGGGATGGAAAGCTGTGGACTTGGTGAGCTTGGTGTCCAGCATTGACCAGAGGCTGGACCAAAATGTGCTGAGGAACCTGTTGTCCCGATCTGATATGATAGACTATGGGATCCCAAAGTGCACCCACACTTGTTCAAAGAAGAGTTTAACAGTGCTTCTGCTGTGATACTCTTCTTGCAAGCCGCCATAATTGCCATGTTCGAGAATTTGTCGACGACCATGAAAACACAGTCGTTTCCATGCTTAGTAGAAGGAAGGCCCGACATGTAATCCATGGAGATAGATTCCCAAGGTCGACTAGGAGTAGGTAGCGGAGTATAGAGGCCTTGTTTCTTGATGGTCGGTTTGGCAATGGCGCAAGCAGTGCAAGATCTGATGTACTTCCTGACATCCTGTCGAAGGTTTGGCCAATAGAAATACTTTTGCAGTACTGCCACTGTTTTCTCGACCCCGAAATGACCAGTGACTCGGCTGTAGTGTGCTTCCCATATCATCTTGGCACGCTCGCTTGAAGGAACACAAAGGTGTCCCAAGTGACATAACAGTGCATCTTGAAGGTGAAAATTTGGAACTTGCGTACCTCCCAAGAGTGCCTTGTATGTATGGCCGAATTCCGGATCGCTCTCATAGAGAAGCGGCCAATTAGAAGTCTCATGCCCATAAGAATTGAGAACGGTAGATAGCGCCATGATCGGTGGTCAGCTGAGGCAATCTGCAACATTATTGGTGCTACCCTTCTTATACTTGATGTTCAAATGAAACTGTTGTAGATATGTAGACCACTTCTGATGGCGATCGTTCTGCAACTTCCCTTGTGTCTGTATGAATTGTAGGGGGCGATGGTCTGTGTGGATGATTGTTTCCTTCCCCAAAATGTAATGCTCCCATTGTCGACAAGCCTGCACAATGGAATACATTTCTTTATCATAAGTTAGATACTTGCGAACTGTGTCGGACAATGTCTCACTGTGATATGCCACTGGATGTCCATGTTGAGTAAGAATTGCCCCAATAGCATAGTCAGAGGCATCTGTCTCGATCTCAAACGGTTGTTGCAAGTCTGGTAACGCGAGCACTGGGGCAGAACAGAGGCGATGTTTCAACTCTATGAACGCCTTATGTTGAGATTCTGACCAAAAGAACTTTGATTTTGCTCCTCCCTTGGTGACTTGACTCAAGGGCCAAGTAATATGAGAGAATCCCAACACGAACCTGCGGTAGAAATTAGCCAGACCCAGAAAGTTGCGAAGCTCTGTTAGAGTGGTTGGGGTTGGCCAATCCCGAATGACTTGGATCTTGGTTGGATCCACATGCACCCCCCTTTCGTCAATAATGTATCCCAGATATTGAACCTGGGTCATGCCAAAAGTGCACTTCTCCAAATTGGCACACAACTTGTGTTGCCGCAGTGTTTGGAGGACTTGTCGAATGTGGTGGAGGTGCTCTTCCCAAGTCTGGCTGAAGATCAAAATGTCATCCAAGTACACCACTACAAATGAGTTGGTGAATGGCCGCAATATGTCATCCATCATCCTCATGAAGGTTGCGGGAGCATTCGTCAACCCGAAAAGCATGACCAACCATTCAAAAAAGGCCCTCCTTGGCTTTGAAGGCAGTCTTCCATACATCGGAGGGTTCGATTGGTACCTGGTGATACCCAGACTTCAAGTCGATCTTGCTGAAATTTTTCGCCCCTCTCAGTTGGTCCAAAAGGTCATCTATCTGTGGGATTGGATACCTATTTCGGACAGTGATCTTGTTCAATGCCCGATAGTCAATACAGAGTCTCCATGTCCTGTCCTTCTTCTGTACCAACACGATCGAGCTCCCACAGGGCGATGAACCTGGGCGGATGTGACCTTTCTGCAACAGCTCCTGAATCTACCTCTTGATTTCATCATTCTCCAGGAGAGAGCACCGATAGATTGGTCCATTGGGTAGCGGCGCACCTGGGGTCAGATCAATGGGATGCTTGACCTGACAGTGCAGAGGAACCTCTGTGGGTGAGGTGAAGATGTCCTTGTAATCCTCCACAATCTTGTCCATTTGTTGTTGGTGTGCAGAGGAGCCCTGTCTGGAGGTTGTGGCCACTGTCTTCTTCTTGCCCTGGGGGCAGATCATCAGGGAAACAAATTTCCTGGTTTGGGAAATAAGCTTACTGCATTGTTTTGTAGTAACCAAAGAGATAGCGGCAGGCGGTGGTACCTCTGGTATCCTGTACAACTTATTTCCCAAAGTGACAATAACAGCACAAGGCCGAGACTCATACACAGCATGTCTCTTCCACAAGTATGGTTGGCCTAATAGTACATCAGAAACATCAATAGGAGCAACGTCACATAATACCTCATCCGTGAAGGGTTTGATGTTGTAGGGAAGGCGACACTGTTGGCTGACGCACAGAACCCGTCCTTGGTGAAGCCACCCGATGGTGTATGGATGTGGGTGCGCTGTGGCCGGCAAGCCCAACCGCTTCACGGTGTCCGCTGAAATGAGGTTCTTTTGGCTCCCATTGTCGACAATGAACTGTAGTGGGGAACCCTTTACCCACATCTGGGAGTGGAAGAGACGCTCCTCTTCCTCTGGATCTTCCGGTTCCTCCTTCTGGATCTTCGCAGTGGAAACAGTGGAGTTGGGCTCTGCATCAATAATCTGTTTCCCTTTGTCATTCCCCTTGTCAGGTTCTGATTCAGAGTCGGAGCATACATCTGACTCAGAAGCCCTCATCTCGGCCACCAGCGACTACTTGGCCCGACACTCACTTGTGTTGTGAGTGGAGCTCTTATGGAACTCACACCACTTTCCCGTGTCCTTCTTTGGCTTCGCGGTGTGGTTCTTTGCTTGTGGCTTTGACAGGTTGTCTTGGGTGCCATGCCTTCGCTTTGTCCTTTGTTCTACGGTTTAGGGGCACCTTTCCCTTGCCTTTGATTCGCAGATCCAAAGTCTCGCTTCTTCTGTTTGAATTTCTGCTCAATCTTGGCAGCATACCGGTATGCCGTACCAAGTGAGGAGATGTCGAGGAACTCCATTTCCTCCTGAATGTATCTATGCAGACAACTGCGATACTTTAGCACCAAATGTTTCTCTGAATCTTTGATACCCAACTTTGTGCGCAGGCTATGGAACAGATTCGTCAGCTCATGCACATCTTGATCCCTTTGTTGTCGCAGCGTCGTCCATTATATGTACTTGTCCTCATAGCTCCCTACGGGATAGTATTGTTCCTTGATGGCGTCTCAGAAAGAATTCCAATTGGGTACGGCTGAGAACAGAGAGGGTTATGTCTCGTCCTTTTTCTCACAGTAGGTCTCCCACCAGTCCTTGACATGGGGGGTAGCTTTGAGGAGTGCAAAAATAATTTTCTCTCGGTCGGAAAAGTCATGAACCGAGAAATATCCTTCCAATAGATTCAACCATCTATCTACAGCCTCTGCATCTATTTGACCCTCAAATATGGGAATGTCAAAGTTTACTTGTACCTTAAAGGGTGTCGCGCTTCCAGAGTGGTTGTTGGATGCAGATGCACCGCCAGTGGGCAGTCGTTGAAGGATCTGGGCAAAGTTATCCATCATCGTGTTCCTTTGTTTTTCGAGGGCCTCCTCGAGCAATATTTTGATAGGATCTCCTGCTCCCTCGTCTTTCTTTTCGTCCCCCATGGGCGGCCGTCGAGGTTTGCGTGGCTAATCTTGCAAAGATTCCACCAGATCGAGCCCTAACTCCTTATACCCCGACCTCGTTGGGGACATGCAAAGAAGGATCGATAAAAAGCAGGCCGCTATGATACCACTGATCCGGATTTATGCAGTTACGCAACAGAATACGCATATAACCAGAAATATAAAGATGCAGCGGAAAAGAACTGAAATTTGCTTACAAACAGAATGCAAATAAACTAGCTAGGGCGCTGGTAGCTTATCTCTGAGAAGAGATGTGGCGGCTACAGGCCTCTGAACTGTGTTACAATGAGGCTCGAGGGCCTATTTATTATTGAGAAACGATGGAAAACTCTAAACATCCAAAAACCTAACCCTAGGAGATGAAGCGCCAAAACTATGGGCCCCGTTTGGGTAAATTGGTGTTTCAACTTCCCGAGGACGTAACTTTGGCATACTATCTCCATTTGACGCACATGATACATCATTAGAAAGATCTATCCGAGGACTACAACTGTCGCCACGAATATCAATTCCGGAACGGAATCATATTCGCTAGAAGCGCGATGCTCAAAAAACGTCGTTTAGGGCCTCAAAACGGCTCCAGAAGTTCAGGACCCGAAAAAACTAAGGGATAACATGATCACTGACCCCCTCAAGAATATTTCTCCTCACCTTGGTGTCATTGTTGTTATGTTGGACCAACTATTGGGCCTCTTGAAGTGGCACTATTTCCTACTTCACAAAATCTAGCACCCGATTATCCTTCAACACTATTGAGATTCATTCCCTCCATGAGCAGAAGTTAGAAGCTCCCTCTAAACAGTGATATGCTCTCAGTCCTTAGAACGCCATACTGTTATCCAAATAATTTGCTCTTCAAAATTCTAGCGCTCTTCACTAACTGATCAATTTAGTGTTGGTCTTTATGCTTATCTCTGCTCTGATACCATGTTAAATTTCCATGAAACTTTGCAACTACTTAGATGAATAACTGAAAACAAGGCAACTAAAAACTAAAACCAAATTTACTTTCACCAAGATACAAAGTTTCTTACCAATTTATAAGCAACAGAATAAACACCAGAGATAAAAACACAATCACACAAATTGACACGCTTGTTTACCCAAGAAACCCAAATGGGAAAACCTGCTTTAATTATTGTTGTATTTTATTGATTGAGCAATTGGATCTATTACAAGGCAATTTGTCTTCCTGAGAACACACTTGTTCTCTTACTGAACTAGCCTGACTGACCCTGTAAATCTCTTAACCCTTCTGATATTTCCTTGCGCACTAGACCTCCTAATTCCTAGCACACAAAAGGCCCTAATTCCTAGCACACTTGTGCCCTCCTATTATTTAGCACACAAGCCTCCTAAATTTGTGCGCACTTGCTCCTCAATAATACGCACACCACAAGCAAAGATGATCTCACAAGAATATGTGAATTATGTGCCTCCGTCCTCCTCTTTATAGATTTGATCCATGCTGGAAGGCCTAGTTCAAATTTAAAACTTGAGTTGTGATAGCGAGCTAACTGAGAGTCCAATTGGTTCTCTCTCCAATCAACATTGGAGTCTTAACTCGTCCTTCCTTCAATCAATCACTGAAGTCCCAACTCGTTCTAACTGAATTGTAACTGCCACCCAATCCTGTAGTCAAATTGAAGAAGGCTCCATGTAACTGAAGCTCCAACACTACGCATGAACTGAAGTCTATCTCATGAATTCGCATGATTCTAGAGAAAGACAAACTCGTGATCTTCACTGGCTAACGCACAAGCCAGAACCATCGCTACATTTTCAACATTATTTGCTTCTAGTTGTTGAATTTTCACATAAATTATAGAAATCCTTTCTTTACAAAAGGTCAAATGCTTTATTTTTTTTATCATAATTTGAAGGTAGAAGAAGAATGCAAATAGGCATTATCTAATTATATAATGGAGAACAGTTTGACTTGTTCGCTGACTTGTGTAAGAAAGAGAGAGTTTGGAAGCAAAAAAATGATGGTATGAGTAACAGAGTCATAGACATGACAAAGAAGATGTTGCAGGGAAACTCAGTTCCAAATAGATATTAAATTGAAATGATGCACATAAACATATATTTGTTGGATAGGAGTCCCACAAGAGAAGTAATACAGGCCATCACTATGGAGGCATGGTTCAGGGAGAAACCAAAGGTAAACCATTTTAAAAACCTTGGTTCAGTTGCTTGTGATGATACCATGTTAATTTTAGGAAACATGTTCTTTGCTTTGCATAGTTACTTCATTCAACCATGAGCCCATTAATCCATTAGCAATCACATTAAACAATACATGATAGTAACCAATGAAAGAACATAAATGAGAAATGTTGAAGACAAGCCAAGATAATAGAACACGAGAATATGGCACAAGCCAGGGAAAAACCCCAATATGGGGAAAACCCTTGATCAAATCTTCTTATTATTAATCGTCAAATGCTCAGCAAAGAAAGAGAGGGAGAAAATACAATAGAGAAGCACCCCAGGCAAATCTTCCTTTTAGCTTTCAAACAGTAGTAGCAAAACTCTGCCCTAATAGAAGACACAGCGACAACCAAGAAGTCTTCACAAGGAGCTCAGTCCTAGTCCAGATAGTGCGGTCATCTTTACTGTTTATAATGGACCCAAAACATTGTTATACTGGGCAGATGATCCTAGGCAATGTGATGATGAAACAGTTGCAGATCAGGAACCTAGTTAGGGCTTCATTATAGACCACTCCAGCTCATTCAATTTCCTTCAACAGTGCACCCAATTACTACGGCCAACTGTTGAGATTTTGTGTATTTGAGGTAGCATCAGTTGTGCTCTAAGTCCCAAATTCTATGGAGGGACTAGAATACACCTGATCTACAAGACCCAGAAATGTATTTGAGAAATTTCAAGTTGTGTTGAAGTTATTCCAATAATTAATTATTTTTTATGGATTTCCTATGTCTAACTTAGGAAAATAAAATAATTAAAGTGAATTAATTAATAGCAATCTTTTACTCTCAGTCGTTGATGGATGATTTAATCTCGACCGTTGAAGGGTTCAACGAAAAAGTATAAGAGAAAGGCTTGAGGGTCAGTTGAAGAAACACTTTTTGTAGAACTAAGGAATAGATTTGGAATTTTAGGGCAGGTTTGCTAAGAATTTATAGTGGAATTTCCTGCAGTGAGGGGTAGTATTGGCTGAGGGAATGATCTGATTCCAAGAGCCAAGAGACAGCAAGAGGCAAGAGGAGCAGCCACAAGGACATCGCAATGAGGCTTCAAAGCCACGCAGAGTAGCAGGGACAGCGCAGAGACAGTGCAGAGGCAGCTAGTGCCACGCTAGGCTGACGCTAGCCAAGAAGAGGCAGCGCAGAGGCAGCTAGTGCCACGCTAGGCTGACGCTAGCCAAGAAGAGGCAGCGCAGGGGCAGTGTAGACCCTCCTAGGGTGACGCAGGCCCTCCTAGAGCCATGTAGAGGCTGAAGCGGTCCCTCTAGGGCAACGCTAGGGCTTTAGAAGCACCGTTGAGGGTTTCTAGAGTCAGATCCAAGCTGAGTTTTGTAAATCCCATTTGAGGGTGTGGATCAGTCAGATATTTGGCACTAGATCTTCAGGTTAACTACAAATTTTATATCTTTTATTCTCTGTCAGGTTTTCCAAGGTTGGAACCCAGATTTGCTGTACTCGGAACTACTTAATAATAAAACCCTCATATCTGCTAAACCGGTTTTCCCGCTTTGGGTTTTTCTGGGGACTTATGTCCAAAAATCCATGTGTCATTTTGTTGCATGAGTGAATTATTCAGTAAATGATCTGCATGTGTAGGTTGTAGTTGTGTTTATTTTCGGTATTTTCTGAATCTAATTTCTGAAAATAACTTGTATAAATTAAATCAAGTAGGAGAAAATAAACCAATACACTGCAGTACAATTTTCATATGGTATCAGAGCCACAGCAGATCAAGCTGAATCTCCAGCAATCAACTGAAGAATTATTTTTTCAGCAGGGTGGCAGAAGAAGCAGCAGGTCCAGAAAGGGCATCTTAACAGCAAGAGAAGGCAGATCCAGAAGACAGCGTTGAAGCTGCAGAAGGCCTCTGGGATTACGCAAACCCTTCCCAGGGCAGCGTAAGGGCTACGTCACCCAGTCTGGGGTTACGCAGTCCACTTCTAAGCCACACTGGGACTGCGTTGTGCCAACCAAGAAGACGATGTCCAATCACTTCTCTTGTTGCAGAAGAATTTAGCCAAGTTCTGGAAGCAGTGCTGGTGGGGTAGAGATTCTGTAGGTGCAGAATTGTGCCTAACTAAGGCAACAAAGGCGGGAGGAAGACAGTTATTTAGCAGATCTGAGCCAAAAAGATCTGAGATTCGATCAGGAGGATCAAAGAATACTGTCCATTTGAAATTTGGTTGAAGACTCCAGGAGGCAGGTCAGTTTATTCAAATCTGAGCAAAGATGGCTCGATATGGACTGAGGGATCAAGATAGATTGGATGGTATGTCCAACTATGTCATCTGGAAGGCTAGAATCCTCTCAGTTTTGAATGAGTATGGTCTCAAAGATCATGCAGAGCAAACACTTGTTGTCCCAACTGATGCAGATCCACTCAAGAAGTATGAAGAAAATCAAGCACGGACAAAGCGGTTGATCATAGACAAAGTTAAGGACCACGTGATTTCGCATATTGTTGGTAAGAACACAGCAAATGCTATGTGGAAGGCTTTGGAGGTGATGTACCAAGGAGGCTTTGTGCAAAGAAGAATGCTTCTTGAGAATCAAATGCGGATGTTCCAAATGATGAAGGGCGAAGAGATAGATCCATTTCTCTTCAAACTCCAAGCTATCCGTGACCAGCTGATTAGCATGGGTGTTGCTCTAGATGAAGGGCTCCTAGTGAGGACAACCCTGAATGTTGTCTCTAAAGAATGGGAAACGTTTGTCCAGAGCATTCTGGGAAGGGCAGCGTTACCATCATGGGCAGATATGTGGGCTATTCTCCGCCAAGAGGAGATCAGGAGGATCACCAAGAAGTCTTTCGGTGAAGGAAGCGGATCAGCTAGAGTGAAGAAGGAAGAGGAGGAGGATGCAGCCCTTGCATCAAAGAAAAAGAAGCAAGGGAAGAAGAAGAAGGACCTCTCTAAGGTCCAGTGCTTTAACTGTTGTGATCTTGGTCATTTTGCCAGCAGTTGTCCTAAGAAGAAGGACAAAGGAGCTTCTGATTCCAAGGCTGCAACAGCAAATGAAGATGGCTCTGATGATGATGCAGCCATGAGTGCTCATGCACCTCGAGAGAAGAGGTGGGGTGACATGGATATATAGAGTATCCATAGACGGATAGCGAGATCCTTGAGTTAGCCCTACTCTTGGATCACATACGAGCTACAGAAGCCTTAAGATGGTAGCGGGATGAGTCGGGAGATGGTTGCAGATGACCACATTAAAGAGCAAGAGGGAGTTGTAAAGCTGAAGAGGGAGTAGCATGATGCAAAGGCAGCAGCAGCGTGGAGGATACAGCGCAGAGAGGTTGATGGGACTTCAGCAGCGCAAAGAAGCTGGGCTCATGCAGTGCAATGTTGCAGCACAATAGTGTCTCCAGGGGGGCAACGTGATTTAGCGTCAATGAAGCTTCAGTGATGGAAGGCAACTTGACTTGTCTATCAAATAGTTGGGCAGAGTTATTCAGTTGCTTACTTCTGAGCAACTGAGTTGCAGTGCAGCAGTTAGCAGTGGCAGTGCTATGGGCAGCATGATGCAGCAATTTGAGAGGGAGCTGCAATGCAGATGTGGCAGTGTCAGTGGCAATGGCATGGGCAGCAGTACAGAGAACAGCAGTGCAATAGATGGAGGGCAGCAAGCCAAGCATCAGCAGCACAAACCAAGTACTCAAGATCTTGTAATGCATGGTGTGATGTATTGCTAGAGCACAATTCTAATGCTAAGAGGGACTGTTGAGATTTTGTGTATTTGGGGTAGCATCAGTTGTGCTCTAAGTCCCAAATTCTGTGGAGGGACTAGAAACACACCTGATCTACAAGACTCGGAAATGGATTTGAGAAATTTCAAGTTGTGTTGAAGTTATTCAAATAATTAATTAATTTTAATGGATTTCCTAAGTCTTAGGAAAATAAAATAATTAAAGTGAATTAATTAACACATGTGCTGAAATTGTCTTAAGTCACGTGGATCAAGCAGTCTTTTAATCTCAGTCGTTGATGGATGATTTAATCTCGGTCATTGAAGGGTTCAACGAAAAAGTATAAGAGAAAGGCTTGAGGGTCAGTTGAAGACACAATTTCTGTAGAATTGAGGAATAGATCTGGAATTCTAGGGTGTGTTTGCTAAGAATTTCCAGTGGAATTTCCTGCAGTGAGGGGTAGTATTGGCTGAGGGAATGATCTGATTCCAAGGGCCAAGAGACAGCAAGAGGCAAGAGGAGCAGCCACAAGGACAGCGCAGAGAGGCTTCAGAGCCACGCAAAGCAGTAGGGACAGTGCAAAGGCAGCTAGGGCCACGTTGGGCTGACGCTAGCCAAGTAGAGGCAGCACAAGGGCAGCGTAGACCCTCCTAGGGTGACGCAGGGCCTCCTAGAGCCACGCAGAGGCTGACGCAGTCCCTCAAAGGCAACATTGGGGCTTCTGAAGCAGCGTTGAGGGTTTCTAGAGTCAGATCCGGGCTGAGTCCTGTAAATCCCATCTGAGGGTGTGGATCAGTTAGATATTTCGCCCTAGATCCTCAGGTTAGCTGCAGATTTTATATCTTTTATTCTTTTTCGGGATTCCAAGGTTGGAACCCAGATTTGTTGTACTCAGAACTACTTAATAATAAAACCCTCATATATGTTGAACCGGTTTTCCCACTTTGGGTTTTTCCGGGGACTTATGTCCAAAAATCCATGTGTCACTTTGTTGCATGAGTGAATTATTCAGTAAATGATCTGCATGTGTAGGTTGTAGTTGTGTTTATTTTTGGTATTTTTTGAATCTAATTTCTGAAAATAACTTGTATAAATTAAATCAAGTAGGAGAAAATAAACCAATACACTATAGTAGAATTTTCACACCAACCTCCTCCTTTATGTAGCCTGCCCTCGTTGCATGTAGCTTGACTTTGCCATGGTATATAGACCATATGACCCCTTCAACTAGTCCAAAATAGCCTTGCGGTGCTCCTGCAATTACCACAAGGATTGCGACCTATCACACCCAATTACTGTGGCCAACCTCCTTTATGTAGCATGCCCTCGCTGCCTGTAGCTTGACTTTTCCATGGTATATAGACCATATGACCCCTTCAACTAGTCCAGAATAACCTTGCGGTGCTCCTGCAATTACCACAAGGATTGCGGCCTATCAAAACAAGGAGAGTGCCCACACGAAAGAGAATAGATCAACAGAAACCCTAAGCGAAGCATCTCGGCCTAGTTGTTGAAGATGAACCCAAAACCAGAATTGACCTTCGTCCTCCTTGAGTATGACTGTCTAGACATGCGGTTGTCCACCATGGAGAATCTCGGCCCTAACCCAAACAGATCATCGACCTCCATCAAGACTTCAGATGCCTTAGACACATATTCAAGCAAGTTGATGTGTGTAAAAATGAGATGAGGAGAGATCCTTATATACAAATTTAGATATGATGATTTGGTGAACCCGACCTTAACTTTTGGAGGGAAATTTAAATTACAAATTTTCCCCTCTAAACCAAATCATGACTTATAATATTTCTTTTGAATAATTAAATATTTTCCTTATCCAAATTGGACAATCTAGATATCGATTTTGGTCCTCTTGGAAAGAGGGATTCAATGGAACTATTATCTCCATCAACTGAAGAGACCCAAGGAGGAATTTGGCACTAGTTGCCAATTTTAACACTCCCTCTCAACTAGGGAGAATTCAACTTGCCAATCCATATACTACCATAGATCATCATGCCATCCAGTCATAATGAACCATCTCTGTCATCTCTAATCTGCTCTGCTCTGTTGAACACTGATGTGAATAATAAAGAAGAATTGATCAAGAGTGAGTCACAAGACCTTGCCACTCTCCACTAACCCAAAGTTAGTCTAGAGGTAAAAACCTCAACCACACTTGATCCCAGATCAAGTTGATGAACACCATGCATCCTAGACATAGAGAGTACGACAGTACACGATGCATCCATCGGTAGTGTTATGGTCTCTATCCTCATTTCCCAACTCATTGGCTAGATGAGAGGTACTTCCAACATGTACCGGACTACATGGGTAGGATGATGCAGAAACACCAGTAGGGAACGAACATCCTGCTCATATACGTAGGGCAAGGACAAACCACATCCTACAAAAACTCATCACAATCACATGTAGGGAAAGGACAAAACACATCCTACAGAAACACGTCACAATCATATGAAGGGAAATGACAAACCACATCCTACATGTGGGTAAAGGATGAGCCACATCCCACCGACATGTCATCAGATGCCTATATGCATCTCTCCCTGGGTTGTCTGCTTGAGAAGGTGAACCACTCATCCTGTTCATATGCCATAGGAGTAGGTGAATCGTTCATCCTATGCATATCTCGTCACCCGTAGGGGAAGGTGAACCATTCACCCTACACACGTGTTCGCAATCGTAGGGGACGGCGAACCACTCACACTACACACTGTCAGCCATCATGGGGTATCACAGGGGAAGGTGAATCACTCACCATGTACATAGCGCACCACTAGGGGAAGGTGAACCACTCACCCTATAGTCGCTCATAGCTCAATAAATACCCCAAGCCCCCAGGAGCTCCCAAAGCTCAGTGTTCAATCGAGACCATCATATAAGGAACTTTCCACCACTCCCAACCTTTTTTCTGTAGAAGGATAAATTTTGACCTTACCAAGAGGCTTTGAGACGATGACAGTAACCTGTACATCCACTCTAAAATGATGGAGCTTGATTGTACCATATTCTAAATAGGGTGGTACCTGTAGCCGATTATGGATTCTCTGAAAGGTGAATCCCACTTTCATTATTGCAATATACAACAGTGATTTTCATCATGTGCACAAATGGCTTACAAAGGAGCTTCCTCAACCAACTGGTTTCATAATAAACCATACTTGCTGCTATATACATTCAGCCTCAATAATGCTTCCAAAGCAACCAAATCAACAGGTATAGCACTAGATGTGCTCTTTCCATACTGCCAACCAAGCCAACTTCACAATATACAAGGAATCTTAGATTTCAGAAATATCTCAATAAGCAGCTATTCAATATATGGGGTTCTTCCATAGATCGACTCAGAGACTTCATAGCGAGGCATATGACTGATAGGGTGTTTATCAAGAACACCAAGGATGCAGACCATCAGCTTCTCCATTACATCAAACTTTTAAGTTAAGGGAGAAATCAACTCCCTCTAAATCATAGCTCCCTCTGAATATCTTAAAGAAGATTTTGATGATAGGAGGGCCGAAGGAAGTCTAACATCAACTACTGCACAGGGTTCAAGCATACAGAGAGAACAAGGGTACTGCAGTCATGCTTAACTATTGTTATGGAGATAATAAAAATGGTGCTAGCTCAGACAGAAGTTGTTGTAGCAAATATCCCTATATTGATCCAATTTTTCTTTGAATTCCTCCAGAGACTAAGATATAGATACATCCACCAGATGGTGAGGTTCTTCCTTGCTATCATGGATCAATCAAGATGCACATCCCCATCTTTGACTAGAAATCCTCCCATGTGTCTTTGCCATCACATCCACCTCTGTACTTCATGATCAGAGGCTAGCAATGGGATGTCAAGATCTTGCAGCTGATCTTTAAGAATGAAGTTTCCAAAATGTACTTCATCCCTTATCCAAGATGTCAAGATCAAAGGTACTGTAATAGCTTGTGCACACAGGAACAATGCAACGAAGTTATAGCTGACTGATAGGCCACATTGTATCATGGAGATTGATGTACAGAATTCAGTCATTGTAAGACTCAGAGATGTCAGGCAATATTTCTTTTGATACTAAGAGAGTGCTTGACAATGTTACTGAGGAGTCAAGCTAGTCTACTTCCAATTATATCTTTCAGGACATAGATGCTATTATAGTCAGGAAATGCCTTATGATTATATTATGAATAACTATAATTGACAAACTGGAGATTCGCTTTAAACAATATCTTCCACTGTCATCATTGCTGGGTATTCATGATGATATCAACAAACCCTCCTCAAGATGATTGATAGGGCAACGCTCCAGAGTCCAGACTTGTCCTTTCAGGCGTTAATGCACACATCTCTGCTTAACTATAGAAGCATGACATAAGTGCCAAAACTATAATCTAAGGTATGTTGTCCACTGTCCCGCATTTCAATATACTCAGAATTTTATTGCCCTTGAATCAGACTTGATTACATACTTCCCGTGTTTGAGTTACCCTTTCATATTTGATTCTTCTCTTAGGAAGCTTCAATACATCATCCTACAATGAAACATACCTGTACTGAAATCTGGCCTCGATTGCAAGAGATTCATGCTCAGCACTGCGACATGGGAGAGTTCGGAATTAAATGGTGACTGCAGCTATAAGAATTATAGAAGTGAGACAAAACTTGAGTAACCAGACTGTCACAAGATTTTGGGTTGATTGTGACACTGCCTTCACGTGCCTCCTTAATATAGTCACAAAAATCTCCGGACAGACTTTTATTCTTCAAACAAAAACTTTAATTTCAAACACATACCTGGTGATGCATGCTTCAGAAATTCGGATGACAATTGTGGACCGGGATTTGTAGATCAAATAGTGTGAATTTCTCCAATCAAGTATTCAAGCGCTGTTGTGACAAGGAGTCCACAGATTCACAATGTCTCTGACTTACTTACAATGTGGACCGCTTCAGAAAATTGTTTTAATTAAGGGCTAGTCCATACCATGATTCTGGGCCTCAATGCTCCAATAATTGTTTATAGGTCGGCTCAACTAAATTTTAGGCTATGAAAACGAGATAGGAGAGACAGGGGTCTCAATTAATTATTAAGTAATTGTGCTCAGAACTATGGAAGGGCCAGTCTTCTTCTTTTCTTGAACGATCAGAATTTTGAAGAGTAACCCTGACTTCACCTTTAAGATCATGTACAGTCTCATGCTCAAAATGAAGACAAGAAATTTTCGTCATATTGACCAGACTTGGAGAATATATATGCTCAAACTAACTGTCACAAGGTTCGCTTCTTAAATGATTGACCAGACTTGGAGAATATATATGCTCAAACTAACTGTACTTTCTTCTATCTGATGTTTCCTGGAAGACCAAGATATTCATTTTGTAGGCCTTAGGCACTCTCAGATCGGACCATCAACATTTTGTCCACATCAGCACTAGAAAAACACCCTTGTTTACCTGTGCTAACAATCTGAGTGGCTGTAGCTTTCAGTGGTACTGAACAGAGATCCAAAACATGTTAAAATATGCACAGAAACAATCCTTACTTACCTTTGCACCAGTAGCCTCAGACAGCAAGAAATCCAGACCAAAACTTGTCCTAGACTTGCCCTTAAGCCTCCTCACTTCATTCCCACATACGTCCTTGCCTCAGATTTGCTAGGACCTTCAGACTTGCAGAGGGAGGAGACCATGGAGACTTGACAACAAACTTCACATGGTGATTGCTTTCTCTTACACTTTTGCTTGGGCTTGTTTTCAACTGAGATCCGATACCATGTTAATTTTAGGAAACATGTTCTTTGCTTTGCATAGTTACCTCATTCAACCATGAGCCCATTAATCCATTAGCAATCACATTAAACAGTACATGATAGTAACCAATGAAAGAACATAAATGAGAAATGTTGAAGACAAGCCAAGATAATAGAACACGAGAATATGGCACAAGCTAGGGAAAAACCCCAAGATGGAAAAACCCTTGATCAAATCTTCCTATTATTAATCGTCAAATGTTCAGCAGAGAGAGAGGGAGAGAATACAATAAAGAAGCAGCACAGGCAAATCTTCCTTTCAGCCTTCAAACACTAGCAGCAAAACTCTGCCCTAACAGAAGACACAGCAGCAACAAAGAAGTCTTCACAAGGAGCTCGGTCCTAGTCCAGATAGTGCAGTCATCTTTACTGTTTACAATGGACCCAGAACAGTATTATGCTGGGCAGATGATCCTAGGCAATGTGATGATGAAACAGCTGTAGATCAGGAACCTGGTTAGGGCTTCATTATAGACCACTTCAGCTCATTCAATTTCCTTCAATAGTACACCCAAATATTGTGGCCAACTTCCTTCTTTATCTAGGCTGCCCTCGCTATCTGTAGCTTGACTTTGCCATGGTATATAGACCATACGACCCCTTCAACTAGTCCAGAATAGCCTTGCGGTGCTCCTGCAATTACCACAAGGATTGAGGACTATCAACACAAGGAGAGTGCCCACACGAAAGAGACCAGATCAGCAGAAACCCTGAGCAAAGCATCTCGGCCTAGTTGCTGAAGATGAACCCAAAACCAGAACTGACCTTCGTCTTCCTTGAGTATGACTCTCTAGACATGCGGCTGTCCACCATGGAGAATCTCGGCCCTAACCCAAACAGATCATCGACCTCCATCAAGACTTTAGATACCTTAGACACATATTCAAGCAAGTTAATGTGTAAATGAGATGAGGAGAGATCCTTATATACAAATTTAGATATGATGATTTGGTAAAACCGACCTTAACTTTTGGAGGGAAATTCAAATTTCAAATTTTCCCGCCTAAACCAAATCATGACTTATAATGTTTCTTTTGAATAATTAAATATTTTCCTTATCCAAATTGAACAATCTATATATCGATTTTGGTCCTCTCGGAAAGAGGGAATCAATGGACTTATTATCTCCATCAACTGAGGAGACCCAAGGTGGAATTTGGCCCTAGTTGCCAATTTTAACAAATAGAAAAATTCAGAATTGTTATTTGTTGGATATGTAAACCATGAAAAGCATATAGCTTTTTGGAATCTTGCACAAATAAGGTTATTGCGAGTAGAGATGTGTGAATCAGTGAAATTTCAGATTTAAATCAGGTTGACAATGGCCAATTTGAATTTGAAAAAAAATCAGTTCATTGGCAACAAGGGACAAGTGCAGAATATTCCGCAGTCATCAGAGGATGATATGCAAGTTGCACAGAAGAGGAAGATGCCAAGAATGCTTCAGGAGAAACACGAAAAGTTGTTGTCTCAGATTGTCAAGCAGAGAAGAACAGGATTAAAGGTTTGAAGAAAGAGGAACTTCCACAGACCGGTGATGGAGCAAGTAAAAGGCAGGATAGTGAAGGTCAGCATTATGTTCAGCAGTTATTTTATGTGGCATGTATTGATTTGTCTGTTGTCTCAAATCGTGAGGAATGTCAGGTTGATAAATACGAGGATGAGTGAAGGAGAGTACTCATGGTTCCTACAGTGAAACCAGAGGCCTCTATAGCAGAATTAGTTTTGTCCAGGGTAGAACCAATACAATTTGGCTTCCCACAAAAGGAGTTGTAGAGAGCCAAAACGGGTACAGTTTGGAGGTATGGATCAGCCACAGGAGGAGCAATGTGCAGGTGTGGATGATCGCTACAGATTATGGAAGGCTCTAGAAGCTTGGTTGGTATTCTTGAAATACTTGATATATAGGTGTAGAAGACGACAAATTTTTAAAAGGAAATCAACATCTTCATCTGTAGTATGTGGACTAACATTTTCGGCCAACATTGGTTCTTATCCGGACAAGGAGTCCAAAGTTGATCAGATGGTTGGTGCCATGATTTACTTTGCAGTCAACCATGCCAGTTAGATGTCATGTAGTCAGCATTAGTTCTCATTTGGTGAGAGCCTTGAAATATGATATTTGGAGTGCATTTGATTGGCAGACTGCAGAAATCTGACACATTTGTTCAAGATAAGTTTGTGTACTGAGACAAAATTTTGTTTCCATGTGACCACTAAGGGAAGGTGTTATTATTATTCCCATGATCATGTGATTTATGTCATAAGAAAGTGACTTAAGCTATGTCATTAATGTTTTTAAATGGTAAATTTTTGGGTATTGGGGTTGGCTCCGGAAATATACTTCAGCCCGCTTTCCAGCCAGTGCTGACATCTTGCCAGCCCCACAGTAATATGATTGTACAAGGACTAGCGTACAGGGCATTGTCTCCCTTTATGCATTGACATTTACCATATTAAATGTTTTACAAAGTAATCTCTCATTTTTTGGCTTGCATCAATGCATCACTGCTATACCCTAAGTCACAGGACACGGCCCTTGTGGGTTCTGTGTCTTGTATCCCACGTGTTGGACACGACACGACCCAAAAAACATGTCCGACATGTTTTTCAACGTGTCCTAAAATCAAGAAGTGTTTGTGTTATGAAACCAGCTCACAAAATAGAAGAAAACAGAGATCAGCGACTTAAAAATCAGTCACTTCGAGGGGGCAACCTCCTTTACATTACATAAATGAACAATTCTTGGATGACACAAGTGAAAAAAACCTCTTTTCTATATATAGGAGTCCATGGGGTCACAATATAATCGTAGTGGACCTAACAATAATAATGTAAGGGCACAACAATAACAATAGTGGGTTATTATGGGGCATAATAATAACAATATGGGGACTACATGGGTACAACAATAACAATAAGGGGGCTAGACTAGAAACACTAAGGGACTACACTAGTAATATAGGGCCCTAACAGTTTTGGTCGTGTCAGATATGTACCCTAACATCTCCCAATTTTAGGACACGTGTCCCACTAAAATCCCAAAGTAAAAAGAGTCGCGTCTTGATTTTTTCTGTCAATTTCGTGTCTGTTCGTGAGAGGAATATTGTTGAGCGTGAGACTATCATTGATTCGTAGGCAGACGGAGGGATTTGTGGGCAGATTTTCACATGGTAAAACAAATCTAGACGCTACATACTTAATCGTGGCTCATGGGTTCACATTGGCATCTGGCAACGGCAGCTTGTAGCGCAACAACCTACAAGGAGATCGCTCAAATAGGTAAAATAATAATTTAATAAATTATAACAACCTTCAAGTGATGGGTGGCTCCAAACTTTTGGCTGGTCAACACCCATATTTTCGATAACTGGTAGCATCTATAGTGATGGATTGACTCCACCTGAGCGTATGTTGCCTGGAATATGGACATGAGCCATAATTCACCCCCTTTAAAATTTTGAAAGCTCCAAGTATGAGTTTAAGTTATAGTAGCTATCAAGATTCATTTTTATGATTGAAAGGGTAATCATAATACATTTTAATTTTACAGATATGTACGTATAAAAAATTTAAAATATACATAGATATATGTATGGCATGCCGCATAGCCACATTCATAAGATTCAAGATATCATCATGATTCATATATGTAGGTGTACACACGTCATTAATGTTGTTAACACGTTTATAATTAGGTCATGTTTTAAAATAATAAGATGGTTTTACAAGGACTGACGTACGGGGCATTATCTCCCTTTATGCATTGACATTTACCTTATTAAATGTTTCACAAAGCAATCTCTCATTTTTTGGCTCGCATCAATGGATCATTGCTATACCCTAAGTCACAGGACATGGCCCTTAGGGGTCCCGTGTTCCGTATCCCACGTGTTGGTGATTCCGATTGGATCATCATATTGTTTGTCATCCATCCTAATGCATTCAGAGTAGAAAAAGTGGAGGAATCAGCTCATGGACTATTTTTACCAGCGTGACCCAGTTTGGCAAAACGGGGTCTGAAACCTTTTGGGAGAATTTTGAAGCATCAAACGACATTTTTTGGGGGTAAAACTTTGTCTCTTTAGCGCCGTACCTTTCCATGTTATTCTACACGCAGAGATCTTTCCAACAGCGCAAGAAGCATGCCAATCGGAGTCCATATGCAAAAGTTATGCCACTCATAAGTTGACCTATCTGTTTTCACACCTATAGTTCAGGATGATGCCGCGTCAGCCCCCAGTATTCATGGAAAAGGGTCTAGCCGCGTATTTGTGATGTAAAAGACTCTAAAAGAGTCCTTTTTGTAACTCTAGTTAAGAGTTGATATAGTCAAACTTAACCACTAGTAGGCTATCAGGTTGTGTTATAACCGGGCCACTAAGAGGAAGAGGCATTCATTCTTTCGAGAGCGTTTTGTTCCATAGTTGAGCAAAGAAAGCCAACAGACATAGGAGGTAGAGAACACAAAGAGGATTTATGCATTGTAGCAACCCACGGGCCACAGGGATTACTTCTTTGTACTTGCAGCCATATTTGCAGACAGAGAAAGAGAGCGAAGCAGCCCCACCTTCCAGCAGGGTTTTCTCCTGAAGGGTTTCCCAGAGCATAATTTGTATCTTATGTGTGTGTGTGTGAGCTTATTTTGTCGTTCTCTACTTTTCTGCATAATTTCCATTTGCATGCATGCACTAATTACAGCAAAATCTACAAATCTAGAAATTAAATAAAATTGTAATAGTGTACAATTTCGGATTTTTTATTATAATATTGTCATATTTGTTGTGACAAACTGTCCAGTGGAATATCCATGGAAATTTACGGATCATTTGGTCTCATAGCAGGTTTTTTTGGGTATTTTGTGGAGGTTGCAAGGATCTAGATCGGCGGGGCCGAAAATCGTAAAACCCTAATCATGGCCGACGAATTTGTAAACGAACCTCGTGATCCTGCAAAGGTGAAGTTCTCGTAGTTGGAGCAACAAGTCGCAGACATAAATCGCAATGTTAACCTCCTAATGGTGGCCCTGAGCAATAAGCTCAGGATATTTGGAGAAGATGGGGGTTTGAATACAGAGGACAAATCAGAATGGGGATCAGAAGATTGGGGAGAAACGAAGAACCAGTCGAAGAAAGAATTTGGAAACGATCAACCCGGTTTGAGTGTCGTGAATCAATCCCTATTTAAAATGGAATCAAAAGTCAATATCAAACCTTGCCACGGCAATATCGACGCTCTGAAGTTGAACCACTGGTTGCAGCAACTAGAAGTTTATTTCAACGTCCATCAGATCGAGGAAGGGCAAAAGATCTCATTCGCACAGCTGAAATTAGAGGGCCATGCACTGACTTGGTAAGACAGCATCACTGAAGGAGAACCTCCAGTGACTAAGTGGGAAGATTTCAAAACCCTCATTAAGTCATAGTTTTATCCCATTGGGTACATGGAGGACCAGTGGATACGGTGGCATTACTTCAGGCAAAAGTCGGGCCAAAGCGTGCAGGAGTACACCACGGAATTCAAAAAGATGGCTATAATGTTGGGTATCTCTCCAAAGAACACAGATGTACTCCTCAAGTATTTGGGGGGTCTGCACCGCCATCTGCATGAGCAAGTGATGTTATTCAAGCCCAAATCGATGGACGAGGCTTGTGTACAGGGACAATACCAGTTGAACATAGGCCTGAAGAGAGTGCAATCAAGTGGAATGAAGCAGAAGGAGCAACATGACACTTCTAAGGAGTGGAAGAAGAAGAAAAAAGGGGGAAAGGATAAAAAGACGGCAGCCACAGCACAAAGGAAAAATGTTGGAACTTGCATCCAAAGCTAAACCCGAAGAACAAGAAATATAACAAGAATAAGAATCCCATGGACACTAATTTGAGCAACCAAGTTAAAAGCAGCTCGGATGTGGATGAGAAGATCATTTGTATGTCAATATAGAAGGAGGTGAATCTGAGTAGCCTTCAGCAACAGGAAGAGAAATAAATGACCAAACTCTTCCATATAAAGATACAGGTCAAGAAGACAAAGATTGATGCTCTGTTTGACTCAGGGTTGCGGGCGAATCTCATTGCAGCAAAGTTGGTCAAGAAGTTGGGGTTGGAAGTTCGTGATCGTCCAAACCCATATCCACTGGGATGGGTAAATAAGAAGGCAAAGCTGAAGGTAACAAAACAGTGCAAAATTAGATTTGCTATCAGTGCTTATTTTATTGATGAAGTAGAACTAAATGTGGTTCCCCTTGATGTATGTGGAGTCGTGTTTGGGAGTCCATACATGTACCTGCGTGATGCAATATTCATGAGGAGAGCCAACTCATACCAACTCGTCAAAGATGGAAAATCGTTCATCATCAATGCGCACAAAGGCAAGTTGAAAATTTGACTCGTAAGTGCCAACCAAGCCAAGAAATTGATCAATTCCAGCAAAAAGTATGTGTTATTGTTTTTAAGAGAAAGTTAGTCTGTAGAGGAGTCAATAAGTGGCAAGGCATCCCTGGAGGAGTGTACTAAGAAAGAGAAGCAACAATTGGAGGAGTACATCTTACTGTATATTTTCAATCATAATACAAATTCTCCATTTGAATATGGCTATTCAAAACCCAACTCCTCTAGGTTCCGAAGGAAAGATTGTGACAATAAACGTAGGAGTTAAATCTCACGCTCTTGCTCTACTTGTTTAGGTAGGTAAAAGAAAGGCTCTGTTGATGTCATGATGGCTGTCTATGTACTCTACAAAGGGAAGGCAATGGCCTTCTTTCCAGTAGCAGTAAGTATCAGTTTTCTTAAAAACACAAAATCCTGCGAAAATTCATCTCAAGCACTGACCTAATTCAACAACAGCAGATTTGCGCCTAATTATGCCAAGGGGGTCATGGTTCAGGATTCAGCAGTGAAGATAGTAGCTTGTCATGCCATCCACCAAGGTTCAATTCCAACAGAGGCATGAATAAGTGGTTGGGAGTAGGGTTTAAGTGCAAGTCCTGGATGATTTTAGGAAAACAATAACTATTGGAGAAAGGTATTGTTTGTAATACACTTGTGAATAGTGGTTTGCTCTTTGAGGACCTGCCCATGCAAACTGGCCAGTTGCAGTCGCCGAGGTATTCAGACCAATTGTAATACTTGGAGTTTAAGAAAGTACTTTCAAAAGAAACAAAAACGGTGTAGTTCATGTACAAATATAAAGGTTAAGTGGATAAAAGAGCTTAACCGAGAGAACAAAGTCGAAATCATTATCCACATCATCCTCTCGGCATGTTTTATCCCAAGGACAACAATCACATGACCATGCTACCAATCTGATATCATATGATATGGTGCAAGAACGTTCTTTAGGTGTATTTTAATAGTCGAGTTCTGCGAGAAGGCACCTGAATCAATGAAATTACAATTAGCAAAGAACGTGACGGCATATAATCAGGGAGACTGGAAACCCACCTGCATTTTATAGTTATCTACAAAATCATAAAATTTTAACAGCAATGCTCATTGGTATGTTAACTGCACTTATGTTTTCTTGATTGTGTTTCCACTGCATTATAAAAACGAAATGACATTTGAAAGCATTCTAGGCCACTACAGTTTATTTTGAATTCCACTAAATGCAAGCTCAGAGTCAACAAGATCTACAAGCTGTGAAAAGGGACTATGGTTGTAAAATACAAAGCATGCAAACGAATCAATGCAAATAACAGCAGCAGTTAATCCACCCTAGCTAACAACAATTTGTATCAAATTAAAAAAAGCATGTCTATATCCATGTGAAACCCTAAGTAAAAACGAAGAGAGATACGAAAAACATCCCAGTCCTGTAAAATACGGAGAGAGACAGAAGCGAGTAGCTACAAGCAGAAAATTATATAACTCGAACGGAAAAATCCCACCGGCATCAATATAAAAGGTCAATAAATATTTAAAAAACCTCAAAAGCGAATAGCTCACAGGAATTACCTTATCGAAATGTCACAAATGTGTTGGATTCTCTTCGACTCCTACTTAACAATGTTTTACAAATTGAGATAAAACCCAATCCTGAACGCAATTAATCGGAGAATATTTGTCCCATGTCATCACAGAAAGACAAAATGTAGGCTTAGCCAAATTCCATACTTGTTCAAGACGGCAACAACTATCTCAATTTATTATCAATATAAAAGAGAATATAAATTTTAAAAATATAAATATTTATAAATAATTAATCATATTTATTATCAATTTAATAAAAATAATAAAATAGATTTAAGGGTTTAAATATTCTATCGAGAATTTTTGTCATATATAATGAGTAGTTAAGAGGAATAATTATCTGAGTTGTGCGTGCTTGACCTAGGCCGCCGCTTCTCTGGTTTCTTCTTCGCTCGAGGCCGCTGGCCTGCCATGGCCCCTCCGAACGCTGCATCGGAGGGTACCGACGAACAATCTACAGCATTTGCATTTTCTGCTTTGGTTAAATCTTTACAGCCCCAACGCCCTCGCCCTGCTCTTTCGAGGTTTGTCAAGAAGTTAGATGGGCTGCAAGAGGTCAATCTGCCTCCTACACTTCCGCGAATGGCTGCACTCTCACTAGTTGAACGGGGTCTTATTGGTCAATTCACCGGCTTATGGCCATCTCCGAAAACAGTTCAATGATGGATTGAAAGAAACTGGGCAAACAAAGTAAGCGGTAAAATCTCCATTCGTTTCTGCCGGAAAGGATATTATACATTTCATTTTGAATCTAGAGCAGACAAGGATTTAATCTTCAGAAATGGTCCATATTTTATGGACTCTCGTGGACTGTATCTGAACAAATGGACTCCAGACTTCGATCTCGAGCTGGATGTCCCTAATGCAGTCCCGGTCTGGGTCCGGCTTCCGCATCTCCCGCTCCACTATTGGGGAGATGACTCGGTTCGAGCCATCAGCAATGCTGTTGGGAAATTCATTGATCGGAGCGAGCCCAAGGACAATATGCAAGCATGTGCGCGTATATGTGTCGAAGTTGATCTCGGCAAGGGTTTTCCAGAGGCAATCAAGTTAAAGGTGGATGATTGGACGCACATTCAGCAACTGGACTACGAACAAATCCCTTTTAAATGCAAGGTATGTCACGAGTACAACCATTTTGCCAATCGCTGCTCTAAATTAGTTAATGTTGAACCTGCTCAATCTGAGGAACAATGGGAAACTGTTAAAAAAAGAAGATTGCCACTGCCCCGAAAGCAAACTCTGAAGCTGCTCTCCCCAAAGCTGCCCCTCCTAAATCTACCCCCTCATCAGCTCCTCCCAAAACTACCCCCTCAGCAGCTCCTCCCTCCTCCTCTTCCTTGGGCCCTCCCATCATTCCCACCCCGGGCTCGATCTCTAATTCTCCTTTGAAATCTTCAAACCCCTTTGGCGCCCTCTCCTTCCCTGAAAATGATCCCCTGATTTCCCTCGAAAATGATCCTCCCATCCCTTTTTCCCTTTCACAAACCTCCCCCTCCCATTCCCTTGAACCTCTCCCATCCCGATCAACCAGGAGCTCCTCGAAAGAGCATGGTGTCAATCAAGAATCTCAAAAAAAGGCCCTGGCAGGAAATCTGGCAAATAGCAAAGGGATGAAAACGCCCAAAAAGATATTGCCATGGGAACTCAAAATCCCATAGAAACTTATATATTGGGTCAAAACAACAAAGAAACAACACACAAGGAGCATGGGGGACGAGCATCTCTCCGAATCCCTCATACTCAATGATGAAAGTAATATCATGGAATTGCAGGGGACTGGGGCACCCCTCTAAAACTACTGCCCTGAAAGATCTAATAGATCATGAGAAGCCAGGAATTCTAATGATCCAAGAAACTAAACAAAGATTTCAAGAGATGAAAGGAATTATAGATCAGCTTAGACAGTATGATGGACATATATGTGAATCGAGAGGAGCTTCTGGTGGAATCACCACTATTTGGAACAAAAATGTATGGACATGCACATCCAATACAATCGGTCAATTTTGGATCAAAGTCACATTAGAGAAGAAAACAGAGCACAAACAAATAGTCATCTACAATATTTATTCACCGAACCATTTCAGAGATAAAGAGCAGTGTTGGGCCACTCTACAAGAAGACATTGATGCCGAAGACAACAGCAATATCATTCTTGGGGGAGATCTCAATCTTATATTACATTCCAATGAGAAAAGATGAGGTGTCTTTGCATATGATCCCTACATAGCAAAGCTGGAAGATATCATGCAAGAGTATGACTTAGTTGATGTCATTCCAAAAAACCGGAGATACACTTGGAATAATCGCAGGCTGGGCAAAGACAACATAATGGAGCGGCTTGATAGAATTCTGATAAATACTGCTCTCCTTTCTGAGTACTCCACAGCTTATGCTGCAATTCTTCCATATTTGGCATCCGACCACTACCCCACATGCCTTGTCCTTGAGACACACTGTCCTTTGGGGCCGTTGCCTTTTAAATACAGCGCCCTATGGCGCAACAATCCAATTGTGGACCAGATTGTTAAAGAAACCTGGCAGCATCACATAGAAGGATCTCTGGGGTTCATTTGGGAATGTAAATTGAAAAATACAAAACATGCCCTGAAGGACTGGGTGAAGCAGCGTTACAAAGAACCAAAAAAGGCCAAAACTGAAATAAAAAATAAATTGGAAGAAAATCACAGAAGAATAGAGGAGAATGGGCTCTCCCAAGAGGATAAAGCGCTAGAAGGCGATTTATATTATCAGTTGTACCATGTTAATAGAGAAGAAGAGCAAAAGTGGAGAATAAAGTCAAGACAGCTTTGGCTTCAAGGAGGGGATAAAAATTCTACATTCTTCCATAAGCAAGCAACTGTCAGGAAAGTTAGAAATAATGTCACCATGATCAATGATGAGGAAGGCCGTCCTCAAAAAACCCAAGAAGCTATCAAACAAACAGCCTCAGACTATTACAACTCTCTCTTAACAGAGATAAAGGAAACAGAGGATTATTCAGATCTCCTACAGCACTTGCCCAAAGGAATCAGTGAGGACATCAATACAAATTTGACCAAAGAAATTGATGAAGAAGAAATACAAAATGCCATTTGGGCGCTTCAGCCAGATAAAGCCCCAAGTCCAAATGGCTTCCCAATATGTTTCTATAGAACATACTGGGGAACAATTAAAAAAGATCTTGTCAAGATGCTAAGATGGGCTCAGCGCAATTGCAAAATAGGAGGGTTTACTAATGCCACCCATCTTCCCCTTATTACAAAAGAAAATCGACCTTTGTCCTTCTCTCGTTTACGACCCATATCTTTGTGCAACTCATCTTACAAAATCTTGACTAAAATCTTGGCCACGCGCCTTAAACCTCTCCTCCCCTCTCTCATTTCAGAAAATCAAGGGGGTTTTTTAGCCAATAGACAAATCTCAGACTCCATCCTTCTTGTCCAAGAGGCTATACATTCCAGTCAAGCAAGAAATGAGAAAGGCTTCATCTTAAAGTTAGACTTAGCCAATGCCTTTGACCGAGTCAGGCACTCCTTCCTTTTTGTTGTTTTAGAAAAAATGGGATTTGCCACATCCTTCATCGACCTTATTAAAGCCTGCATCACAGGCCCTTGGATCTCCCCTCTTATCAACGGTAGACCTGGACCCTCCTTCCAATCAACTCGAGGACTAAGACAAGGCTGTCCGCTTTCACCTTATCTTTTTATATTGATGGTTGAATCCTTCAGCAGAGCTCTGGTTTTCAACCATTGTATGGGCCTCATCGCCGGAATTAAATTTGATAATGGAGTCAAGAACATCAATCATTCTTAGTTTGCTGACGATACTCTTTTAATGGGGGGAGCCTCAAATATCATAGCAAGTCGTTTCAAAACTCTCCTAGATAAATACATGAGCTATTCAGGAGTTTTGATAAATTACCACAAGAGCTGTATATATGGGTGGAACGCCTCTGCACAAACTCTTCATAGCATTGCCAATACTTTTGGAGTTCCAAGTAAGTTGGACTGGGAGCATTTTACTTATTTGGGCATGACAATTAGTGCCGACAATCTGAAAGCAGCAGCCTGGGAAGTTATTATTGATAAGATGAAAAGGAAGGTGCAGCAATGGGGCACCTCTTGGCTTAATCCAGCAGGGCGCCTAATCCTTCTTAAAGCAGGTCTCTTTTCCCTACCCTTGTACTGCTTTACACTCCTGCAAGCTCCTGCCAGCTTTCATAACAAAGTGGATGCTCTCCTTCGTCACTTTCTTTGGCAAGGGGGGAGATCTGAAAAAAAATAAAATAAAATAAAATAAAAATAAAATAAAATAAAATAAAAAAATAAAAAAAATTAAATTAAATTAAATTAAAAATTAAAATAAATAAATAAATAAAAAATAAAATTATAATAAGTTGGAAGCAGGTAATTCAACCACACGAGAAAGGAGGGCTAGGAATCAGATCTTCTAAACTTCTAAACCTCGCCTTTGCTGGCAAACTTGTTTGGAGATTCATAACTGGCAAGAATGCTTGGTGGAAGATAGTGCTAGAAAATAAATATCTTGGCTTCCCAAGGAATCAACTTTTGGAACATGATATCCCTAACAGAGCATGCTCAAAAATCTAGAGGATGTGTAAGAAAGAAATACCATTTCTTGAACAAAATACTTCCAAAGTGCCCAAAGGCAGCAGTCACATTAGAATTGGGGATGATAAAATAATGGGGCAACAGCCCATAAGCAAATGGCCTGGTACACAGCAGATTCCAACCTTTCTTAACAGCACAGGGATACAAACTTTGGATCAGATCTCTTAGTGGGATGCCCACTCTCATACTTGGAAAGGTTGGACCTTCCCACGCATTCCTGCTGATATAGAAATCAGCCTCATCAATCTGCAAGACCATTTCCATGGCATAGCACCTTCAAAATGCTTTGTTGCTGATGATTTTCGATGGGATCCTTCAAGTACTATCTATACTATTAAAGTTGCCTACCATCATATTTGCAACATCGATTTTCCCATGTCTATTTGGGCGCAGTGGAGACTAGTATGGAAGGCGGAGTCTCTTCCAAAAATTAATTTTTTTCTATGGATCCTCCTAAGAGGGAAAGTCCTCACCTCTGAGAATCTTAAAAAGCGAGGAATAAATGGCCCATCTCGCTGCCCAAACTGTCAATCAGATGAAGAGACCAGTCAACATCTTTTCATAGACTGCCCCTTTGCCATAGCTTGCTGGAAGGAAGCTTTCCGAAGCCTCAATCTCCCTTGGGCGCCTAGCACTAGCATCTTTGAAGCACTGCAAATATGGAAAAAAAGCTATCCGTGGCAAAAAAAAACAAATAACATTGCACGAAGATTCTGGAATGCCTTGCCCTGTACTCTTCTATGGAACATTTGGTTGGCAAGAAACCGCATGGTCTTCAAAGATAAAGAAACCAGTGTCAGAAAGCTCTATAACAAAGCTTGGAGTCTCAATTTGTAAGCTCTATCCATGAAATGTCAAGGGCAATTAAACACGATGGATCTCCATGTTGAAGAAAGAAATTACATAGGGTATCTTCTAGACAGAAACAACATAGCACAAAGCAGAAGTAATACCAGTAGCAGAACCAACTCCAGGTATAGCTGGAAAATCGAGATGAAAGATGAGGAATTTTCACGATGGCTCAGGAACTGCAATACTCATTATATTTTTTTCGATGGCGCCTCCAAATCCAACCCAGGAATGGCTGGGGCTGGAGGAATCATTTGTAATGGTAATGGTGATGTTTTAAGTGAATATGAATGGGGACTGGGTAAGTTATCCAATAACAGAGCAGAAGCATTAGCTCTCTATCAAGGTCTGTTACAGCTCCAGAGACTTGGCATAAGCACAACAGTAATTATTAGAGACTCGGCCATTGTAATTAGCTTGATGGTCTGCAACAGAAAAGCCCCCAACTTGACTCTACAGCAAATTATAGAACGATCCCAAGCTCTTGATCAGCAGATGAAAGGAAACCTATTTTACCATGTTCTACGCTCCCTCGACAAAGACGTAGATGAATGGGCAAATAGAGCATGTCTTCATAATGTTGGAAACCTTCATTGTAACGGCTCTGATCAACAGTGTTACTTGCCATGAACAAAATTATACTCCTTTGCAGGCTCATCACACAGAGGATCTACGCCCTCGGACTCCGAAAACCCATGCCCATCTCTATAGCAAAGCCTCATAATACAGCTATAAATCTTTTTGAAACGATTCTCACGGATGTAATACCTGCAGAAACTTATTCTTACTTCCTCTGTGACTTTCCCTTAACTCTCGCGCCCCTTCCTGTTCATTACCTTTCTCGTGACCCAGCCATCATCCATCAAACGACCGCTCCTCATCCCCTCAAATTCTGTTTAAACCATGTGCGCCTCAATAAGTTATGCGGCTCTGTTTGCCCAGACAGTATTTGTCAATCAATGTTGCGGCTTTGTTTGCCCAGACATGACTTTTTTTTCCAGCATTAATGTTATGGTGTCAAATATTAGCCTGGCAAAAGCACAAAATTTGAAACGGATGGCAATTTTGAAGTTTTCAATGGGCGGCAAATTCATCACACACACAAAGATCAAACATGAATTGCAAATTTTGTTTTCTATTATTCCAGTTTGTAAGACTTTACACCAATTCTTCCTTTCTCATAGTGAAGGAAGTTGGATAAAAAAGGGAAATTGGCACCAATAATGTCTGTAATTGGCCCACCTCTCGCCAACATTACCATGTAAAGTTGGAGCTTCGTCTCCTATACCTCTTTTTTGAATATTAATCGGCACCCGAATTTGTGAAAAAAGAAAAGAAAGAGGAATAATTATCTTTTTTATTAAAATTCAATTGTTATTGTGGGGAGAGACGTTCTCAACCTAGTAAAGCAGAGATGTTGAATTTAATATTTAACATGTAGATTAAGTCAAATTAAATAAAATAGAAAGATTAATGTAATGTAATGTAAAATGATGTGCAATGCCTTAAAATCTACCATCACCATTAACGGATGCTCCCCCCAGGAAAGAGGACTTTCCCTTAACCGATTTCCTTTTCCCTCCTTGAACCTTCAGGATGGTCTCAGATACCTCGGGTTTAGATTGAAACCATTGGACTACCGCATTGCAAACTAGAGCTGGCTTATTTCCAAATTGGAAAAGCGCATAGGTATATGGCACTACAGGTGGTTATCTCGGGTGGGCCGGCTAACTCTTCTTAAATCTGTTTTGGAAGCCACCCTAGTGTATTGGATGTCTCTGGCTTGGATACCTCAGACCATTATTTCCCGCATTCAACAACTCTGCAGCAGATTTCTCTGGAACGGCAACAGAGAGGGTCGAACTTTTGCATGGGTTAAATGGGACAACATAGCCCTCCCCCAAAAATGGGGAGGATGGGGCATAAAAAATATGGACATATTTTCAAAAGCCCTTGTTGCAAAAATGGGATGGGCAATCATGAAAACCAAGAATATATAGACACATGTGGTCTATATGAAATATATTCGGCCAATGAACATATTTGATTGGATCTAGTTGCCAACTTGGAACTATCACAACATATCATCCATATGGAAAGCGGTCATCACATCCCTGCCTCATATCAGGAATGGTCTTTCTTGGAGAATCAGATCAGGGAATAAAGCTCGTATTGGCATAGATCCCTGGTCAGGCAGCGGGAATACACACTCACTCCCTCCGGATGTCATCAACCATTTGGCTGAACAAGGAATTCGTTATATTGCTCAGATAGCTGAGCCATAGACCGCGAATCTCTTTACACAAGGATGGAAATATGCAAACTAGCTCGATCTACCGGGGCATTTGCAACATGATTGGCAGATCTACACATCAGCGCTGGCAAAATGTCATATTCGCATTGGCACAGGGGACGATGAAATCATTTGGGCCCCAGCAAAATCCAGGATCTATACACCAAAGGATGGATACCTGCATATATACCTGGATCATCTCCCTCATAGACGAGAATGGTAGGGGCACCTCATTTGGAAGCTCCCAGCCCCTCCGCGCACCAGACTATTTGTGTGGTGTTCACTAAACAACATTGCTCCTACCATGGATAACCTTCTCAAACGATCCATTCATGGACCCACCTGGTGTACTCTCTGCATAAATGACTCTGAATCCATTGAACACCTTCTCCTTCATTGCAGATCCACTGTTGCGCTCTGGTCATCCATTATTCACGATCTAGGTTTCAATCTATCTTGGCAAGGCTTGAACTTAGAAGAGGCATGGCAGTCCTGGTGGAACTCTGCCTCTATAAACAAAGCTAGGAGCCTCCCTCTCCTCGTTTGTTGGGGCATATCGCTGGCCAGGAATCCATCTATATTAAATGATCAACCCCCAAACTGGCATTTGATTATGTCCAACATCTTATCTAGCTTCTCTTGCACTCTCGAAGATGACCCCCCCCAAGACCTCCTCGGAATATCATTCCTGAGACCATCAATTTCAATTTACCTTGGGCTTATTTCGATGGATCTCCACAACCAATGGGATGTGGGGGAGGTGCTCTTCTACACCTCTCTCATCAGCACTCCTCTAGAATCAAGATGGGTCTGGGATCCGGAACAAACAATTTTGCTAAGCTTATCACTCTTCGACATCTACTTCAATTTGCATTAGAGCATAACACTCTACACCTTCAAGTGTTTGGAGATTCAAAAATCATAATAAATTGGTTCAAAAATTTTACATCATGTCATGTACACACATTTCTTTCTATTTTGGAAGATATTTGGCGTTTGATAGATCAATTCTCATCTATCTCTTGGTCTCATATATACAGGGAACGCAACAGCATTTCTGAAAAGCTTTCCAAGGAGGCAGCGGTCCAACACAGGGAGCTCTGGTACATAGAGGAGCAGAATAACACACAACACTTCAGTTATTACCACCATCCATTCATAGAACAACCTGATATTGCAAAACAACATGTCTGATATAGACTAAATTTTGATAGTTTTTGACAGCTTTGAACGATGATATGGATATATCCGGTTTAAATATTGTAATTATTGTAATTATTCTACTTTAAGACTTTGATGTACACCCCAATGGGGAATTTTGAGGAACTAAATGTACGTGACAACAGTCACAACATGCATATGCTATGCATCTACAACATATAATTTTCAATCTTAATGAAAATTATGATTTTTCCTTGGGAAAAAAAAGGTCCCATGATTTCAATCTAAATGGGTGATGCTAATGTTGTCTTAGGGGTCTAATAGTTATAATCATTAGGAACAATGGCCATTAATTTTCAATGTCCTTTCATAATATTTTCCTTATAAGGGAAGGAAATTGAGCTTAGAGTTATCCAAGGGGAACCTATAAAAGAAATAATATCTAATGGCATGATAAAATCGCTAAAAATGGGATACCAAGGTGTAATTGCATAATTGTGTTCATGAAATGTTCAAACATTTATATCTCTTTATCCAGTGGATCTCCAAAATTTATCAAAAATCATTCAAAGGGATTTGGAGAGATGCATAAGGGTCTTCCACCTACTCTAGATCATGACCATGATATTAATTTTCAACCCTGAAGTGTACCACATAACATTAGGCCTTATAGGTATCCATATGCACATAAGAATGAGATTGAGCATATGGTTCAAGAAATATTAGAGACTAACATCATTCAACCTAGCCAAAGTGCTTTGTCTTCAGCGGTGGTGATTGTTATAAAAAATGATGGTTCATGGTGTATATGTCTATATTACAAAGAACTGAACAAAATGAAAATGAGAGATAAGTTTCATATTGCTGTCATTGATGAAGTATTAGATTAATTATATGGAGCAATTTTCTTCACTATGTTGGATCTTTGTTATGGATATCATTAAATCAAAGTGAGGCAAGAAGACATTCAAAAAACAACCTTTTGAGCACATGAAAGTCATTATGAGTTTTTGTTTGTGCCATTTGGACTTACAAATGCAGCTTCAATATTTCAAAGCTTTATGAATTATATTTTCAAACCCTTCTTAGAAATTTTTTATATTTTGATGACATACTAATCTACAAAAAATATTGGTAAGAGCACATACAACATTTTGACATGGTCTTAACACTATTGGAAGAGAAACACTTATATGAAAATCCTTCCAAGTGTGCCTTTGGGGTTCAAGAAGTGGAATATTTGGGTCATATTATATCCCACGAGGGTGTCAAAGTGGATCTTAACAAAATCAAAGCCATAAGGGAATGGCCAATCCCCAAGAGCTTGAAGAAAATCGAAGGATTTTTAGGATTGATAGGATATTACCACGAGTTTGTTAAGAATTATGGTCAAATACCAACACCTCTAACAAAAATATTGAATAAGGAAGCATTTTCTTAGACTAGTAACCAAGGATTTTGAAACGACACCTGACTTCAAAAAAACCTTCATTATGGAGTGTGATGCCTTAGATCATGGCATTGGTGGAGTTGGTATGCAAGAAGGGAGGCCCCTTTCATTTGAACTTAATGAAATTAAAGGAAATAGATTACTCAGACCTTTCTATGAAAAATAAATGTTTCCCATAGTACATGCAAGTAATAAATTATGTCCATGCCTAACAGGAAGACACATCAAGGTAAAATCTGATCAAGGTAGAACAAAGATTATATTCAGAAGGGAAACAAAAATATATTACAAATATGTTGGGTTATGACCATGAAATTATTTATAAAAAAGGAAAACAAAATATTGTGGTAGGTGCACTCTCAAGGAAAGATGAAGACACCAAGGGTTTATTATGTGTTATTTCAATTCCTCAATCTAAATGGGTAGAAGAAGCAATGATAGAATGGAAGCAAGATGAGAATGCATGCAAGATCATTCAAAAACTACAAGAGGAACGTGATGTAATAGAAAATATTATGTGGAAGAATGATTTGTTATGGTATCAAGATTTCTTATACTTATGTGATAATTTTCAACTCAAACAAAAGGTCCTTTTGGAATTACACACTTCTCTTATAGGAGGACATTCGTGGTTCTTGAATACATACTATAGGATGAAGAAATAATTCTTTTAGGGGAGATATTAAATAAGATGTGCAAAATTATGTGGTTGAATGTGTGTTATGCCCAAAAAACAAGGGAGATACATTCAAGACCCTAGGGCTAATTCAACCATTGGTCATACCAAGGCAGCGTTGGGAAGAAGTTTCGATGGATTTTATTGTTGCATTACCCAAATCGGAAGGAAAGAGTGTCATTATGGTAGTGGTAGATCAAATGAAAAAGTAATCCCATTTTTGCTTTGTTTCTTGTAGAAATTATATAACATATGCATTATATATCCAGATTCTCCTGATCTAACAATATTTATCTTCTTGCTAAATACATAATCCTTCCACTCTTAATTTTTTGTGGAAATTATAAACTCAATTGCAAACACATGAAGCAATAAAAACAATCGCACATAGAACAGTTGTTTAACGGGAAAGCCTGAAGCTAAAAACCCAAACTATCATATATTATGTATCATGGAGATCATGTAACAATCTCATACAAAGCTTAGTACATCAAGCTCTCAGTACAATCAATCGTCACACACTAACAAGAATAAATATGCATATCCATGCACTAATTTCTTGCCACCTGATAGCCTACCTCCACTGCGCAATCCCTGCTGAAGAATAGCTCTGAATGAATTCAAATTACCCTTGCCTTGACTGCGCAATCCTCATTGGCAACTCCAATGTGTGTGTGATGCAATCAATGCATCACTATAGTCATAACGGATAGTCCATCTCACCCTTTCACCTACCTCTCCACTGGGTCTCCACTGGAACTGACATGCACAGTAGTTAACTATTGTATTTGTTCAGTTGATTAATGATTTATTATTTGTGAATTAATTAACTAATTAATTCAGTCCACTCTCACTAGTGTATCATTCAGTTAGACTAGATACAACTAGCTCAACTGAGTTTAACTCCATTAACTGAGCTAAACTGAATAACAACTCCATGAACTACTCTTCCAAATCTGTCATAACTTTGCCACTTCAGTTCTAACTAAGTCCTCCATGCATGAACCACCAGTAAACCCTAGGAATTGCGTAATTCCTTCATCTCACTGATTTGCCAAATCTATATATTGAAATTAAGTGCTCCAAGAGAATAAGTTGATATTTAGAGTCTGATTATTATTAAGGGCTAATAATAATCGACACTTCTATTTTTAGATCAACGATCTATAAATAGACTTCGCCCAATCTTCTAAAAATAAAATTTCATCTATTTTTCCAACTTGACCAACCATCCACAAATAACATCCTGAAACTTATGAAATATGATCACCATGTCTAAAAATAGACATCGTCTCAAAATAGACTTGCACCTAAAAATAGCCTGCGGGCCCACTTAGTGAAGGTGACTGATTTTCACTAAGCTCATCATCTTGTTGAATCTCAACACTCCCTCTCAACAAGATAGGGATTATCCTTCACCCCAATCCTGCCTCTATGGTATTCAAATTTTCTCCTGGTGAGCGCCTTCATCAAAATATTTGCATCCTGATCTTCCATAGGAATGTACTGAAGCAACATGATCTTCCGCTGCACACAATCTCTGATATGATGATACCGGATATCAATATGTTTAGATCTATCATGAAACACAGGATTAATCGAGAATTTAATGCAACTCTGATTATCGCAATGTATCATTATAGGATCTAAATGTGAACCGAACAAACCGACCAGGATCTTCCTCATCCAGATAGCCTCACATGTAGCTTGACTTGCTGCCATGTATTCTGCTTCTGCTGAATTGAGTGCCACAGATCTTTATTTCCTGCTATACTAAGAAACTGTTGTAGATCCGATATTGAAAATCCCTCCTGATGTGCTCTTTCTGTCTGTTGGGCTGCTTGCCCAATCTGCATCAGTGAAGCCATGCAACTTCACCTCATCCGTCTGTCTGTACCGTAAGCCATACTCAGATGTGCCCCTGAGATACCTCAAGACATGCTTGCCTGCCTTCCAAAAGAGCTTGGTAGGCTTAACCATTGCTTGTGAAATTTGGTTCACTGCATAGCATATGTTCGGTCTTGTATTAACTAAATACATGAGTGAACCCACCAACTTTCAATAAACAGTGGAATCCACTACCTCTGCCGATGTAGCATCTTCTTTCCTCTAATTCCCTGGAAGAGGAGTGTTGATAGGCTTGCAACCTTGCATGTGAAACTTCTCCAATATCTCTCGGGCATACTTTCCTTGAGACACAAACGGTTCACCTTCCCGCTGCCATATTTCCAATCCAAGGAAATGATGAAGGAGGCCCAAATCCTTCATCTCGAACTCCTTTGCAAGATCTGCCTTGCATGAGTGTATCAACTGCTCATCACTCTTTAGTATTAAATCACCAACATAAAGAACAATGATTAAAATATTACCCTCCTCCACAATTTGATACAGGTTTGCATCCGCCTCACTCTTGGTGAAGCCAAGTCCAGTGAAATAGATGTCGATCCATGTGTACCAAGCACAAGGTGCTTGCTTCAGCCCATACAACACTCTTTTGAGCCTGCACACATGCGACTCACTGCTGAAGATCTCAAATCCTTAAGGTTTCTCAATGTACACCTCTTCCTCAATGATCCCATTAAGGAACGCAGTCTTCACATCCATATAATGAATGTGCCAACCCATCTGCGCCGAGAGAGCAAGGATGGTCCTTATGGAAGAATACCGTGTGACAGGTGCAAAGTTTTATTCATAATCAATCCCCTCGATCTATTAGAAGCCCTAGGAAACAAATCTTACCTTATACTTCTCAACGCTCCCATCAACAACTTGCTTTACCTTGTAGATCCATCTTGATCCTACAACTGATTTACCCGCCGGCCTTGGAACAATCTCCCAAGCACTGTTTCTGAAAATGGAATCATACTCCTCCACCATGGCATCTACCCATGTGGGCTCTTGCACTGCTTCTTCAAAAGAAGATGGCTCTGTCATGATACACTTGCTCATAAGAGCCATGTATAGAGTAAATCGGTCAGGTGATTGTCTCTGTCTGTGCTGTGATGTAGGGACTCCTACATTCTGTGCCGCATCAAGCTTCATTCTCTCAGCTTCTATGGTACGCTTTATGCCTTTTCTGATGTTTGGTTCTGCATGAGTGGACTCCTCCACTCCATGAATCTCCTCTTGTGGCTAATCCACATCTAGAGGCTCATCTTTGGGAACAAGAAGTTCCTCCTCTGCATGCAAGTGTAGCTCCCTCTCAAGCGACAACTTCATGGCTTTCACCTCATTGAATTTTATATCCCGTCGCACCACAGTCATCCGACTGTCTGGAAAATACACATGATAATTATGGGGCATCTCTGTGTACCCCACAAATATCCCAACTTCTACAGTCGACTCCAGCTTCTTCCTAGCGTCCTTTGTCACATGAATGTAAACAGATGAGCCAAAAATATTCAAATGAGAAATATTAGGCTTCTTACCAGTAAAAGCTTTTTCAGGTGTACTCATTCCAAGTACTCTACGAGGACAACGATTTTGCACATAAACCGCAGTGTTGCATGCTTCCGCCCACAAGTACATCGGTAAGCCCTGGTCATGCAGCATGGCTCGTGCAGCACCCACGATCGTTATGTTCTTTCTCTCCGCGACCCCATTCTGCTATGGGGTATGAGGCGCTATGAGTTCTCTTCGAATTCCTTCTTTGCTATAGAAGTATTTGAATTCGCCCGAGATATATTCACCACCATTATCGCTCCATAGAGAATTCACTTGCTTCCCCGACTCCTTCTCCACCAATTATTTAAACTCACAAAACTTTGAGAATGTTTCGCTCTTCTTCTGCATGAAGAAGATCCAGCATCTACGAGAATAGTCATCAACAAATATAACATAATACTTGTGTTTTGCTGTTGAAGCAACCGAGAAAGGTCCACACACGTCTGTGTGAATTCTCTCCAGGATCACCGAAGCATGGTTCTCCTTCTCATGAAAGGTGGTCTTCACAAACATACCCATAGTAAATCCCTTGCACTGATCTGACTGCGCAAGAGTACCCTTGGGAAGTCCAGTAGAAATCTGCTGCAAAATCTTCAAAGCGCCATGGTGAAGATTGCCTAATATCCTGTGCCATAATTCACCCTCATCCCAGCTCACCACTTCTTCTGCTTTGCCCACCATTGCAGTGCAGC
This sequence comes from Pinus albicaulis, assembly GCA_034641835.2. Taxonomy (NCBI): domain Eukaryota; kingdom Viridiplantae; phylum Streptophyta; class Pinopsida; order Pinales; family Pinaceae; genus Pinus; species Pinus albicaulis. The sequence goes on along the minus strand of CM076572.1, from coordinate 310,548,264 downwards.
CATCTACCTCCAACTTGTAGAGATTCTAAACTCGAATCCCTATATTCTTGGTTTGACCCGTTGTTTTATGTCGAAGGAAAGATTTTCCCTCACTGAAAACAACGCCATAATCTTTGTCTTCCAACATTGCGACTGAGACCAAGTTCTTCTTTAGACCTGGAACGTGCATAACTTCTTTCAAAAAAAATGGGTCACCTGAATCCCTCTCAAAGATAATGTTCCCAATGCCGGTTGCACTATATCGACCATCGTCGCCCATCTCTATATGCATTTGGAGGTCCTTCTCCTCCAGATCACTAAACAACTCCTTGTCTCCTGTCATATGGAAAGACGCACCACTATCAGGATACCAAACCGATCCCATAGCTCTTGAAACCAAGCATGCAATCATAGAGAAATCAAGTTCAAATTGTGAGGCTAAGGCCTCACCCGCTGCAACTCCAACAACCTTCTTGTTCTTCTTCTTCTGTGGGCAATTAGTGGCGAAATGCCCATGTTCGTGACAGTGAAAACACTTCACCTTGGAAAAATCTTGCTTCTTACCTTTAGCTTCGGATTTTTAAGGGAATTTATTCCCCTTCCCTTTCCTTACTTTGGTAGCCAAAGCGCAATTCTCTTCATCTTCATTCTTCGATGAAGAACCATCCCTGGTACTTCGCCTTATCTCCTCTTGCACAAGATTTGACCAAATTTGCTCCCATCCCGGCAGTTTCTCCCGTCCATTGACAGAGTCTTTGTAGCTATGAAAACTCTTTGGAAGCCCAAGGAGAGCCAAGCTCACCAAGTCTTCATCATCAACAGTAATCCCCACACTTCCCAGTTCGTCCTTACAGTGGAAAAACTTCGTGAGATATTTTGGAATAATGTCGCCCTTCTCCATTTTTATTTTTCTGAGCTTATCTTTAAGCGCCAACTTCCTCTGGTCGCTTCTGCTTTGGAAAAAATTTGTCAAAGCCTTCCACATTGCAAATGGAGTGGTTTTCCCGTGAAGGCTAGACACAATATGGTCCTTCACACCTTCCAATAGAATTCTTCTTGTCTTTGTTACCTTCTTTTGCCATGCGTCAAGTCCTGCAACATCACTAGAATCCGGCTTAGGAACATCGCTATCGATGAACTCCTCCAATCCATTATCCTCCAGCATCGCCTCCATCCTATCCTTCCAGGCTATGTAATTTGAGCTGCCCTCAAGGGCATACTCCAATCGCAACCCATTGAAAGACATTTCAATGTATACTCAACTGTCGCACCAAGAATTTTCTGCAGCAAATTCGAATTGTCCACTAGCACAAACTCAAAAATTCTTCACAACTGCAATCTTCAAGAATTAACACTGCTCTGATACCATGTAGAAATTATATAACATATGAATTATATATCCAGATTCTCCTGATCTAACAATATTTATCTTCTTGCTAAATACAGAATCCTTCCACTGTTAATCTTTTGCAGAAATTATAAACTCAATTGCAAACACATGAAGCAATAAAAACAATCGCATATAACACAGTTGTTTAACGGGAAAACCTGAAGCTAAAAAACGCAACTATCATATATTATGTATCATGGAGATCATGTAACAATCTCATACAAAACTTAGTACATCAAGCTCTCAGTACAATCAATCGTCACACACTAACAAGAAGAAATCTGCAAATCCATGCACTGATTTCTTGCCACCTGATAGCCTGCCTCCACTGCGCAATCCCTAGTGAAGAATAGCTCTGAATGAATTCGAATTTCCCTTGCCTTGACTGCACAATCCTCATTGGCAACTCCAATGTGTGTGTGATGCAATCAATGCATCACTATAGTCACAACGGATGGTCCATCTCACCCTTTCACCTACCTCTTCATTGGGTCTCCACTGGAATTGACATGCACTGTAGTTAACTGTTGTATTTGTTCAGTTGATTAATGAGTTATTATTTGTGAATTAATTAACTACTTAATTCACTCCACTCTCACTAGTGTATCATTCAGTTAGACTAGATACAACTAGCTCAACTGAGTTTAACTCCATTAACTGAGTTAAACTGAATAACAACTCCATGAACTACTCTTCCAACTCTGTCATAACTTTGCCACTTCAGTTCTAACTAAGTCCTCCATGCATGAACCACCAGTAAACCCTAGGAATTGCGTAATTCCTTCAGCCCATTGATTTTCCAAATCTATATACTAAAATTAAGTGCTCCAAGAGAATAAGTTGATATTTAGAGTCTGATTATTATTAAGGGCTAATAATAATCAACACTTCTATTTTTAGATTAGCAATCTATAAATAGACTTTGCCCAATCTTCTAAAAATAGAGTTTCATCTATTTTTCCAACTTGACCAACCATCCACAAATAGCATTCTGCAACTTCTGAAATATGATCACCATGTCTAAAAATAAACATAGTCTAAAAATAGACTTGCACCTAAAAATAGCCTGCGAGCCCACTTAGTGAAGGTGACTGATTTTCACTATGCCCATCATCTTGTTGAATCTCAACATTTCATATCCTTTTAAATAATGGTAGAAGCATTCATGGAAATAGTCCCAAAACTACATGGAATGCCAAAGATTATTGTAAGTGACAGAGATCCAATATTCCCTGGAAAATTTTGGACTAAATTATTTTCTTGTTTGGGTACTAAATTGGTTCATAACTCATCCTACCATCCCCAATATAAATAGACATAAAAGATTTGTCGCCCTTGGTAGAATGGTGGTACAACATATCCTTCCATAATTCATAAAAAATGTCACCATTTATGGCACTTTATGGATATAATCCTCCATCCATCACATCACCCTTGAAAGGGAATATAAAGGCTCAACCAAAGAGGACCACATGTGACACCAACAAGAGGTTCTTAAACTATGGAAGGACAACTGGTTATAGGGCTCTTTCATTATGCGCTCAAATATGTGTTTACATGGATTTTAAGTGCTCAAAATGGAAAAATAATGTCTCCAATGGCTCCATAATTGTCAAAAACCCCTAGTTAGGCTCTTTCTGCACTCAATTTGGTAAAAAGCCGAATAATTTGTGCTCTGGTGAAAATTTGTTGCTAGTTGATCTACAAATCGCACCCACCTGCACATCATCCTACAATTTCCGCCATTTCTGGCACCGCTAGGCGACAAATTTGCCCCACGCCAGAAATATTCGTGTTGTATTGGGTGCATTTTGTCACCTGGTTTAAATACGTAGTTACCCCCATGAGCGGACAAATTAGGGCCACGTGGCGCAACTATCGCCGTATGATCCAGCCGGTTTGAATTAATGTGCCAACGATTGAACACTATGCAACTATGGTTTAGATGGCGGAATTATGGTTCTAGTTTGAATTATTGTGCCATACCATAACTCCAACCACAACCGCGAACCATGGTATGCATTGTGGTAGGGTTTCAAAACCCACCAAAACTTTAAACCATAACCTCGACTCCGTTTGAATCGTAGTAATGAACGGTGGTTTTGCTTGTGGGTTCCAACTGCATGTTGAACTATGGCTGGTTGATGTATTAATTGTGGCTTGGGGTCGAGATTAGGACCCAACCTGTGGCGCCTCGACTTGTGGTCTCGTGGGTTGGGGTGACCAGGAACCACGGCCTAACCCTGGCCTCATCCCCCAATCACAATTCACAAAAGCTTTAAAAAGTACTTTGCCACCATATATGTTAAGTAACACCCATGGCGGAGCGGTAAGGCTTCGTGTTGCTACTCTGCAGGTCGGTAATTCGAATATCTAGGAGGTTTGTTTGGCCGATAACAAAATTTTACACCACTATGAGGAGGCCATGTGGTGGCCAAACATTGGGCCACATGGCCTCCATTCATTGGTCCACTTCAAAATACCAACAACCAATCAAAATGAAGTAGAAATCGACTAATCAAAATGAAGTAGAAATCGACCAATCAAAGGAGGACACTTGGCGAAAAATCGTTGGTCTTGAAAATACAATTAGCCTGCCTAGCTACCCTGCCCAGTCAGCGTACCTGGCCAACCTGCAAACTTTTTTTTGTTGTTTATGAAAACAGTCAGAATGCGATATCGGGATCTTACAATATCGGTTTTTAGTGATTCAAGTTGCATTGGATTCAGTGCAATGAATTTTGAGCACTTTACTGATCCCCTGGATCACTCCTCCCCACTAGAAGCTTTTGGACCTCCAAAATATCATTTTCATTCAACAAACAAATGAGGGTACAATTCCCTCACCCTTCCAATCTCAATACATTTGGATTTTTTTGGATTTGTCCCTTTGAGCCCCACACGAAGGTACTCTATATTCCCTTGTTTTGAAGTCCTTGTTTTCCTGTCAAGGATAGTGTCTTGCTGGAATTTTTCAAGATATTCAGGAAAGAAATATTCAGTCGAAGGAATCTGAACATTCTCTCCTTGATCTTCAATCAAAGGAGGCTCATACAATATCAAATTCCCAACATTAACAAATGCATAGATTTGCATATATGAAGATAAATCTAACCTGAAGGCATTATTACCAATATTTTCCAAAATCTTGAATGGACCATATCAAATTGGTTTCAGTTTTTTACCTTCTCCTTAGAGTCTTTCTTTACTAATGTGAAGCCAAAATTCATCTCCCACTTAGAAACTGTGATCCACACGATGCTTATCATGTCTTGTCTTGTACTTGGCTTGACTATTTTCCCATTGTTCTTGAAATGTCTGATGCATTAATTGAACTTGTTCAATGAACATTTTGGCCTTATATATGTCACTATGTCTATCAATAGAAACATCTTTCTCACAGATACAATCTAAAGGATATTTTGGTAAGTAGCCCAAGCATGCCTCAAATGGCGATGTTTGAGTCGATGAATACTTAGCCCGGTTGTAAGCATGTTGAATATAGTGTGCAAATGTTCATCCTACAACTTAGGATGCTTGCTGCAATAACCATGAAGAAGATGTATCATCGTTTTGTTCAAAACTTCGGTTTGGTTATCTCTTTGTGGATGGAATGTTGTGCTCTTTTTCAATTTGTTGTCCATGAGTCCCCACAAGCTTGACCAAATGTTACCGGCAAGAATATTTATCACTAACAATGGATGTGGCCAACCCAAAATGTACCCATACATTCTGAAAGAAAAACAGTGCAGTCTGTTCAGATGTAACCTGCTTTTTACAAGGAATCAAAATACACATTTTGTTGAACATGTCAACAACTACATAAAGATAATCATGACCTCTCCTAGACATAGGTAGACCTCCTACAAAATCCATAGAAAAACTTTCCCATGGACAGGAAGCTACTGGAAGTGGAGTATACAATCCAACCTTTCTATTGCTAGACTTACTGAAATCACATAAAGAGCATCCTCTTACAAATCGTGACACACTTTCAAGCATACGAGGCTAGTAACAATAGCTCTGTATTGTGCCACTGTCTTACCTACACCGAAATGGCCAACAATAATAGAAGTATGCACTTCCCTTATGATGTTGACTCTCTCTCCATGTGGAATACATAGCTTGCCAAGATGATACAACAAGTTATCATGCACACGAACATATAATTACTCTACTTGGTTACCTTGAGACACAAAGTCACATATAAATTCTTTAAATCATTATTTAAAGCATATATCTCAACATATCTCTCATGCATGACAAAAACAGGCTTAAAAATAATTGATGTTGTTATCACCCAAAAATTCTTAAAAATCATTGTATACCCTCTGCTCTTGGTCATGATTTCAAGGAGGTCTAAGATAGGTTTTGAGTCCTTTCATGATTGAAAGGGTAAGTGATAGGCTTAGAGTCTCAAAAATGTCATCTTTCATTTCCAAATGAATTTTAGAAGTCTTATTCCATGGTTTAAAGATCCCATCATCCATTTAGAAGTTTTAAAAGGTCAGTTTTCATTTTAAAATAAAGTCCTTTAGGTTCACTTCATGGTCAAATAGGTCATATTTTTCATTTAGGGGTCATGACATGAATTTTTGGGTTAAATTTTTGCAATCATATAGGAATCTGTGTATTCGTAGCACAGCTAGTTCAAAAAAGGTGATGTGTGCTACAAAAACAAGCTGTTTTCGTAGCGCACTATGAGGCAAAAACCCTGTTTTTCTGTTTTTAGTAGTCAACTTCCAAGGGGGTTCCTGAGCAACTGAAAACTCATTTTTGAAAACTGAAAGCGGTTTTTCTTCTTAACATACTTAGATACAAAAACCTCTTTCATTTTCTTCAAATTCATTATGATATGGGAGAAATTTATGACTCAACTTGTGTTACGAAATTGCTAAAAGTCATTGAGAGAAACACTATGCTTTCTGGTTTTAGTAGTTCACTTCAAAATCAGTTTCTGGCCACAAGCAAAGGTCTTTTGGAATTCTGAAGGAGGTTTCTCTTCATAATATCCCCAGCTACAATAAAATATCTCACTTTTCTCACAAGTGCTACCAGTTGAGAGATACAAGGATTTCTTTGAAGCCATATTTTCAGAAATCATAATTTTCCAGTTTTACACAGGTTGTTGAAAGACATTTTCTAGGCAGTAGGATAGGTATTTCAAAAAACCAAGAGAGGTTTTTGTTAAATAAAAATTGGTCTCCAAAAGCCTCCTTCAGTTATTCAAATGCATTATGGGTGAGAATATAAAAACTTTGTCTCAACATCTATTTTTCAAATGAAAAAGTGCAAAAAATGATATATCTTTGAAACAGTTTTGTCATGAAGATACAGATCATTTTTGAAGGAGAACATCCAGTAAATCCATTTGATGTTGATATACATCCTTAAAAAATCTTAAATATCCTCAAAACTGTATATTTTTGGGAAAAAACTATGATAAAGGAGCATACACAGCAGTTTCGTAGCGCGCTACGAAATTACTGAAGGTGAAGTTTTGGCATGTTTTGCATGTAATTGGGAGGTAAGGACTGTTGGTTTTCAGATTTTGATATTACTGGTGGAAATATCAAGGTCGCAAATGAATTTTCAGATTGAAAAGCAGGAGAAATAATGGTCAAATGAATTACTTTTACAATGGTATAAAAACTGCGCCACGAAAATAGGCTATTTTCGTAGCGCAGTCAAATTTTATCTTCTTTTCATTTTTTCGAAGGTTTCTTTTTGCACAGGTGGAAGGTTGAGGTGTATATGGAATGTTAACACATGTTACATATACAAAAAAATCATCAAGGCTAGCAAAGCTATTCGAAGACAAGCATGGAGGTTAAGGCTAAAAATCAGGAAACTCTATCTCCTGGTTTTTAGGACAGTTAGGTCATGAATCAGCAGGGTTTATAACAAGACTAAAGGCAACATCCAAATTCGACCTCATAAGGTTGCAGCTGTCAAAGGAAGCATTAAAGTTTATATAAGGTTGTTGCAAGCATATTTAGGAGTTTCACTCCTATTTGGATTAGGACTCTTCAAAGACTGTTTGCTTGTCATTTTGTAATTAAAAGTCTGTTTTATGGTTAGATTAGGTGTCATGGATGGGAATTCGAATTCTCCAAGTGGTGGATCATGGACTCCAAGAAATGTAAAGACTCTATATGAAGCATGAGGTCGAATTCCTCAAGTTTGGCATTTTCATTAGCAAAGTAGTTGTGTTATTGTATGTTACTGGATATTTTCAACTTAATACAGAGATCAGTTTTACTACTCAAGATTCACAAGGGGTTTATGTGTTTGATATTACTATGGCCTTTTTCAATTATCTATTTGCAGTGGTATGAGCATTTGTTACTTAGAATTCATTGAATAATGCTCTAACTTCCTTCACATGCTTTTAGACTGTGCTTATTCACTGTGTTACTGTTTTCACTTATAAACCTAGACTCCAAGTGCCTTGATTTCCATGTTTGACATATCATGATGTTTTGTTGAAGACTACTATGAATCCATAGCCTAATAGATGTTTGATAATATTTGATTCAACCAGTTATACATTTTATCCTTTTATTCCTAGAGTTAGCCATCTAATCATTAATCAAAAATCTTAAACCTATTGAGAGAGCCCTCTCAAGTTGAGGAGGCTAAGCCTCAGCCAAAATATTGGTTTGAAAGAGTTACTCAGAGTCTACTCGATCAGCAGCTTATAAGGGTCAGAATTTGTGATAACATTTTGGTGTGTCTGCCAGGAGCCTGAAGATTATTCATTCCTGAAATCAAGAAGCTGAACTTCTGAAGGTAGCAGGTGCTCAGAATTTATTTGAGGCTGCATAACTACCTTGGCGACTCCATTGTTGAAGAATTCAAAATTCATAGATTCATGGTGATTCCACTGGAGTTATGAAGAACTCAGATGCTGCCATTTTTATTTCAAGGTATGCATGCATAAATTTTTCAGGAATTCATGGTTTCCCAAATCATTTTCCCAAGGATACATATTTTTTAAGGAATGGTCCAAAATTTAGTGGAGAAGATTTGATTTTAACTTTGAAGCATATATCAGATTTATGTGATTTTACCGAGCTTCTTAGAGTCAAACATGAAGATGTTTGCATTATGTTGTTCTATGATTCATTTCAAGGGAAATGTAAACAGTGAATTGAAATTTTTCCTGCCAGATCTATTAAGTCATTTGCAGACTTTTGGCTTATGTTTTTGGAGGAATGGATAGACATAACAGAGTTGGTGGCAAACTCTCCTTCAATTCAAGGTTTCAAACAATGGAATGATGATCATATTAATGAAGAAACAGATGAAATTTTTTCTTTGTCCTTGTCTTCTTATCTAAAATCATTTGAGTGCAAGACAGAAGATAAGATGAAATTTTTGGATGAAGTTGCTAAGAGGCTTACAAGGTCAAATTCAATCATATAGTATTCATGATCATGATCATTCTTTTTGAAAGCTTTCTATGATAGAACACAAAGAGAGAGTGTTTCTACCTTTCTCCTTTTAGATTGAGGAAGAATGCATTGTTTTTGAAAATCAGTTTGAAAAGCAGCTTGAGAGCACACAACTAATGTCTTATCTGGTTGATCAAAGCATGTATGTGTGGTCCAAAGTCTTACAATGTCATGAGAAGTTTCAAACAGATTATGTCTTCTATGGTTCTATAAATGATTACATGGAAAAGATTTACTGTTTAGATTTCCAGTTATATTTTCATCTTGAAGATCAGATATATCTCATGTTGCCTCGGTTATTTCAGTATCATGTTTATTTTTGCTTCAAGCACAGTCAAGAGATTCAAGTGTCAGATCAGATCAATGACTGGCTTCATTGGAAGTTTCATGTTCCTTGAGCTACAAAGGGAGATTTCAGCTGATATGGTAGGTAGGTAGGAATGTGCAAATAAGCTCAAGGTAGGTTAGCTGAGCATTTTTAGTAGGTACGGTTTGAGTGCTTCTTGCAGAGACAATCAAACTTGAGCCCGAGGTGAAGACCATAAAAGTTTGAAGCAGATTGGGCAGAATTTCAGAGTTTTATTTTAAAGAATGGATAGCAGCACTGGAGCTACCGATTCTTAGTGTACCACAGGGGCACACTATCCCAAGTGGAGCCACTGTTATCACCCAAGAATTCTCAAAACATCATTGTGTCAACTCTGCTTTTGGTCATGATTTCAAGGAGGTCTAAGATAGGTTTTGAGTCATTTCATGATTGAAAGGGTGTGTGATAGGCTTAGAGTCTAAAAAATGTCATATTTAATTTCCAAACGAAGTTTAGAAGTCTTATACCATAGTTTCAAGATCCCATCATCCTTTTAGAAGTTTTAAAAGGTCAGTTTTAATTTTCAAATAAAGTCCTTCAAGTTCATTTCATGGTCAAATAGGTCATATTTTCATTTAGGGGTCATGCCATGAAGTTTTGGGTTAAATTTTTGCAATCATAGAGGAATCTGCGTTTTCGTAGCGCAACTAGTTCAAAAAAGGTGATTTGCGCTACGAAAACAAGCTGTTTTCGTAGCGCACTATGAGGTAAAAACCCTGTTTTTATGTTTTTAGTAGTAAACTTCCAAGGGGGTCCCTGAACAAATAAAAAATCATTTTTGAAAACTAAAATAGGTTTTCCTTCCTAACATAATTAACTACAAACACCTCTTTCATTTTATTGAGTCACCTTGCGCTACGAAACTGCTAAAAGTCATTAAGAGAAAAACTCTGCTTTCTGGTTTTAGTAGTTCACTTCAAGATTAGTTTCTGGCCACAAGCAAAGGTCTTTTGGAATTCTAAAGGATATATCTCTTCATAAAATATCCAAATACAATAACCTATCTCACTTTTCTCACAAGTGTTACCAGTTGGGAGATACAAGGATTTCTTTGAAGCCATATTTTTCAGAAATCAGAATTTTCCAGTTTTACACAGCTTGTTCAAAGACAGTTTCTGGGCAGTAGGAGAGGTATTTCAAAAAACCAAGAGAGGTTTTTGTTCAAGACAAATTGGTGTCCAAAATCCTCCTTCAGTCTTGCAAAATGCGTTTTGGGTGAGAATATAAAAGATCTGTCTCAACATCTATTTTTCAGATGAAAAAGTGCAAAAAATGATAAATCTTTGAAACAGTTTTGTCATGAAGATAAAGATCATTTTTGAAGGATAACATCCAGTAAAGTCATTTGATGTTGATATAAATCCTTAAAAAATCTTAAATATGCTCAAAAATGTAGATTTTTTGGAAAAAAACTGTGTTAAAGGAGCACACACAGCAGTTTCGTAGCGCGCTACCAAACTGCTGAAGGTGAAGTTTTGGCATGTTTTGCATGTAATTGGGAGGTAAGGACTACTGGTTTTCATATTTTGATATTATTGGTGGAAAGATCAAGGTCACAAATGAAGGTTCAAATTGAAAATCAGGAGAAATAATGGTCAAAGGAATTACTTTTACAGTGGTATAAAAATTGCGCTACGAAAACACGTTATTTTCGTAGCACAGTCATATTTCATGACCTTTTCATTTTTTCGAAGGTTTCTTTTTGCACAGGTGGAAGATTGAGGTGTTTATGGAATGTTAACACATGTTACATATACGAAACATTCATCAAGGCTAGCAAAGCTGTTTGAAGACAAGCAAGGAGGTTAAGGGCTAAAAATCAGGAAACTTTGTCTCCTGGTTTTTAGGACAGTTAGGTCATGAATCAACAGGGTTTATAACAAGACTAAAGGCATCATCCAAATTTGACCTCATGAGGTTGCAGCTGTCAAATAAAGCATTAAAGTTTAGATAAGGTTGTTGCAAGCATATTTAGGAGTTTCACTCTTATTTGGATTAGGACTCTTCAAAGACTGTTTACTTGTCATTTTGTAATTAAAAGTTTGTTTTATGGTTAGATAAGGTGTCATGGATGGGAATTCGAATTCTCCTAGTCATGGATCATGGAATCCAAGAAATGTAAAGACTCTATATGAAGCATGAGTTCGAATTCCTCAAGGTTGGAATTTTCATTAGCAAAGCAGTTGTGTTATTGTATGTACTGGATATTTTCAACTTAATATAGAGATCAGTTTTACTACTCAAGATTCACAAGCGGTTTATGTGTTTGATATTACTATGGACTTTTTAAATTATCAATTTGCAGTGGTATGAGCATGTGTTACTTAGAATTCATTGAATTATTCTCTAACTTCCTTCACATGCTTGTAGATTGTGCTTATTCACTGTGTTATTGTTTTCACTTATAAACCTAGACTCCAAGTGCCTTGATTTCCATGTTTGACAGATCATGATGTTTTGTTGAAGAATACTCTGACTCTGTAGCCCAATAGATGTTTGTTAATCTTTGATTCAACCAATTATACATTTTATGCTTTTATTCCTAGAGTTAGCCATCTAATCATTAATCAAAAATCTTTAACTTATTAAGAGAGCCCTCTCAGGTTGAGGAGGCTAAGCCTCAGCCAAAAGATTGGTTTGATAGAGTTACTCAGAGTCTACCTGATTAGCAGCCTATCAGGGTCAGATTTTATGATAACATTTTGGTGCGTCTGCCGGGAGCCTGAAGATTATTCTTTCTCGAAATCAAGAAGCTGAAATTCTGAAGGTAGTAGGAGCTCAGAATCTATTCAAGGCTGCAGAACTACCTTGGCGAATCCATTGTTGAAGAATTCAAAATTCATAGATTCATGGTGATTTCACTGGAGTTATGAAGAACTCAGATGTTTCCATTCTTATTTCAAGGTATGCATGCATAATTTTTTCAGGAATTCATGGTTTCCCAAATCATTTTCCCAAGGATACATATTTTTTAAGGAATGGTCCAAAATTCAATGGAGAAGATTTGAGTTTAACTTTGAAGAATATATCAAATTTCTGTGATTTTACCGAGCTTCTTAGAGTCAAACATGAAGATGTTTGCATTATGTTGTTCTATGATTCATTTCAAGGGAAATGTAAACAGTGGATTGAAAGTTTTCCTGTCAGATCTATTAAGTCATTTGCAAAATTTTGGCTTATGTTTTTGGAGGAATGGATAGACAGAACAGAGTTGGTGGCAAACTCTCCTTCAATTCAAGGTTTCAAACAATGGAATGATGATCATATTAATGAAGAAATAGATGAAAATTTTTCTTTGTCCTTGTCTTCTTATCTAAAATCATTTGAGTGCAAGACAAAAGATAAGATGAAATTTTTAGATGAAGTTGCTAAGAACATTGAGAAAGAAATTGAAGGCTTACAAGGTCAAATTCAATCATATAGTATTCATGATCATGATCATTCTTTTCAAAAGCTTTCTATGACAGAACACAAAGAGAGAGTGTTTCTACCTTTCTCCTTTGAGATTGAGGAAGAATGCACTGTTTTTGAAAATCAGTTTGAGAGCACACAACTAATGTCCTATTTGGTTGATCAAAGCATGTATGTGTGGTCCAAAGTCTTAGAATGTCATGAGAAGTTTTAAATAGATTATGTATTCTATGGTTCTATAACTGATTACATGGAAAATATTTACTGTTTAGATTTCCAGTTATATTTTCATCTTGAAGATCAGATATATCTTATGTTGCCTCGGTTATTTCAGTATCATGTTTATTTTTGCTTCAAGCATAGTCAAGAGATTCAAGTGTCATATCAGATCAATGACTTGCTTCATTGGAAGTTTCATGTTCCTTGAGCTATAAAGGGAGATTGCAGCTGATAGGGTAGGTAGGTAGGAATGTGCAAATAAGCTCAAGGTAGGTTGACTGAACATTTTTAGTAGGTACAGTTTGAGTGCTTCTTGCAGAGACCATCAAGCTTGAGCCCGAGGTAAATACCATAAAATTTTGAAGTAGATTGGGAAGAATTTGAGAGTTTTATTTTAAAGAATGGATAGCAGCACTGGAGCTACCGATTCTTAGTGTACCATCGGGGCACACTATCCCAAGTGGAGCCACTGTTATCACCCAAAAAATCTCAAAACATCATTGTGTCAACTCTGCTTTTGGTCATGATTCAAGGAGGTCTAAGATAGGTTTTGAGTCATTTCATGATTGAAAGGGTAAGTGATAGGCTTAGAGTCTCAAAAAATGTCATCTTTCATTTCCAAATGAATTTTAGAAGTCTTATACCATGGTTTAAAGATCCCATCATCCATTTAGAATTTTTAAAAGGTCAGTTTTCATTTTCAAATAAAGTCCTTTTGGTTCACTTCATGGTCAAATAGGTCATATTTTTCATTTAGGGGTCATGCCATGAAGTTTTGGGTTAAATTTTTGCAATCATAAAGGAATTCACGTTTTTGTAGCACAACTTAATCAAAAAAGGTGATTTGCGCTACGAAAACAAGTTGTTTTCGTAGCGCACTATGAGGCAAAAACCTTATTTTTCTGTTTTTAGTAGTCAACTTCCAAGGGGGTCCCTGAGCAACTGAAAACTCATTTTTGAAAACTGAAAGAGGTTTTTCTTCCTAACATACTTAACTACAAAAATTTCTTTCAGTTTCTTCAAATTCATTATGAGGTGGGAGAAATTGATGACTCAACTTGTGCTACGAAACTGCTGAAAGTCATTGAGAGAAAAACTCTGCTTTCTGGTTTTAGTAGTTCACTTCAAGATCAGTTTCTGGAAACAAGAAAAGGTATTTTGGAATTATGAAGGAGGTTTCTCTTCATAAAATCTCTAGATACAATAAACTATCTCACTTTTCTCACAAGTGTTACCAATTGGGAGATACAAGGATTTCTTTGAAGCCATATTTTTAGAAATAAGAATTTTCTAGTTTTACACAGGTTGTTCAAAGACAATTTCTGGGCAATAGGAGAGGTATTTCAAAAATCAAGAGAGGTTTTTGTTCAAGACAAATTGGTCTCAAAAATCCTCCTTCAATTTTGCAAAATACATTATGGGTGCGAAGATAAAAGCTTTGTCACAACATCTATTTTTCAAATGAAAAAGTGCAAAAAATGATAAATCTTTGAAACAGTTTTGTCATGAAGATAAAGATCATTTTTGAAGGAGAACATCTAGTAAAGCCAATTGATGTTGATATACATCCTTAAATAATCTTAAATATCCTCAAAATTGTAGATTTTTTTGAAAAAACTGTGTTAAAGGAGCATACACAATAGTTTCGTAGCGTGCAACGAAACTGCTGAAGGTGAAGTTTTGGCATGTTTTGCATGTAATTGGGAGGTAAGGACTGCTGGTTTTTAGATTTTGATATTACTGGTGGAAAGATAAAGGTCACAAATGAAGTTTCAGATTGAAAATCAGGAGAAAGAATGGTCAAAGGAAGTACTTTTACAGTGGTATAAAAAATTGCGCTACAAAAACAAGCTATTTTCGTAGCGCAGCAACATTTCATCTCCTTTTCATTTTTTTGAAGGTTTCTTTTTGCACAGGTGGAAGGTTGAGGTTTTTATGGAATGTTAACACATGTTACATATACAAAACAGTCATCAAGGCTAGCAAATCTATTCGAAGACAAGCATGGAGGTTAAGGGCTAAAAATCATGAAACTCTGTCTCCTGGTTTTTAGGACAATTAGGTCATCAATCAGCAGGGTTTACAACAAGACTAAAGGCATCATCCAAATTCGACCTCATGAGGTTGCAGCTGTCGAAGGAAGCATTAAAGTTTAGATAAATTTGTTGCAAGAATATTTAGGAGTTTCACTCCTATTTGGATTAGGACTCTTCAAAGGCTGTTTACTTGTCATTTTGTAATTACAAGTCCATTTTATGGTTAGATTAGGTGTCATGGATGGGAATTCGAATTCTCCTAGTCATGGATCATGGAATCCAAGAAATGTAAAGACTCTATATGAAACATGAGGTCGAATTCCTCAAGGTTGGCATTCTAATTAGCAAAGTAGTTGTGTTATTGGATATTTTCAACTTAATATAAAGATCAGTTTTACTACTCAAGATTCACAAGCGGTTTATGTGTTTGATATTACTATGGCCTTTTTCAATTATCTATTTGCAGTGGTATGAGCATCTGTTACTTAGAATTCATTGAATAATGCTCTAACTTCCTTCACATGCTTGTAGACTGTGCTTATTCACTGTGTTACTATTTTCACTTATAAACCTAGACTCCAAGTGCCTTGATTTCCATGTTTGACAGGTCATGATGTTTTGTTGAAGACTACTCTGACTCCATAGCCCAATAGATGTTTGCTAATATTTGATTCAACCAGTTGTACATTTTATCCTTTTATTCCTAGAGTTATCCATCTAATCATTAATCAAAAATCTTAAACCTATTGAGAGAGCCCTCTCAGGTTGAGGAGGCTAAGCCTCAGCCAAAAGATTGGTTTGAAAGAGTTACTCAGAGTCTACTTGATCAGCTGCCTATCAGGGTCAGATTTTGTGATAACATTTTGGTGCGTCTGCCTAGAGACTGAAGATTATTCATTCCCGAAATCAAGAAGCCGAACTTTTGAAGGTAGCAGGAGCTCAGAATCTGTTCGAGGCTGTAGAAATACCTTGGAGACTCCATTGTTGAAGAATTCAAAATTCATAGATTCATGGTGATTCCATTGGAGTTATGAAGAACTCTAATGCTGCCATTATTATTTCAATGTATGCATGCATAAATTTTTCAGGAATTCATGGTTTCCTAAATCATTTTCCCAAGAATGCATATTTTTTAAGGAATGGCCCAAAATTCAATGGAGAAGATTTGAGTTTAACTTTGAAGCATATATCAGATTTCTGTGATTTTACCGAGCTTCTTAGAGTCAAACATGAAGATGTTTGCATTATGTTGTTCTATGATTCATTTCAAGGGAAATGTAAACAGTGGATTGAAAGTTTTCCTGTCAGATCTATTAAGTCATTTGCAGACTTTTGGCTTATGTTTTTGGAGGAATGGATAGACAGAACATAGTTGGTGGCAAACTCTCCTTCAATTCAAGGTTTCAAACAATGGAATGATGATCATATTAATGAAGAAATAGATGAAAAATTTTCTTTGTCCTTGTCTTCTTATATAAAATCATTTGAGTGCAAGACAGAAGATAAGATGAAATTTTTTGATGAAGTTGCTAAGAACATTGAGAAAGACATTGAAGGCTTATAAGGTCAAATTCAATCATATAGTATTCATGATCATGATCATTCTTTTCAAAAGCTTTCTATGATAGAACACAAAGAAAGAGTGTTTCTACCTTTCTCCTTTGAGATTGAGGAAGAATGCACTATTTTTGAAAATAAGTTTGAAAAGCAGTTTGAGAGCACACAATTGATGTCTTATCTGGTTGATCAAAGCATGTATGTGTGGTCCAAAGTCTTCGAATGTCATGAGAAGTTTCAAACAGATTATGTCTTCTATGGTTCTATAACTGATTACATGGAAAAGATTTACTGTTCATATTTCCAATTATATTTTCATCTTGAAGATCAGATATATCTCATGTTGCCTTGGTTATTTCAGTATCATGTTTATTTTTGCTTCAAGCACAGTCAAGAGATTCAAGTGTCAGATCAGATCAATGACTAGCTTCATTGGAAGTTTCATGTTCCTTGAGCTACAAAGGGAGCTTGCAACTGATAGGGTAGGTAGGTGGGAATGTGAAAATAAGCTCAAGGTAGGTTGACTAAGCATTTTTAGTAGGTACAGTTTGAGTGCTTCTTGCAGAGACCATCAAACTTGAGCCCGAGGTGAAGACCATAAAAGTTTGAAGGAGATTGGGCAGAAATTGAGAGTTTTATTTTAAAAAATGGATAGCAGCACCGGAGCTACTGATTCTTAGTGTACCATAGGGGCACACTATCCCAAGTGTAGCCACTGTTATCACCCAAAAATTCTCAAAACATCATTGTGTCAGCTCTGCTTTTGGTCATGATTTCAAGGAGGTCTAAGATAGGTTTTGAGTCATTTCATGATTGAAAGGGTAAGTGATAGGCTTAGAGTCTCAAAAATGTCATCTTTCATTTCCAAACGAATTTTAGAAGTCTTATACCATGGTTTAAATATCCCATCATCCATTTAGAAGTTTTAAAAGGTCAGTTTTCATTTTCAAATAAAGTCGTTTAGGTTCACTTCATGGTCAAATAGGTCATATTTTTAATTTATGGGTCATTCCATGAAGTTTTGGGTTAAATTTTTGCAATCATACAGGAATCCGCATTTTCGTAGCGCAGCTAGTTCAAAAAAGGTGATTTGCACTACGAAAACAAGTTGTTTTCGTAGCGCAGTATGAGGCAAAAACCTTATTTTCCTTTTTTTACTAGTCAACTTCCAAGGGGGTCCCTGAGCAACTGAAAAATCATTTTTGAAAATTGAAAGAGGTTTTTCTTCCTAACATACTTAAATACAACAAAATATTTCAGTTTCTTCAAATTCATTATGAGGTGGGAGAAATTGATGACTCAACTTGCGCTACGAAACTGTTGAAAGCCATTGAGAGAAAAACTTTGCTTTCTGGTTTTAGTAGTTAACTTCAAGATTAGTTTCTGGCCAGACGAAAAGGTATTTTCAAATTCTGAATGAGGTTTCTCTTCGTAATATCACCATATACAATAACCTATCTCACGTTTCTCACAAGTGTTGCCAGTTGGGAGATACAAGGATTTCATTGAAGCCATATTTTCAAAAATCAAAATTTTCCAGTTTTACACAGCTTGTTCAAAGACAGTTTCTGGGCAGTAGGAGAGGTATTTCAAAAAACCAAGAGAGGTTTTTTTTAAATAAATTTTTTTATCCAAAAGCCTCCTTCAGTTTTTCAAAATACATTATGGGTGAGAAGATAAAAGCTCTGTCTCAACATCTATTTTTCAGATGAAAAAGTGCAAAAAATGATAAATCTTTGAAACAGTTTTGTCAAGAAGATAAAGATACTTTTTGAAGGAGAACATCCAGTAAAGCCATTTGATGTTGATATACATCCTTAAAAAATCTTAAATATCCTTAAAACTGTAGATTTTTTGGAAAAAATTGTGTTAAAGGAGCATACACAGTAGTTTCATAGCGCGCTACGAAACTGCTGAAGGTGAAGTTTTGGCATGTTTTGCATGTAATTGGGAGGTAAGGACTGCTGGTTTTCAGATTTTGATATTACTGGTGGAAAGATAAAGGTCACAGATGAAGTTTCAGATTGAAAATCAAGAGAAAGAATGGTCAAAGGAAGTACTTTTACAGTGGTATAAAAACTGCGCTACGAAAACAGGCTATTTTTGTAGCCCAGTCATATTTGATCTCCTTTTCATTTTTTCGAAGGTTTCTTTTTGCACGGGTGGAAGGTTGAGGTGTTTATGGAATGTTAACACATGTTACATATACAAAACAGTCATCAAGGCTAGCAAATTTGTTTGAAGACAAGCATGGAGGTTAAGGGCTAAAAATCAGGAAACTCTGTCTCCTGGTTTTTAGGATAGTTAGGTCATGAATCAGCAGGGTTTATAAAAAGACTAAAGGCATCATCCAAATTCAACCTCACGAGGTAGCAGCTTTCAAAGGAAGCATTAAAGTTTAGATAAGGTTGTTGCAAGCATATTTAGGAGTTTCGCTCCTATTTGGATTAGGACTCTTCAAAGACTATTTACTTGTCATTTTGTAATTGAAAGTCTGTTTTATGGTTAGATTAGGTGTCATGGATGGGAATTCGAATTCTCCTAGTGGTGGATCATGGAATCCGAGAAATGTAAAGACTGTATATGAAGCATGAGGTCCAATTAATCAAGGTTGGCATTTTCATTAGCAAAGCAATTGTGTTATTGTATGTTACTGGATATTTTCAACTTAATATAGAGATCAGTTTTACTACTCAAGATTCAGAAGCGGTTTATGTGTTTGATATTACTATGGCATTTTTCAATTATCTATTTGCACAATTGTGTTATTGTATGTTACTGGATATTTTCAACTTAATACAGAGATCAGTTTTACTACTCAAGATTCAAAAGTGGTTTATGTGTTTGATATTACTATGGCCTTTTTCAATTATCTATTTGCAGTGGTATGAGCATCTGTTACTTAGAATTCATTGAATAATGCTCTAACTTCGTTCACATGCTTGTAGACTATGCGGTGTTACTGTTTTCACTTATAAACCTAGACTCCAAGTGCCTTGATTTCCATGTTTGACAGATCATGATGTTTTGTTGAAGACTACTCTGACTCCATAGCCTAATAGATGTTTGCTAATATTTGATTCAACCAGTTATACATTTTATCCTTTTATTCCTAGAGTTATCCATCTAATCATTAATCAAAAATCTTAAACCTATTGAGAGAGCCCTCTCAAGTTGAGGAGGCTAAGCCTCAGCCAAAAGATTGGTTTGAAAGAGTTACTCAGATTCTACTTGATCAGCAGCCTATCAGGGTCAGATTTTATGATAACATTTTGGTGCGTCTGCCGGGAGCCTGAAGACTATTCATTCCCGAAATCAAGAAGCTGAACTTCTGAAGGTAGCAGGAGCTTAGAATCTGTTCGAGGCTGCAAAACTACCTTGGCGACTCCATTGTTGAAGAATTCAAAATTCATAGATTCATGGTGATTCCATTGGAGTTATGAAGAACTCAGATGTTGCCATTCTTATTTCAAGGTGTGCATGCATAAATTTTTCAGGAATTCATGGTTTCCCAAATCATTTTCCCAAGGATACATATTTTTTAAGGAATGGTCCAAAATTCAATGGAGAAGATTTGAGTTTAACTTTGAAGCATATATCAGATTTCTGTGATTTTACCAAGCTTCTTAGAGTCAAACATGAAGATGTTTGCATTATGTTGTTCTATGATTCATTTCAAGGGAAATGTAAATAGTGGATTGAAAGTTTTCCTGCCAGATCTATTAAGTCATTTGCAGAGTTTTGGCTTATGTTTTTGGAGGAATGGATAGACAGAACAAAGTTGGTGGAAAACTCTCCTTCAATTCAAGGTTTCAAAAAATGGAATGATGATCATATTAATGAAGAAATAGATGAAAATTTTTCTTTGTCCTTGTATTCTTATATAAAATCATTTGAGTGCAAGACAAAAGATAAGATGAAATTTTTGGATGAAGTTGCTAAGAACATTGAGAAAGACATTGAAGGCTTACAAGGTCAAATTCAATCATATAGTATTCATGATCATGATCATTCTTTTCAAAAGCTTTCTATGACAGAACACAAAGAGAGAGTGTTTCTACCTTTCTCCTTTGAGATTGAGGAAGAATGCACTGTTTTTGAAAATCAGTTTGAGAGCACACAACTTATGTCTTATCTGGTTGATCAAAGCATGTATGTGTGGTCCAAAGTCTTAGAATGTCATGAGAAGTTTCAAATAGATTATGTCTTCTATGGTTCTATAACTGATTACATGGAAAAGATTTACTGTTCAGATTTCCAGTTATATTTTCATCTTGAAGATCAGATATATCTCATGTTGCCTCGGTTATTTCAGTATCATGTTTATTTTTGCTTCAAGCACAGTCAAGTGTCAGATCAGATCAATGACTGGATTCATTGGAAGTTTCATGTTCCTTGAGCTACAAAGGGAGATTGCAGCTGATAGGGTAGGTAGGTAGGAATGTGCAAATAAGCTCAAGGTAGGCTGACTGAGCAGTTTTAGTAGGTACAGTTTGAGTGCTTCTTGCAGAGACAATCAAACTTGAGCCCGAGGTGAAGACCATAAAATTTTGAAGCAGATTAGGCAGAATTTGAGAGTTTTATTTTAAAGAATGGATAGCAGCACTGGAGCTACCGATTCTTAGTGTACCACAGGGGCACACTATCCCAAGTTAAGCCATTGTTATCACCCAAAAATTCTCAAAACATCATTGTGTCAACTCTGCTTTTGGTCATGATATCAAGGAGGTCTAAGATAGGTTTTGAGTCATTTCATGATTGAAAGGGTAAGTGATAGGCTTAGAGTCTCAAAAATTTCATATTTCATTTCCAAGTGAAGTTTAGAAGTCTTATACCATGGTTTAAAGATCCCATCATCCATTTAGAAGTTTTAAAAGGTTAGTTTTCATTTTCAAATAAAGTCCTTTACCTTTAGGTTCACTTCGTGGTCAAATAGGTCATATTTTTCATTTAGGGGTCATGCCATGAATTTTTGGGTTAAATTTTTGCAATCATACAGGAATCCACATTTTCATAGTGCAGCTAGTTCAAAAAAGGTGATTTGTGCTATGAAAACAAGTTGTTTTCGTAGCGCACTATGAGGCAAAAACCCTGTTTTTCTGTTTTTAGTAGTCAACTTCCAAGGGGTTCCCTGAGAAACTGAAAACTGAAAGAGTTTTTTCTTACTAACATAATTAGCTACAAAAAACTCTTTCAGTTTCTTCAAATTCATTATGAGGTGGGAGAAATTGATGACTCAAATTGCGCTACGAAACTGCTGAAAGTCATTGAGAGAAAAACTCTGCTTTCTGGTTTTAGTAGTTCACTTAAAGATCAGTTTCTGGCCACAAGAAAAGGAATTTTGGAATTATGAAGGAGGTTTCTCTTGATAAAATCTATAGATACAATAACCTATCTCACTTTTCTCACAAGTGTTACCAGTTTTGAGATACAAGGCTTTCTTTGAAGCCATATTTTCAGAAATCAGAATTTTCCAGTTTTACACAGGTTGTTCAAAGATAGTTCTAGGCAATAGGTAAGGTATTTCAAAAAAACAAGAGATTTTTTTGTTCAATACAAATTGGTCCCCAAAATACTCCTTCAGTTTTGCAAAATACATTATGGGTGAGAAGATAAAAGCTCTATCTCAACATCTATTTTTTAGATGAAAAAGTGCAAAAAATGATAAATCTTTGAAACAATTTTGTCATGAAGATAAAGATCATTTTTTTAAGAAGAACATCCAATAAAGCCATTTTATGTTGATATAAATCCTTAAAAAATCTTAAATATCCTCAAAACTGTAGATTTTTTAGAAAAATTTGTGGTAAAGGAGCATACACAGCAGTTTCATAGCGCGCTACGAAACTGTTGAAGGTGAAGTTTTGGCATGTTTTGCATGTAATTGGGAGGTAAGGACTGCTGGTTTTCAGATTTTGATATTACTGGTGGAAATATCAAGGTCACAGATGAAGTTTTATATTTAAAAGCAGGAGAAAGAATTGTCAAAGGAAGTACTTTTACAGTGGTATAAAAATTGCGCTACGAAAACATGTTATTTTTGTAGCACAATCATATTTCATCTCCTTTTCATTTTTTCAAAGGTTTCTTTTTTTCACAGGTGGAAGGTTGAGGTGTTTATGGAATGTTAACACATGTTACATATACAAAACATTCATCAAGGCTAGCAAAGCTTTTCGAGGACAAGCATGGAGGTTAAGGGCTAAAAATCAAGAAACTATGTCTCCTGGTTTTTACGACAGTTAGGTCATGAATTAGTAGGGTTTATAACAATACTAAAGGGATCATCCAAATTCGACCGCATGAGGTTGCAACTGTCAAAGGAAGCATTAAATTTTAGATAAGGTTGTTGCAAGAATATTTAGGAGTTTCACTCCTATTTGGATTACGACTCTTCAAAGACTGTTTACTTGTCATTTTGTAACTAAAAGTCTGTTTTATGGTTAGATTAGGTGTCATGGATGGGAATTCGAATTCTCCTAGTGATGGATCATGGAATCCAAGAAATGTAAAGACTCTATATGAAGCATGAGGTCGAATTCCTCAATGTTGGCATTTTCATTAGCAAAGGAGTTGTGTTATTGTATGTTATTGGATATTTTCAACTTAATACCTATATCCGTTTTACTACTCAAGATTCACAAGGGGTTTATGTGTTTGATATTACTATGGCCTTTTTCAATTATCTATTTACAATGGTATGAGCATGTGTTACTTAGAATTCATTGAATAATGCTCTAACTTCCTTCACATGCTTGTAGACTGTGTTTATTCACTGTGTTGATGTTTTCACTTATAAACCTAGACTCTAAGTGCCTTGATTTCCATGTTTGACAGATCATGATGTTTTGTTGAAGACTACTCTGACTCCATAGCCCAATAGATGTTTGCTAATCTTGGATTCAACCAGTTATACATTTTATCTTTTTATTCCTAGAGTTAGCCATCTAATCATTAATCAAAAATCTTAAACCTATTGAGAGAGCCCTCTTAGGTTGAGGAGGCTAAGCCTCAGCCAAAAGATTGGTTTGAAAGAGTTACTCAGAGTCTACTTGATCAGTAGCCTATCAGGGTCAGATTTTGTGATAACAGATGCACTAATAATTGGTCTAGAAAGCATATCAACAACCTTGTTATAGATACCTTACTTATACCTTATCACCAAGTGGAATTGTTGTAAGAAACACATCCATCTGAAGTTCCTCTCTTGTTGTAGATTTGTTTGTGATTGCAAGTATTGTAATGGTTGATGATCGGTGTGAATGATTGTTTCCTTACCCATCAAGTAATGTTTCCACTTTTTCACACTTTTCACTAATGCATAATTCCTTATCATATGCAAGATAGTTAATCATTGCACCATTAAAAGTTTCATAATTAAAATTGATGGGCTTACCATGTTGCAGCGAGATTACACCCATGGCATAATCACTTGCATCGGTTTTTATCTCAAATGATTGTATCAAGTTTGGAATTGCAGGTACGGGTGTTGAACTGATTCTCTCTTTAAATGCATCAAAATATTTTTGTTGTTTTCCTCCCCTCTAAAAAAATTGCTTCACACGTGTTAATGCATGTAATGAAGCTGCAATGGAAGAAAAGTTAGAAATTAACTTTCTCAAATATTGTGCCACTCCCAATAAACTTCTAACCTCTGTCACATTATTGGGTTTTGGCTAATTCAAAATGACTTCGACCTTGCAAAAATCTATCTTCAACTCAGCCCCTCCAACAATATGACCAGGGTAGACTAAAGAAGTTTCCCCAAATTCACATTTCAACATCTTTAAAAACAAAATTTCCTTCTTTAAGACATCTAATACTTGGTTGACATGCATGATGTGTTCTTCACAAGACTTGTTGAAAATCAATATGCCATCTAAGTATACTATCACAAAATCATGTAGAAAAGGCCATAAAACATCATTCATAACCGCATGAATGTAGGAGCATTACAAATCCCAAAAGGCATAAACAACCATTCAAACAAACCTTGCTTTGTTTTGAATGTTGTCTTCCATATGTCTCCTTTAGCAATCCTAATCTGATGATAGTCATTCCTCAAGTCCAACTTAATGAAATAAACAACATCTTTCAATTGATCAAGTAAATCATTGATTCTAGGAAGAGGGTAACGGTTCTTTACCGTTATCTTGTTCAATTCATGGAAGTCCACACACATGCGCCATGAAACATCCTTCTTTGGCACTAAAACAATAGGTGACTTGCATGTCGATGTGCTTAGTTGGATGATCCCTTTATCAAGCAACTCCTGGATTTGTTTCTTAATTTCTGCATTTTCCATCACTGATATTTGGTACATGCCAATGTTAGGAAGAGGAAAATCTTGTTGCAATTGGATCTCATGTTGGATTCCTATTTTAGGAGGCAATCCTTTAAGCTCTTGAAACATCTCATCATATTGGTTAACAACCTCAACCAAATCAGATTTTAACTTTGCATCACATCCTTTAAAGGCTTCATTCTTAACATCATTCTTGGGTTTGATAATAAAAAGTACAAAAATTTTGCTAGAATTAACAATTCTCCTAATTTTTCCATCATTCACAAGTTACAAATTCAGTTTCTTGTGATGTTCTCTAACAATGTACTCAACACCATCTTTAAACAAATGATACTTGTTTTCATGGAGATAAAAGATGGCTTTCCTATCATAAAGATATGGGCTTCCCAAAACAGTTCCACACATTTCTAATGTAACTACATCAAGTTCTACTTCATCAATGAAGTTTGCAATAATGGTGAATTTCAATTTGCACTTTCTAGTCACTTGCAATTTTGCATTATCACACACCCAACCTAAAGGATAAGGTTTAGGAAGAGGAATGGTTTCCAAATTCAAATTTTTGACAATGTTTTCTGTAATGAGGTTTGCTTGTGATCCACTATCAAATAGAGTGTCTAGTTGTGTAGTTGCAACAATCTTTTGTTTTCCTTTCTTGTTAAACTTTTTAGGTCTCATCTCATGATGAAGTTTCCAACAATGGTCTTCATCATGGCCTTCTTTTGAACAACATTTGCATGTGAGTTTTTCTCCCTCTTTCTTGATTGAAGCACTCTTCTTCCCTTTTCCTTTGAAATTTCCCTTTCCTTTGTGTCCACTCTTGAATGGATTTTTGCTGCCCTCTTGTGGAACATTCTCCCCTCTTTCTTCTAGATGTATTTCCTGTACACAAACTTCATCTAGATTTGTAGGGTTAAACATGAGAATTGTGTGCCTCAAGTAGCTATGTAAACCTCCAATGTATTTGAGTAAAGTATCTTGCGAGGATAAATCTACACCCAAAATCAATGTTTTCCTTCTAAACTCTTGGTTGTAACTTTGCACACTTTGACCCTTTAATTGCCTAAAGTTTTTCCAATCCATTATAGATTTCTACATGTATGCTAAAGAATAAATTGTCTTCTCAATGCAGTCACAAAATCATTCCAAGAAGTTATGATATTACCTCTTTTCTTGAGATCCTCTTACGCTTTGGCTTCCCACCATTTGTGTATTGCACTTTCCAACCTTAATGAAGCAAACTTAATTTTTGTCTCATCATCTTTGATCCTTTGTATCTTGCAATATACTTCAAGCTAACGAACCCAATTATCTAATTTCTCAGCATTTACCTCTCCATTATACATGGGAAATTTAAACTTTATGTCAAGTTTAAAAAATAGAGTTTTTCCATGTCCCTTTGGAGATTGTGGAGGTGTTTGTGAAGGGGTTGATGTAGAAGATGATGATGGTGAATATGAAGGTGAGGAGAAAGGTGGAGGTAGAGGTGGTTTTTTACTCAATTTGGTAAAAAACTAAAGAAGTTGTGCTCTAGTGAATTTTTTTTGCTAACTAATCTACAAAATGCACCCACCTGCACAAGATCCTACAATTTCTGCCATTTTCGGCACCATTGGGCGATAATTTCACCCCGCTCCAGCGAGATTCACGCTCGATTGGGTGCATTTTGTTGCCTAGTTTAAATTTGCAGTGACCCCCATGAGCAGACATATCGGGGCCACGTGGCACAACTATCGCTGTAGGATCCAAGCAGTTTGAATTAACGCACAAACGATTGACCACTCTGCAACTATGGTTTGGTTGGCGGAACTGTCGATCGAGTTTGAATTACCGCACCATACCATAACTCCAACCCTGACCTCGAACCATGTTTTGCACTGTGGTAGGGTTTCAAAACCCACCAGAACTATAAACCATAACCTTGACTCCGTTAGAACCGTAGTAATGAACGATGGTTCCGTTTGTGGGTTCCAACTGCATGTTGAAATGTGGTTGGTTGACGTATTAACTGTGGCTTGGTGCCAGGATTAGGCCCTAGCCCCTGGCACCACGACTTGAGGTCTCGTGGGTTGGGGTGATCGAGGACTAGGGCCTAACCCCAGCCTCGTCCCCCAAACATAATTCAGATAAACTTTAAAAAGGACTTTTCCACCATATATGTCAAGTAACACCCGTGGCAGAGTGGTAAGGCTCCGTGTTTCTACTCTATAGTTTAGCAGTTCGAATCGTCGGGAGGTTTGTTCGACTGATAACAAAATTTTATACCATTGTGAGGAGGCCACGTGGCAGCCAACCATTGGCCCACGTGGCCTCCATTCAATGGCCCACTTAAAAATACCAAAAACCATTCAAAATGACGCAGAAATCAACCAATCAAAGGAGGACACTTGGAGAGAAACCATTGGTCCTAAAAACACAATCAACCTTTCCAGTCATCGTACCTAACCAACCTGAAAAAAATTTGGTTGCTTAGGAAAACAACCTGAACATGATATCGAGAGCATACGATATCGGTTTTGGGTGATTCGAGTTGCGTTGGATTCAGGGTGACGAGATCTTCGTTTTGGCACTAGTTTGGAGCACTTTTGAAAACTTTAAATTTTTAGCACTTTACTAACTCCCTGGATCATTTCTCCCTGCTGGAAGCTTTTGGACCTCCAAAAGATCATTTTCAATCAAAAAACAGAGGAGGGTAGATTTCCCTCACCCTTCCAATCTCAATCCATTTGGCTTTGTTTGGATTTGTACCTTTGAGCCCCACACGAAGGTACTCCACGTTCCCTCATTTTTAAGTCCTTGTTCTCCTATAAACGATAGTGTCTTGCTGCGATTCTTTAAGATATTCAAGAGAGAAATATTTAATTGAAGGAATTTGAACATTCTCTCCTTAATCTTCAATCAAAGGATCCTCATACAATCTTAAATTCTTAACATTAACAACTGCATAGATTTACATATATGAAGGCAAATCTAACCTTAAGGCACTATTACCTACCTTTTCCAAAATCTTGAATGGACCATATCGAATTGGTTTCAGTTTTTTACCATCTCCTTGGAGTCTTTCTTTGCTAATGTGAAGTCAAACTTCATCTCCCACTTGGAAATTGTGATCCACACGATGCTTATCATGTCTTGTCTTGTACTTGGCTTGACTAATTTCTAATTGTCCTTGAATTTTCTGATGCACCAATTGAACTTGTTCAATGAATCTTTTGGCCTTATCTATGCCACTATGTCCATCAATAATAAAATCCTTCCTAAAGATAAAATATAAAGGAGATTTTGGTAACTATCCCAAGCATGCCTCAAATGGTGATATTTGAGTCGATGAATGCTTGGCCTAGTTGTAAGCATGTTGAATATAGTGAAAATGTTCATCCCACAACTTAGGATGCTTTCTGAAATAACCACGAAGAAGATGTATCACCATTCTCTTCACCACATCTGTTTGCGGATGGAATATTGTGCTCTTTTTCAATTTGGTGTCCATGAGTCCCCACAATATTGACCATAAGTTCCTAATAAAGTGAGAATCTCAATTGCTAACAATGGATGTGGGAAGCCCAAAATGTACAGATACATTCTGAAAGAACAACTATGTAGTATGTTCAGCTATAACCTGCTTTTTACAAGGCATCAAAATACACATTTTTTTGAACCTATCCACAACTACATAAAGATAATCATGACCTCTCCTAGACACAGGTAGACCTACAAAATCCATAGAAACACTTTCCCATAGATAGGAAGGTACTGGAAGTGGAGTATACAGTCCCAACTTTATATTACTAGGCTTACTGACATCACATAAAGAACGTCCTCTTACAAACCGTGACAAACTTTCAAGCATACGAGGGCAGTAACAATACCTCTGTAATTGCGCCACTGTCTTACCTACACTGAAATGACCAACAATAAGAGAAGTATACACTTCCCTTATGATGTTGACTCTCTCTCCCTATGGAATACATAGCCTACCGAGATTATACAACAAGTTATCATGCACATGATAATATAATTCCTTTACTTGGGTTACCTTGACACAAAGTCGAATATAAATCCTTAAAATCATTGTTTAAAGCATGTTTCTCAACATATCTCTCATGCATGACAGAAATATGCTTAAGAATAATGGATGCACTAATAATTAGTCTAGAAAGCATATGTGCAACCTTGTTATAAATACCTTTCTTATACCTTATTACCAAGTGGAATTGTTGTAAGAACCCATCCATCTGAAGTTCCTCAATTTTTGTAGCTTTGTTTTTTATTGCAAGTATTGTAATGGTTGATGATCGGTGTGAATGATTGTTTCCTTACCCATTAATTAATGTTTCCACTTTTTCACACTTTGCACCAATGCATACAATTCCTTGTCATATGTAGTATAGTTAATCACTACACCATTAAAAGTTTCAAAATAAAAATAGATGGGCTTACCATGTTGCATCAAGGCCACCCCCATGGCATAGTCATTTGCATTACCTTTTATCTCAAATGATTGTCTCAAGTTTGGAAGTGCAAGTACGGGTATTGAATTGATTCTCTCTTTCAATGCATCAAAAGATTTTTGTTGTTTTCCTCCCCACTGAAAATTTTTCTTCACACTTTTCAATGCATGTCATGGAGCTGCAATGGAAGAAAAGTTAGAAATGAACTTTCTCCAATATTGGGCTACTCCCAAGAAACTTCTAACCTCTATCACAGTCTTGGGTTTGGGCCAATTCAAAATGAATTTTACCTTGTAGAAATCTATCTTCAACTCACCCCCTCCAACAATATGAGCCAAGTAGACTAAATAAGTTTTCCCAAATTCACATTTTGACATCTTTAAAAACAACTTTGATTTATTTAAGACATTGTCATAGCCGCTACAACACCCTTCGAAATTTGGCATCAGTCTGAAATTTTAGAGCCCCGTTGCTTTTGATGACACACATGAGGACAGGCTCATTACACAGCATCAACCCTAGACCTTGAGGGTCCACCCCCGACAGGTAACCTTAGATCAAAAGTTGCTTTTAGGTGATTTCTTCTAAGTATAGTCGCAGAGTCGCACTTCCCTCAACCTTCAAACTTCTGCGATTTAGCGACCCTGCGAATAGCCAAGGTCACCAGGTTGTTAGATCGCAAACTGTTTCAAAAACTGACCTTTGCGACCATGCGACCTCACGACCCAACGACCCCCCAAGTCTCCAGGTTGCAAGGCCACAAGGTCGCAAATGTACACAAATAACCTCCCATGCGACCATGTGACTTCCATTAAGGCCCGCACATGCAACTCCTTTATATATACAAGGGTCGCGTAGGTCGCATTCGACTTGCACAACGGAGTTCACAAAGCGTCTGACAGACCAACCAGAGTGAATTTTATTCCAGGTAAGTCGTCGAAGCCTCATGCATTTGTTGTTTTTTTTTACTTCTAACCCTACCTAACCCTGCTCCCCTAGCTAGGTTATTAAACATCATAGATTCCTATCAACAATAACCCCCTTCCTTAGGCCATTTCCCCCTCTCAAGCTCCTTTTCTCTCCAGCTAATCCCATCATTTCCATACCAACTTTGGCCCATTTGGCTACCCTCTGTTGCCTTGGATATCCATTCCCAAGCCTCCTATGATCCCTTCAAACTTGATTCCCTTCATTTTATTTGATTTTTTCCCCATGTTCCTCATAGGTCGTGCTGACCTGTTTTCATCGAGAAAATCCCTAATGCAACCTCGCGACATTGCGACCTCGCGACGTGGTCGTTGGGTCGCCAAGTCTCAAAGTTCTGATATTTCACGTAGATGTGACCCTGTGACTAGGTCGCCAAGTCGCATCCCATACACCCCGAAGCCTTTGCGACCGATACAGGTCGCAACAACCTAGAACTCCCTGGTGCAACCTATCTTGTTGATCGCTCAGCCTCCTGACTGGCCATGACATTAGTTGGTTTAGTCAAGTGATTTTCCATATTATCCTCCATGCCCTCTGTCTTATCGTCGGACTGTTTTTTGAATATGCCAGGTGATATTGAAGATGAGCTCGAGTGCGTCTCTAACTCTTCGGCCTCAAGTGACATGGGGCCCCTAACAGTTCACAAATGACACAAGAGCCCAGAAATTGATCCACCAGAGAGTGACATACCTCCACCACCAACTCCTATCTATGGAGACACAACCTGTGTTTTTGGAAAGGGTGCAAAGATGTCTTAATATGAACTTTAGCAAGAGTTCAAAAAGTAGGAATTTCTGAAGGACCTTCTAAACTGACATGTATACATACAGGTGAAGAGATCCAAACTGCACTATGTGGCTACTCACCCTCCAATCTTCCCCTGTGCGAAAGTGATCGAATGGATCCTCTAAATGGTAGACTCAAAGCACCAGGTAATCTGAGACCACGCTGGAAAAGCCTTCGCCAACCTGTCCCTAGGGGATGCCGAAGTATATTATTCACTTCCAAGTAAAGAATAATCCTTCAACGCCCGTTGGATAGCGACACATGACATGCTAGTACAGGACACCCTGAGGAGCTGGTGGGAAGACCCCGAAAAGTTCAAGGGGAAGAAAGATCAAGAATATAAGACCGAGAGTCTGAGCAAAGTGTATAGGCTCATCGCGGCCATGATGTGCTGGATGTATGGCAGGATGGATGCCACTACCTTCAATAGAGCATAGGTCCCTCTCATGTACGTAGTCACCACCTATGGCACTCGCTTTAATTGGGCCCATTTGTTAATCTCAGCTCTAAGGGAAAACATATCAACAATGCAGGTACCAGAAGAAGGGTTAGCATCAGAGTTCTATATGGCCTCCTCCCTGTTAGATGCAGTTTGCTTGCGATGCCGCTTTGATAATTGGTTGCATAATTGGAATGAAGTCACCGAAGGCCCGATTCATATGGACTTGAATATTTTCTGGGACACCAAATAAAAGCAAGACATTGATGTGATCTCATAAAATTTCATCACCGCGTTGTACCGTCATCTCTTCGGGGAAGATCCATCTTGAATGTCCAGAAGAGCCATGGAAACTATCATCAAGGTATCCCACTAGTTTCCCATCAGAGAAGGCACCTTCATCAGGGTCTTTGGATCTTTCAAGCAACCCCATGCATTGCCCAAGTTCGTTATAGATAAGTTGTTGTTGCAAGAAGTATGCTACCAGATGAGGAGTAGTTTTTCCAAAGCACTGAGTAAGGGTAAGAAGAAACCATTGCCTACCCTCCCACTCACCATTGGCGCCTACATTGTCAAGGACTTCAAGGAAGTATATGCAGAAGCCGAAAACATAAGGGGTTTCCATTTCGTGATCTTGGATTTCCGGTCCTATGGCCCAGATTGGATCATCCCTGTGCACTACAAGCAGGCTAAGTTTAACTGGACATATCAACACACAGAGACCGCCTTGGAGGATGAATGGTATAACACGCTCGGGGAGGCAGCCCTGGAAGAGGAATTTGATTTAGATGGAAACCAAGGAGATCAGTCTCAAGATCATCAGAACCTGCAGGATAGATTTGATGCCATGAAGCGAAAAATACCGATGGGAGGGGCATCTAATTCTCAGCCCAAGAAACCCAAGAACACCTCGGGCGATAAAAATCCAAAGAATACACAATAAAATGGAGAGAAAGAGACTGAGTAACAACGAAATGCTGAGAGAAAACAAAGGGAAGAAGAGCTTAAGAAGTCCCAAGATGCTCTAGTACAATAGTAAGTAGAAGAGATTCGAAGGCAACAGGAAGAAGAACAACAAAAGAAACAACAAGAAGAAGAACAGAGGGAAAAGAAGCTGAGAGAGGAATAGAAAAGAAATCAACCAGAAGAGGCTCACAGGAAGAAAGAAGAATAAGAACAACAGAGAAGAGAAGCAGAAAGTAGGTTGAAACAAGAACGAGACAGAGAAGAGGCAGAGGAAAGAAGAAAGGAAGAGGAAGCCTAAAAACAATGGAGAGAGGCAACCAAGGAGGCAGAGGGGAGCGGGTCACAACCCTTACAATTCGGGAGATGAGTAGACCTACCACCTATCGACATACCCCCATCAACTCCCATAACAAGAGAGCACTTTCCATTCTCAGAACTTGGTCTCTTAGGGGAACAAGAGGATGATGTACTGGATCTAACGAGGCTATCTTACGATTAGTACACTCACAAGATCAGGCAGGAGAGGAGAAAATTTCTTTTGCCCAGAACCCGGACTAACTTTTGGCAGCAACCACTAAAAAGAACATAGTCCTGGACACCAGGACAAATCCCATAATGATAGCATCTGTCGGAACTGCTTTCATAGCTGCCACAGAAGAAAATGTTAGGAGAATGAGCAGAGAGATATTATTATTGCAAAATAGGCTCTGTATAGCTGAGGAGAGGGCCACTCAAGCAGAAAAGGAAAAGAAGGCCCTGGAAACCGAAAATCAAATGCTCCATCTTACACTCACCCAAGTTAACAGACTACAAGCCGCCATCCAAGGAGAGTTGGACATCATGGGTAGGACCATGGTACAATTCTACGAATAAATGATGAGGCTAAGGTAAACAGTCACTCCCTTGGCAGGGGTCCAAGCATAATCAAGGAAGAATTCTGCCTCTACAGCGCTTAACAACATGTTGGAATGGTCTGAGAGATACCTGCAGGCCCCTACCACTCTACCAAAGAAGGATTGGATCTGCACCCAAAATGACAAGGTACATATGCGGATGAAGTTACGATCCCAGGATAAGCTTGCGAAATATGTAGAAAAGGTAATGACCGCATACGAGCATCTCATAAGCAATATCGACTCGATGGCAGAAGTGCATCACATACCTTCCATGGGTACCTTGACCCAACAAAAGGCGCGTGAAGAAGTATTGAAATATATTAAATCATTTCTAGATCCAATTAGACAGGTAGCTATCTTAAAGGACCTCCCAGCTACTAGGGAAAACATCGTACAGTATGTCATCGAACCACCAAGCTGGCTTCGTTGTCCAATCAGATCAATTCAAAGAAGCGCACGCTAGTTCCGGATGCACTTGAATGGTTGCACAAGCTCGGTGAGGACATGCCTCAACTCACCCTAATAGGCACTGAATATCAAGCCTGGTAGACCTATCTCAAGGAGCAACAGCAGGTGGAAACCCCAGCCCTCTCTATCACAAAACTACTCCCATGAAATTAACTGGAAAAACAGGTCACAGATGCAGTCAAGTCGCAGGTCGCAAAAGCCATAAGGTCACAGGTCGCGACCCTACTCAGGTCATAGGTCGCAGTTTCTCCCAAGTTGCAGGTCATCCTAACAGTCAAGGGGCGAAGAGACATGGTAGCCCAAAATTCATTTTTGTTCTATATGTACTCCCTCGGGAGAGATTGTAAGGACCCTTTTTTTGGACTCCAAAAGGAGAGAGATATAATTGTATAACATTGAATGTATGTTCCGAGAATGAATACAAATGAATGTTTTGGATCTAACCATTGACTCTGATGGAGGCTTTCATGTATTGACACCACAAATGTAGTTCTTTTGAATGTTTGATACTACTCGTAACTGATTGGTCTATATTTATGTTCATACATTGTTTAAGTGTTTGAGCTCTTTTGATATATGGATGATGTATGATGGTTTAATGTAGGGATATGTTAATGACATTGCTTGTTGATATGTCCCTAAATCTCTTTTGAAACATGCTTAGGTAACTGAACGACATTTGATCATAGTGAAATGTTTCTCTTATGTTCAAGTGAGCCTTCGTATGAGTATGGCCATAATGAATTTTTTCTAACAACACTCCTCATGGGTTGCATGCTTTAAATTTCGCTTTGCTATTTGTGGTGTTTCATTTGCAGGGTATCCGTCAACCATTGACTTTGCTTCATCCAACAGTCGTACATTCTCATGATTGTGTATCCCCTCTCTATTCAAGAAAGGGAAAATATCTCACTAGTGTAATGGCAACCAGGCCCACATACTAGATGGGATCCCTATCACAAATGGTGTAGAGTCTAGTTGGGATTTTATACCGGGGAGATTCCCTTACTATTGGCAAGTCAATTTTACTCGTCAACAAACATCTAACACTTGCTTGACATGCATGATATGTTCTTCATGAGAATTGTTTAAAAATCAATATGTCATCTAAGTAGACTATCACGAAATCATCTAGAAAAGGACTTAAAACATCATTCATAACCCACATGAATGTAGAAGGAGCATTACAAAGCCCAAAAGGCATAACCAACCATTCAAACAAACCTTGTTTTGTTTTGAATGTTGTCTTCCATGTAGTAAATTATATAACTAATGCGTTATACATCCGAGATTCTCCTGATCACACACTATTTTAACTTCATGCAAAATACATAATCTCTTCTACCATTGATCATTACTTGCGGAAATAAAATCAATTGCATGCACACATTGAAACCATAAAAATTCACACATATGAACATAGTGTTTTAACGGGAAAGCTTAAAGCTAAAAACCCCCAACTATCTGTATAATATATGTCATAGAGATCATGTAACAATCATCATACAAAGCTTCTCACAAGCTCTCAGTAGAATCTCCAATTGCTACACACTAATCAGGTCCGATCTAGCAAATCCCATGCACCGATCTCTACCACCTGCTAGCCCGCCTCTATTGTGCAATCACTGCTGAAGAATGGCTTTGAATGAACTCGAATTGGTCCAGCCTTGCTCACCCAATCCTCATTGGCATCTCCAACCACTGTGTGTTGCAAATCATGCAACACTATAGTCACAACTGATAGTCAACCTGCTCTTTCACCTACCTCTCCACTGGTCTCCACTAAAATTGTCCATGCACTGTAGTTAACTGATGTATTCTTCATTTGATTAATGAGTTAATAATTAGTGAATTAATTAATAATTAATTCACACCACTCTCACTAGTGTATCAATCAGTTAGACTAGATACAACTATCTCAACTGTGTCTAACTGAGTTAAACTGAACACAACTCCACCAACCACCTCAATAACTTCACCAAACTCTGTCACATGAGTTCTAACTGAAGTCTCCATGAAATAGCTCCACTTAACCCTCAGGAATAGCGTAATTCCTTCTGTTAGCTCCTGTGCCACATCTGTGCACTTAACTGAAGTGCTCCAAGAGAATAAGATAATGTTTAGAGTCCAAATATTATTAAGAGTTAATAATATTCGACATATCTATTTTTAGACTGGCAGTCTAAAAATAGACTCCGCCCAATATGTCTAAAAATAGAAATCCATATATTTTTCCAACTTGACCAACCATCCACAAATAGCATCTTATAGAATATGATCGACATAGTCTAAAAATAGACATAGTCTAAAAATAGACTTGCGCCAAAAATAGCCTGCGGGCCCACTTAGTGAAGGCGACTCTTTTCACTAAGCTCATCATCTTGTTGCAATCTCAACACTCCCTCTCAACAAGATAGGGATTATCTGCCACCCCGATCCTGCCTCTGTGGTATTCGAATTTGCTCATGGTGAGCGCCTTCGTCAAGATATCAGCATCCTGATCCTCCGTAGGAATGTAAGAAAGTAACATGATATTTCACTGCACACAATCTCTGATATGATGATACCGGTCTGTGAAGCCATGCCGCCTCAACTCATCCTCCTGTCTATACCATAATCCATATCCTGATGTGCCTCTGATATATCTCAATACATGCTTCCCCGCCTTCCAAAAGAGCTTGGTAGGCTTAACCATAGCTTGTGAAATATGGTTAACAACGTAGCATATGTCAGGTCATGTATTGAATAGATACATAAGAGACCCCACCAACTGTCGGTAAATAATGGCATCCACTACCTCTGCCGATGTAGCATCCTCTTTCCTCCATCCACCAGGAAGAGGAGTGTCGATAGGCTTGTAGCCTTGCATGTTGAACTTCTCCAGTATCTCCCGTGCATACTTGCCTTGAGACACAAACAATCCATCACAGCGCTACCAAATTTCCAATCCCAGGAAATAATGAAGGAGGCCCAAGTCCTTCATCTCAAACTCCTTTACAAGATCAGCCTTGCATGAGCGTATCAACAGTTCATCACCTGTCAGAATCAAATCATCTACATAAAGTACAATGATCAGCAACTTACCCTCCACCACAATCTGGTATAGGTTCGGATCCGCCTCACTCTTGGAGAATCCGAGTCCGGTGAAATAATTGTCTATCCGTGTGTACCAAGCACGAGGTGCTTGTTTCAACCCATATAGCAATATTTTGAGCCTTCACACATGCAATTCGCTGCTGAAGATCTTGAAACCTTCATACTGCTCTATGTACACCTCCTCCTCAATGACTCCATTGAGGAACGCAGTCTTCACATCCATCTGATGAATGTGCCACCCCATATGCGCTGAGAGAGCAAGAATCGTCCGTATGGAAGAATACCTTGCGACAAGTGCAAAGGTTTCCTCATAGTCGATCCCCTCAATCTGTGAGAAGCCCCGGGAAACAAATCTTGCCTTGTACTTCTCCACACTCCTGTCAACTGCTTGCTTCACTTTGTAGATCCATCTCGAACTTACTCCCTTCCGACCTTGGGACAATCTCCCATGCAGTATTTCTGACAATCGAATCATACTCTTCCACCATGGAATCTACCCATGCAGGGTCCTCCATAGATTCTCGTTCTAGTTGCGTTCTGGCCACAATACACTTCCCGTCAGTCCTGCGGGATCAGGATATGATTTGGCTCCACTGTGTGACCTGTTTTTGTTTGCGCCTTGATGTAGGGACTCTCAACAGGATCTGTCATCAAGATTCGCATGTTCTCTCGTAGTGCGCTTCCGCCTCCGATGGTTAAGCGCTGCATGAGTGGTTTCTTCCACTCCATGAACCTCCTCTTGTGGCTGATCCACATACTGAGGCTCATCCTTAGGAACTAATAGATCCTCATCTGCATGTAAGTCTGGCTCCCTCTCAAGCGAACACTTCATGGCTTTCTCCTCATGAAATTTGATATCCCGTCGCACAACAGTCTTCCGACTGTCTAGAAAATACACACGATAGTTGTGAGGTGTATCAGTGTACCCCAAAAATATCCCAACCTTTGCGGTCGGCTCCAACTTCTTCCTGGCATCCTTCGTCACATGAATGTAAACATGTGAGCCAAAAATATTCAAATGAGAAATATCAGGCCTCTTACCAGAAAACGCCTCCTCGGGTGTACTCATGCCAAGTATCCTATGAGGACAACGATTTTTCACATAAACTGCAATATTGCATGCCTCATCCCACAAGTGTATGGGAAGGCCCTGATCATGCAACATCGCCCGTGCAGCACCCACGATCGTTCTGTTCTTTCGCTCCGCGACCCCATTCTGCTGTGGGTTATGAGGCGCTATGAGCTCTCTTCGAATTCCTTCTGCGTTGCAAAATTCTTTGAATTCACCACGATTGTTGCTCCTAAGAGCCTTCACTTGCTTCCCCGACTCTTTCTCCACCAGTGCCTTAAGCTCACAGAACTTATAGAATGTCTCGCTCTTCTTCAACATGAAGAATATCCAGCACTTACAATAAAAATCATCAACAAATATCACATAATACCTATGCTTTGCTGTCGAATTTATTGAGAAAGGTCCACACACGTCTGTGTGAATTCTCTCAAGGATCATCGTGGCATGACTATCCTTCTCGTGAAAGGTGGCTTTCACAAATTTTCCCAAAGTACATCCCTTGCCCTAATCTGATTGCGCAAGTGTACCTTTGGGAAGCCCAGTAGAAATATGCTACAAATTTTTCAAAGCACCATGGTGAAGATGGCCCAATCTCTTGTGCCATAGCTCGCCCTCTTCCCTGCTCACCACTCCTTCTGCCTTGCCTGCCATTGCTGTGCAACCATCTACCTACAACTGATAAAGGTTCTTAACTCGAACCCCTATCCTCTGGGTTTCACCAGTTGCCCTACTGTGCAGGAAAGCCTTTCCCTCGCTAAAGACAACATCATATCCCTTGTCTTCCAACATTGCCACAGAGATAAGATTATTCTACAATCCTGGAACATGTATGACTTCCTTCAATATGAAGGGTTTACCAGAATCTCCCTCAAAGGAAATGGTCTCGATACCGGTCGCACTGTATCTACCATCATCGCCCATCTCGATGTGCACTCCAAGATCTTTCTCATCCAGATCAATAAACAAATATTTGCCTCCGGTCATGTGGAAGGACGCACCACTATCAAGAAACCACATTGAATCCATCATACTTGAGACCAAGCATGCGATCAACGAAAAATCCAGCTCAAACTGCGAGGCTAAGGCCTCTCCAGCTACAGATCCAACAGCCTGCTTATTTTTCTTCTTCTATGGACAATTAGTGGTGTAATGTTCGTGTTGGTGACAGTGAAAGCACTTCACCTTGGACATGTCCTGCTTCTTGCCTTTCGCACCAGATTGAGAAGAATTCTTCTTGCTCTTCCCCTTCCTTGCTTTGGTAGCCAAAGCGCAATTTTCTTCATCTACATTCTTCGATGAATATCCATCCCTGGTACTCCGCCTTATCTCCTCCTGCACAAGATCCGACCAAAGTCGCTCCCATCCTAGCAGTTTCTCCCGACCATTGACAGAGTCCTCATAGGAATGCCAACTCTTCGGAAGCCCAAGGAGAGCCAAGCTCACCAAGTCCTTGTCATCTACAGTAACCCCCACACTTCACATCTCATCCCTGCACTGGACAAAATTTGTGAGGTACTTCGGTATACTGTCGCCTTTCTCCATTTTTATATTCCTGAGTTTATCCTTGAGCACCAACTTCCTCTGGTCGCTCTTGCTTTGGAACAAGTCTGTCAACGCTTTCCACATCAAGAATGGAGAAGCCTTACCATGAAGGCTGGACATTATGTGATCCTTCACACCTTCCAACAGAATCCTTCGACATTTTTCTGTCTTCTTTTGCCATGCGTCAAGTGCGGCAGCATCGCTAGAAGCAGGTTTTGGAATTTCTACATCTATGAACTCCTTCAACCCATTGTCCTCCAGAACCACCTCCATCTTGTCCTTCCATGCAATATAATTTGAGCTGCCCTCAAGGTAATAATCCAATCGCAATCCGTTGAAAGACATCTCAACTTTGACACTAAGAAAACAATGCTGCAAATTCGAATTCCACCAGCACAAAACTCAACCGCTTCAATGCTTTGCAATTGCTCCAATGATCAATATCCCTCTGATACCATGTAGTAAATTATATAACTAATGCGTTATACATCCGAGATTCTCC
This sequence comes from Pinus albicaulis, assembly GCA_034641835.2. Lineage (NCBI taxonomy): Eukaryota > Viridiplantae > Streptophyta > Pinopsida > Pinales > Pinaceae > Pinus > Pinus albicaulis. The sequence continues at coordinate 310,508,338 of CM076572.1, read as the reverse complement.
TGATCACACACTATTTTAACTTCATGCAAAATACAGAATCTCTTCTACCATTGATCATTACTTGCGGAAATAAAATCAAATGCATGCACACATTGAAACCATAAAAATTCACACATATGAACACAGTGTTTTAACGAGAAAGCTTAAAGCTGAAAACCCCCAACTATATGTATAATATATTTCATAGAGATCATGTAAAAATCATCATACAAAGCTTCTGAAAAGCTCTCAGTACAATCTCCAATTTCTACACACTAATCGGGTCCGATCTAGCAAATCCCATGCACCGATCTCTGCCACCTGCTAGCCTGCCTCTACTGCGCAATCACTGCTGAAGAATCGCTTTGAATGAACTTGAATTGGTCCAGCCTTTCTCATGCAATCCTCATTGGCATCTCCAACCACTGTGTGTTTCAAATCATGCAACACTATAGTCACAACTGATAGTCAAAATGCTCTTTCACCTACCTCTCCACTGGTCTCCACTGAAACTGACCATGCACTGTAGTTAACTGATGTATTCTTCAGTTGATTAATGAGTTAATAATTAGTGAATTAATTAATAATTAATTCACACCACTCTCACTAGTGTATCAATTAGGCTAAACCAGTTACAACTAGTGAGACTCGTGCACTTAATCAAGTGCTCCAAGAGAATAAGATAATGTTTATAGTCCAAATATTATTAAGAGCTAATAATATTCGACATCTATATTTAGACCGGAAATCTAAAATAGATTCCGCCCAATATGTCTAAAAATATAAGTCCATCTATTTTTCCAACTTGACCAACCATCCACAAATAGCATCCTGCAACTCATAGAATATGATCGACATGTCTAAAAATAGACATAGTCTAAAAATAGACTTGCGCCAAAAATAGCCTGCTGCCCCACTTAGTGAAGGCGACTCTTTTCACTAAGCTCATCATCTTGTTGCAATCTCAACATTCCATTTGTCTCCTTCAGAAATCCTAATATGACGATAGCCACTCCTCAAGTCCAACTTAGTGAAATAAAAAACATCCTTGAATTGATCAATTAAATCATTGATTCTAGGAAGAGGGTAATTGTTCTTTACCGTAATCTTGTTCAATGCACGAAAGTACACACACATGCGCCATGTACCATCCTTCTTAGGATGGTGATGTGCTTGGTTGGATTATCGCTTTATCAAGAAACTCCTGGATTTGTTTCTTAATTTATGAATTTTCCACCACTGACATCCTATACATGCCAATGTTAGGAAGAGGAAAATCTTGCTGCAATTGGATCTCATGTTGGATTCCTATTTTATGAGGAAATCCTTTAGGCTCCTGAAAAATCTCATCATATTGGTTAACAACCTCAACCAAATCAGATTTTAACTTTGCATCACATCCTTGAAAGGCTTCATTCTTAACATCACTCTTGGGTTTGATCATCAAAAGTACAAAATTCTTGCTAGAATTAACAAGCCTCTTCATTTGTCCATCATTCACAAGTGAAAAATTTAGTTTCTTATGACGTGCTCTAACAATGTACTCAATACCATATTTAAACAAATGATACTTGTTTTCATGGCGATGAAAGATCACTTACCACATATTTCTAATGGAACTACATCAAGTTCTACCTCATCAATGAAGTTTGCAGTAATGGCGAATTTTAATTTGCACTTTCTAGTCACTTGCAATTTTGCATTGTCACACACCTAACCTAAAGGATAAGGTTTAGGATGAGGAATGGTTTCCAAATTCAATTTCTTTACAATGTTTTATGAAGTGAGGTTTGCTTGTGATGCACTATCAAATAGAGTGTCTATCTTGTTATGTTTTGAGATGACTCTAATATGACCATTGTTTCATCTCCTGAATTGGATCCTAAATCATGTTATGTAGTAGAAATAGTCTTTTGTTTTCATTTGTTGTTAAACTTTCTGGGTCTCATCTCAGGATGAAGTTTCCAACAATGGTCTTCATCATGGCCTTCTTTTGAACAATGTTTTCATGTGAGTTTTTCTCCCTCTTTCTTGATGGAAACATTCTTCTTCCATAATCCTTTGAATTTTCCCTTTCCTTTGTCTCCACTCTTGAATAGCTTTTTGCTGCCCTCTTGTGGAACATTCTTCCCTCTTGCTTCTAGATGTGTTGTCGGTACACAAACTTCATCTAGATTTGTAGGGTTAAACATGAGAATTGTGTGTCTGAAGTAGCTATGTAAGCCTCCAATTGTTTGAGTAAAGTGTCTTGAGAGGATAAATCTACACACAAAAACAATGCTCTCCTTCTAAACTCTTGGGTATAACTTTTCACACTTTGACCCTTTAACTGCCTAAAGTTTTGCCAATCCATTATAGCTTTATGCATGTATGATAAAGGATACAAATGTCTTCTTGATGCAGCCACAAAATCATTCCAATGATTTATGAGCTTACCTATTTTCTTGATATCCTCTTGTGTTTTGGCTTCCCACCAAATGAGTGTTGCACTTTCCAACCTTAATGAAGCAAGTTGAATTTTGGTATCATCATCTTTGATCCTTTGTATCCTACAATATACTTCAAATCGACAAACCCAATTATCTAATTTATTGGCATTTACCTCTTCATTATACATAAACAATTCAAAATTTATGTAGAGTTTTAAAAATGGAGTTTTACCATGTCCCTTTGGAGAATGTGGAGGTGTTTGTGAAGGGGTTGATGTAGAAGATGATGATGGTGAAGATGAAGGCGAGGAGAAAGGTGGAGGTAGAGGTGGTTTATCACCATTTCCTCCATTCCCATTTGGAGGTTTGTCTCCATTTCCTCCATTTCCCTTTGTAGGATTTGAGCTCTCACCATACAAACTTGAGTTCCTTTCCTCATAAAGAAATTTCACCATCTCAATCATGTCAAAGAATAATTTTCTAAAAGCCTTCTTAGCCTATGTCGTATATTCAAGCTCTCCTTCATGTGCCATGACTAGTGAGGCCTTTGGTGACACTTGAGGTGAAACTTGTGGTGAAGATTGTGGAAAATTTTCTGTCCTTGAACTAGCTTGAGGACTTGTTCCCACAAGCTTTCCTTCTCCTCTTTCAAGCTTCAACCTTGTAAGCATCAAAAAACACTTGCAACAGAATTAAACCTTCAATACAACCAAAGAACGTAAGCTCTGATACCAAACTGATCTGTATTTGAAAACTGGAAGGTTTGATGAAATTTACAAGTTAAATGTTATGACTTTTATGCAATTAGGAAAGTTGCAATAACACATAAATTAAGTGTTTAGACTCAGTTTTGCAGCATAAAACAAAGATAATAATACCATAATAAAAAACACAAGACAACAAAATGATGAAGGAGTTCACCCTTCATGGGCTACATCTCCTGGTCCAACTTCCAATGTTGGGCCTATTTCATTGTGTGCTCAAATATGTGTTTACATGGATTTGCAGTGCCGAGAATGCAAAAATAATGTCTCCAATGGCTCCAAAACAGTTAAAAACCCCTAGTTGGGCTCGTTCTACACTCAATTTGGCCAAAAACTGAAGAAATTGTGCTCTGGTGAAAATTTGTTGCTACTGATCTACAAACCTCACCCACCTGCAAAGCATGCTACAATTTCTGTCATTTTCGGCACCATTAGGGAACAAATTCAACTCGCACCCTCGAGATTCGTGCCGAATTGGGTGCATTTTGTCGTCTGGTTTAAATGTGCAGTGACCCCATGAGCAGACAGATCAGGGCCATGTGGCGCAAATATCGTCGTAGGATCTGTGTGGTTTGAATTAACACGCCAATAGTTGACCACTTTTTAACTATGGTTTGGTTGGTGTAACTCTGGTTCTGGTTTGAATTACCACGTCATACCATAACTCCAACCTCTACCTCGAACCATGGTATGCACTGTGGTAAGGTTTCAAAACCCGCCAAAACTTTAAACCATAACCCCGACACCATTTGAACCGTATTAATGAACAATGGTTATGCCTGTGGGTTCCAACTGCATGTTGAACTGTGGTTGGTTGACGTATTAACTGTGGCTTGGGGTCGGGGTTAGGCCCTAGCCCCTGGTTGTCTATTTGTTATGAACATCTGCTTGAGAATTTTTCTTTTTCTGATTTGAAGTTATGGGCACATTTCTATTTCTCAGACCATATTTCCTTTGCACTTGGCTAATGACATTTTATAACCTCTTTAATAATCCTTTGTTTGTACTGCCAACATATTATCACTAGAAAGAGCATACTGTTCATCATTAGGTACATAAGGTTCTTCAGAAAATTCATCCTCCTTAGTCAAGAAAATGGGTTGTTGGTTTTCCTCAAAAAGGTGATTTTCCTTTGAGATCTCTTCTTCCTCATCAGGGCCCTCTATATAATTTTGCTAAAAAGTAGTATGGATCTGCTATTGACCTTGTTGAACTTGACCTTTCGGCTCCCTTTGTTTAATCCTATATTGCGGTTGTTATTGTTGACCTCTGAAGTTGGGATTTCTGATTGGAGGTTCTCCTTGTCTATTTGTGATGGTCATCTTGTCCATAATCTTCACCATTGTCTTAATCAAAGTATCAAGTTTACTCTCGGATGAATTTGATGGCTCCTCCTTTATGGTAACCGTCTTTTTTTATTTCATCTTTGACTTTTTAATAAGTAGATTTGCCTCAACACTTACTGCATTCCTTTGCATGTCTTCAAGGGTGGAAGGATTTCTCTCCCTCAATTGGTAGGCCATATCCAGATCAAAAGCATCCAGATAATGAAGAAGTGCCTAGCCAGGAGGAGGCTTAATGTTTTTTGGGATAGAATCACATATCCTATTGAATTTGGCTGTGAAATCTTTCACATATTCATTAGTATTTATCTTCAAAGCATTGTACTTGGCCAAAATTTAGAAAGAATTATTTTTATCTTCCCACTTTGCTAGGAATAGGTCTATTAATTGTTGTGGATTGGCTACAGAAGCAATTGTTAAGGATATAACCATTTTTTCACTTCTCCCAAAAAAATATGTGCTATTATGCATATTTTGGTATCATCATTACCAATTTCCTCAAGATCAATAGAATCAATCACTTTAACTATATGTTGCTGAGTCGTGACCTCTATTGTTCCATCAAAAAAAGGCAATCTCTCACCATAATTTTGAGGAAAAGAAGTAAGTTGGGCTGGTAAAATCACAGGATAAAATCTTGCCATGATTGTTGTAGAAGGTTGTATGGAAGTCACAATAGGAGGTGTTGAATGAGATGATTTCAGAGGAAGTGGTGGATTGACAGTGGAGGATGATGGAGCAGTTTTATGAGGAAATGTAATAGTATATGTGGCAATAAATAAAGTTTCTTGTTGTACTGAATATAGGCTTTTTGAGAGGTTATTTGCAACTGATCAACCAAGCTCTCAAGTTTATAGAAATATGACTAGACCTTACTATCACCCTCAAAAGATGAAGACTCAGAAGATGGAAAATATGATTCAAACTCAATGGGATGGAAAACTGCTTCTAAGAGGAAAGACTATGACTTGGACTTGAATAAAGATAACTCAAATTTGAGATCAAGAGATAGATCTTCAGGAGCAACCAACCTTGCAAGTAAAGATGTGGATCTTACTAGTGGAGGTGTACCTTTTTTAATTTCTTGAGACTGCGACCTCTGCTTTCTCAATATCCTGTCAGGGTCATTAACTACTGGTGAAGGATTGGGATCGGGATTGGACCTCTTATTCCTTTTGGGAGCCAATGTTCTTATCAATCTTCACTTTGGCTCGAAATTACTAAATAAACCTTCTTTGAGTGCTAGCACGTGTCACCCACAGGTCTAGACTTCAACGAATTGTAAGTAATATCCCCAGGGAAGATTTGACACTCGTTCCCTAGTAATGGCACCAAAATGTTAGCACTCCTTAGTTTCCCAAGGATGAGAAAGGAAACCAAAGAGGTAACCGCATAACAACTTTTGACTTGGTATCTAGCGCTACCAAATCAGAGAGGGATCTCTCAAAATCAACCTCACAACTAATGGAAGTGACTAGAGAATATTGAGGTTTAGGCTAGTTATCAGCTCAATAGAGTTTTGATTGGAGTTTGTTGGATAAGAAACATCAGGTTATGAACTAGGCCAAGTATTCCAAAAGATCAGTTGCAGACATAGAATAAGGAAAGGTATCTATAATCAGTGACACGAATTGAATCTTTCATTGTAGTGTGGTGAGGAGGAAATCATGTAGAAGGAGTAAAATGAGCATACATGAATCAATTCATTTTTTAGAGGATAAAAACACTTATATGATAATCTCAAACAAAACAGAGCATTTGGACAACGTATTTTGTTCAAAAAATTAGGATATTAACACAAGAAGAAATGTAGATGGTTGCTAGAAACATTTGGTAATCAAATGCATAATAAATACTGAGGAAAACAAGTGTCACCAACCATAGCACATGAATCCCATAAAAATAGTTGCAACTTCCTGTATATTATTTCTGTCAAAATCAAGTACACCAGTTCCAAAATGTGTGAACTTTAAATATCCAACCTTGTCTTAGACTTGTTTATGAGTACATATAGAAGAAAAACAAGATTCCACCTCTAAGGGGTCGAATCCTGATCCATAGCACTTATTCATGAACCTAATTACTCATTTCCAAATCCTAGGGAAGTTAGAAACAACTTTCCCTTTTTTTGGCTAATTGTTTGAGATTATCTCTCAAAGCATTAATCACAAGATTCTTTACAATGATAAGCATTAATAAACCTATTAACATCAAATAAAATCATGAGTCAACTATTAATATCAAGAAAGTTTGAATTTTGACCTCCACGTGCAATGAAAATCTCTAAACACAGAAATGCAACAACTTTATCATAAATGCAACAATGTCCTTAACAGAAGCGCAACAACTTTGGCTTGATCTTTTGATGACTTGGAAGAGGTTCTAAATGTTTGTAAAGGATGGTGAAGAAATATTAGGATGTATACTATACCCTGGGACCATTAAGTCATCCAAAACCATCATTTTAGCCCCCTTAAAATTGATTTTAAAACCAAGTGTCCAGAAACGCAACAAATTTTTGAAAAAGGTGGCAAAAATTTGTAAAAAAGGCCTTGTTTTATCATTTCCTCTAAATTTATTATTCCACAAGCATCCTAAAGTGGTTTTCTATTATCCTTGTGCTTTTAGCAATCCAACCATGCTTGAAATTTTGGATTTGGACCCTCTGAGGAAAAGTGCAACAACTAGTTGTTGCGTTTCTGTAGGATTCTTTTGACTGTGTGCACAAAAACTTCAAAATTTCAAAACTGTGTCTCCTTTTTCTTTGATTTATGTTTTGCCTTCACACCATCAGTGATGCATCAGCCAAAAGGTCTAGGCTTTTCTTCATTTTGAGTCTCCTTAGAGTCTTTTTGAGTTTCCTCTTCATATTTTTTACTCTAAACTTACAAACAATGTTCCTAGCATAATAGTGACTTGCCATATTTCTTTGCATGGTGGTATCCCTGTTTGCTTTTTCTTGTAGCTTCTCTAAGTGTTCATTTACTCTCCCATTCCAATACTCCCCATTTTTCTCAAATTCAACAGCTATGGTGTTTTGGGCTTGAGGAGGAGATGGATCTTCTACATTTTGTTCCTTTCTAGCCATTGCCCTTGTCTTAGGTCTCCTAGGTTGTGTTTGAATGTTCTTCTCTTCCAGCTTCTCTACATCAATGATGGCTTTACCTTTATCCTTTCTTGTCAAAAACCTGCTTGGATTGACGATAGAGGGTCTTCTCATGAATTGTTCTGCTGCATTATGGTTTTCCTCAACTATTTATTCTCCTACTGTAGGAAAGCCACCATGAATTGGCTTTGGATAGGTCATCCTTCAACTCTCTAGTATGTGCCTCTTTCTCCTTGACGACGTCTTCTGCTGCCTTGTTTCCATGCCTTTCTCCTAGGTCAACCATCTCTAATTCAAGAGGTACCTCTTCTTCATTTTGCAATGGTGAATCATGTCTTCTCATAGGTGATTTCTCTTTCATGGTTTTAGTCTACACTGCTTCTTCAGTAACAACCTCCTTAGATAGTCTTTTTGCCTCAGACCTAGTTTTAGGCTTAGAACTAGGCATCTCCTCTTCTGCTTCAGGAACAAAGACCAACTTCTTACCTTTCTTTTCTATCTTTGAAATCTCTATTCCAAGAGATTTTTTGTCACTAATGGCATGCTTGATGTTTTAGCTCCCTATGTTCTTGATGATGATGAAGGAGAGATTTGACTCTTTGACTGGTTGGAGATAGGTAAGAAAGAAGGTGCCTCCAAGAAAGATTCCCATGACATGTTGATCTGTGTCAACTAGTGGAGGACTATTACTTTGACTAGAGCATGAAGAAAGGGGTTTGCTTGATGATCTCTTCCTTTATACTGCACCTTCTATGTCATCTTCACTAAACTTCTAAACAGATAGTTAGGAAGGTTTAGGGGCTTCTTAGAAGTGAAATGAATCAATAACCTAATGTGATATTGATATAGTGTGTTAAAACTGCCCTCACAAGTGAAATACTTCATAATAATCTTCATCAAAGGGTTGTACTTGTCCAAAAATTTTCCGTTAGGAAAAATATGAGAAGGAGACTGCTTGTATTGTGGTTTCAATAACATTTTGTAGTGTTCCAGGTCTAAATCCATTCCCTTGAACCAAATTTCACCTTGATTAGGGATAGTAGTTTTTGAAGCTATGATCTCTTCTAATACTGGAAATTTCACCCCTGTTATAGTTGCCTCATCCTTCTTGAAATTAATGAAAAATAATCTTGTTAAATAATGATGATAGCCTACCTCTTGCACCTTTAAACAAAACCCTTGCCAGCTTGCCTGCTCAAATGATTTTCTAATGAATTCTGATGCATTGACCTCTTGCATATGAGTTGGCTCATATCTAGAGATATCTCCTCCCTTATACCTCCTCCTTTCACTGGTATTCACCATGTTTATAGCTTCAATATTGACATTAAACCTGAGTTTCAAACAAGAAATGGAAAGGGATTTGTTTTGCAAAACAGGGCTAGAAGCGCAACAACTTGAGGGAAGAGAATGGAGGGGATGGGGGGTAGGAAAAAATATTAAAAAATCATGGGAGGTAGGGATAGGTGTTAGGAGCACAATGAAAGTGAAATTTCCCAAAATGAGTGAGAAATAAGGGGAGAAAACAGGAAAATACTGACTTGTGCCAGAAGCGCAGCAACAAGCTATGTTTGATAAGGGAAATGGTGAAAATGAGGGAATCTAAGTGTGGGTATTGATGGATAATTTTTTATGAGGGTAATAAAGGATATGTAGACTAAAAAACAAAGAGAATCCCTCTCAACTACAACTATAGACCATAAAAAAGGAGAACACAGCAAAACCCTAGGAATTGAGTTTGATCAATTTTCTGAAGAAAAAGACTGCATAGAGGGTTTACAAGGTTGGACTTACTTGTTAAAAGAGCCTTTGAAGCACCAAGATGATAATTGAACCCTTTATCTCTGCCTTTGGCCTCCAAATGAAAAGCGTAGCAAGACCCTCCAGAAATGTAGGAAACTGATGAAATACGGCAGTGATGGTGAAATTCAAACTTTTGATGGATATGTTAGCTCTTCAGAGTGATGGAGATGAGCTCTTGGAACTTTGAAATGATACAATGAAGCTTTTAAGTGTGTTAATGCTCCTTTTATCTTGAAAAATCATTTTTTTGGCTTGATGGTGGAGTGACATCATGTGTACCTTTGACAAAATGACCTGATGATGTGATTTGTAATGGCAGTATATTCTTCAATAGGAAGGTTACATCTCCATGTGATGTATATGTACCTTTGATTATTTTGATGTAATTTATTCCGTTAGTGCTAACTCTCATGACACTTTACTAGTTTTGGATGATGATGACTTCAAATGGAAATATGATGACCACACACCCAAATTAATGAATATGATTATTGACTAGACCAACCAAGACTCTCATGACACTTTCATGATCAACCTTATGACACCTGACTCTTTTGACACTTAATGAAGGAAAAATGACCTTTGGTGACTCAATGACTCATGAAACTGATTATGAATTGACCTTGATGACCATGACATGAGAGTAGAATTACACCTAGACAATGACTTAGGACCATTTGACAACCAAGAGAGATGTCAAATTTTATTTGAAAATACAATGATTTGACCATAAGACTCTAACTACAGTGGAAAGAGTAAATTTGATCATTGTGACTATTAGACACTAACAGGTTGTTTGATGTTAAACGTTTATATGTACATATGTTTGTATTTATGTGGTTGTCTAACAGGGTGATGATTGTTATATTCTAATGATTATGTATCTATGTATCTATGTCACTGCCTGATAGGGTTGTCGGGGATCATTCTTGTGGAGGCATGATTTCTTATGTAGGTGAATGGCATGAAGAGGTTCCTGGCTATGAGAAATCAAGTGGTTGTTCTGGATTTATGCAGGAACACAATAATACACAGAAATAAACATAAACATAGAGATGCAGTGGAAATAAAAATTCATTTCATTAATATCAAATAACAACAATATGCTTACAGACATAATGGAAATAAACTACCTAGGGCGCTGGTAGCTTATCTCTAAGAAGAGATGTGGTGGCTATAGGCCTCTGAACTATGTTACAATGAGGCTCAAAAGTCTATTTATTATTGAGAAACAATGGAAAACCCTAAACATCCAATAACCTAACCCTAGGAGATAAAGCGCCAAAACTGTGGGCCCCGTTTCGGTAAATTGGTACATCAATCTTCCCGAGGACGTAACTTTGGCATACGATCTCCATTTGACGCACTCAATACCTCGTTAGAAAGATCTATCTGGATACTACAACTTTTTAAATGAGAAACATCAAAGGAATGTCCATGTTGCTCCCAATTTTCCCAAAAAAACATTGTTTAGGGCCTTAAAATGATTATGGAAGTTCAGGACCCTAAAAACTGATAAAAATAGTAAGTTGTGTTGAAACTGAAAAACTAGCAGAACTGATGGTGGGGGTTCAAATGGAATAGGTGGGTGGCCACCAATATCCACCTAGATCATTAGGGCCTCAAAACGGCTTCGGAAGTTTAGGACCTGACAAACTGCTAAAAATAGTAAGTTGTGTTGAAACTGAAAAATTAAAAGAACCAATGGTGGGGTTCCAAATGGAATAGGTGGGTGGCCACCAATATCCACCTAGATCATTCCTCCCCCCTTAGGAATAAATGTTCTCCATTGCGTTGAGTTCCTCCATGAGATGAGGTAAATTCTTCTGAACTTGGTATTGGATTTGTCGAAGATGTCATGGACCTGGTGGCAAACGTGTTGGATGAGTTCGATAAATTTGGTTGCTTTATCAGCCTCATACAATATATGTGTGGATTATGCTTGTGTGGTCACATGAGGTATGGAAACATCAAGCGTCGGCGCGCCTGGGGTTAGATCAATGGAGTGGTTGACATGACAATGTAGAGGAACCTCTATGGGTGAGGAGAAAATGCCCACGTATTCCTCCATGACTTTGTCCATCTTCTGCTGTCATGCAGGGGAGCCCTATTTCGAGGTTGTGACCACAATATTATTCTTGCCTTGTGGGAAAATTTTAATGCAAATAAATTTCCTGGTTTGGGAAACAAGCTTACTGCATTATTTTGTAGTAGTCAAAGAGATGGCAGAATGTGGTACTACCTTCGGTATCCTGTATAAATTATTTCCCAAAATAATAACAACAGAACTATGTCTATACTCATACACATCATGTCGCTTCCACAAGTATTGTTGGCCCAATAATACATCAGACACATCAAGAGGAGCAACATCACACAATACATCATCCGTGAATGGCTTGACGTTATACGGAAGGCGACATTGCTGGCGGATGCGGAGATATCTTCCTTGGTGAAGCCACCCGATGGTATAGGGCTACGGGTGTGATGGTCAGTAGGTCGAGATGCTTCACGATCTCCACTGAAATGAGGTTCTTTTGGCTTTCGCTATCGACAAGGAATTGCAGTGGAGAACCCTTTAACCACATCTGCGAATGGAAGAGGCACTCCCCCTCCTATGGATCCTCGGGATCCTCCCTCTAGAGATTGGTGGTGGAAATAAGGGCACTGGGATCCGCATCAATGATCTGCTTCCATTTGTCATCAGCCTTCTCTAGTTCTGGCTCATAATCATAACATGCATCTTATTCGGGTGCCTTCAGTTCGACCACCAGTGACTGTTTGGCCCGACACTCGTTTGTGTTGTGAGTGGGGCTATTATGAAATTCACACCACTTCCCCGCGTCCTTATTTGGATTTGTGGTGTTGTTCTGAGTCGCCCCACTTTGGATTTTCCCCTTGTTCTGTGGTTCGAGGGCACCTTTCCCTGGCTTCGGATTCGCGGATCCAAAGTCTCGCTTCTTCTGCTTAAATTTCTACTCGATCTTGACAGCATACGATATGTTGTGCCAAGCAAGGTAATGTCGAGGAACTCCATTTCCTCCTGAATGTATATGTGAAAACATCTATGGTACTTGAGAACCATATGTCTCTCTAAATATTTAATACTCAACTTTGTGCGTAGGGTATAGAACAAATTCTTCAGTTCGTGCACATCTTGATCCCTTTGCTGCCAACACTGTTACCGATGAAATAGGTAACTTGACCTCAAAACAGGAACTCTAGCCCAAAAAGACTCAAAAAACATGAAAAAACACCCCAAAAACAAAAACAAAAAAATGTATTCCAGAACGCACTTGGTTTTTTTTGAAGCTCAATTTTCAACATTTTATAAAATTATGCTAAAAACAAAATTGTTTCTTGAAAAAAGGATTGAAAAAACACCCTCAAAACAAAACGAGTTGATGCTGGAATAACAAAAAAAAAAAATTGTGTCATATTTTTGACATTTTTAAAAATACAAATAACATTTTTTAATTTTTAAAATTCAAACATTAAAAAAAAACCTAAAATTTAAGAAAAAAATAAATTTAAAAAATAAAAACATTTTAAAGCTTAAAATTTAAAAATATATAGGAATAAAAAATAAAAATAAAAACAAAATAAAAATTTTAATTCAAACATTAAAAAAACCTAAAATTTAAAGAAAAAAATAAAATAAAATAAAAAATTAAAGATTAAAATTAACCAAAAAAAAAGAATAAGAAGAAGAAAGAATAAGAAGAAGAAATTATAAAAAATAAAATATAGAAATTAAATTTAAAAAAGAAAAAGAAAATGTTAAAAAAAAAAAAAAAAAACAAACAAACAAATATTATTTAAATTAAAAGTAAAAAAATGAAAAATTAATAATAAAAAAAAAATGAAAAAAGAAATACAATAAAAATATTAAATTTAAAAAAATATATATTAAAAAAAAAAATTATAAAAAAAAATAAATTTAAATTATAAAAAATATTATATATATATATATATATATATATATATATATGAACTTAAATTAAAAATATATATATTAAATTTCATTAAATTAAAAAAAAATGTTCATATTAAAATAACAAATCAAATTTGAAAAAAATAATAAAAAAAAATAAATAAAAAATATATATATTATTAAAATAAATAGTTAAAAAACTTTAAAAATCAATTAAAAATTAAAAAATTAAAAAAAATATATTAAATAAAAAATAAAATAAAAAACAAATAAATTTGAAAATATTAAGTTTAATTTAAAAAAAAAAAAATTAAAAGAAATAAAAAAAATTAAAAAAATTTAAAAAATATATATTTTTAAATACACAATTTTAATTGAAATAAAATATATATATATATAGAAATTTTATGTAATTAAAAAAATAATAATAAAAATTTAAAAAATATATTAAATTCAAATAAATTTAAAAAAAATACAAAATTTATTAAATTTTAAAAAATTAAATGAAAAAACTAAACATAAAATTTAATAATAATAATAATAAAATTATGAAAATTAAAAAAAAAATAAAAATAAAATCAATTAAATAATATATATATATATATATATATATATATATATATATATATATATATATATAATTTAATAAAAATCATTAACAAAATTTAGAAAAAAAATAAAATAAAAAATTTAAAAACAAAACAAAATAATAAAAAAAAACAAAACAAAACAAATTAAATTTCAAATATAAAAATTAAATTAAAAAATAATAATTTTAATTTTTTTGAATTTAAAAAAATAAGAATATATATATATATATCTATAAAATTTAATAATAATAAAAAAAAAAAAAAAAAAAATTGATCGTGGTGGCGCCGCCAATCGACCTTCCGCCCATGTGGCGGCAGAGGCCAATTCCGGGAATCGGCCACCCACAACGGGAGGCCGATTGACAGCACCACAATGATCAATTATATATATATATATATATATATATATATATATATATATATATATATATATATATATATATATATATATATATATATATATAATTTGATTTGTTTTTTTTTTCTTTTTTAATTTTTAATTTATTAATTTATTATTATTTATTTTTTTAATTTAATATTTTGGATTAATTATTTTTTAAAATTTAAAATTTATTTATTAAATTTTAATTTAATTTAATTTTTAATTTTTAATTTTTTAGTTTATTTAGTTTTTCATTTTTAAAATTTATAAATTGTTTCATTTAAAAAAAAAAAAAACAGTAAATTATGGATATTTGTTTTTTAATTATTTGCACGTGGGTTTGTTTGTTTTTTGTTTTTTTTTTTTTTAATTTGTATTTTTTTTCCTTCTTATTATTATTATTTTTTTAATTTAAATTTTTAAATTTAATTTTTTCTTTTTTGTATTTTATTTTATTTAACTAAATTTTAATTCTTTTTAAATTTTCTATTTTATTTTATTTTATTTTTAATTATATGGTTTTTTTTAATAACTTAGAAAAAATTGTTTTTGATGTTTTTTTTTTTTTTTTTTGGTTAATTTTTGTTTTTTTTTTTTAGATTATGTGTTTTTTTTCAAATTTTGTCATTTCTTTTGATATAATTTTGTCATTTTATTTTTTATTTTTATGAGTTAATTTTGTTTTTTGTTTTTTTTTACATTTTTATTGGTTTTTTTTATTGTTTATATATATATATATATATATATATATATATATATATATATATATATATATATATATATATATATATATATATATATATATATCTAAGTTTTGTGTTTTATTACCAACATGAAATCACCCTCTAAAAAAAAAAAAAGGTTGATAAGTTGCATCAACATGCCTAAAAAATGCCTAAAATTACATGCAAATCTCCAAATTTTTAAAAAAAAAAAAGTTGATGTTGCATCAATACGTTTCAAAATTAGCATGAAAATCACTAACATTTTAAAACAAATATTCATACTTCATAAATAAAAATATCATAGTGTCAAAAATGTGCACAAAAAAAAGGGGTGATTCCGCGTCACCACTTTTCAAAATCGGGTGCTTTTTATGCTACCAAAAAAAAGTAGGTAACAGTGCGGTTACCTATTTCATCGGTAACATTGTTTGCCACAGTGCGGTCCATTGGATGTACTTGTCCTCATAGCTCCCCGCAAGGTAATATTGTTCCTTGATTGATCCGGATTTATGCTGGAACGCAACAAAATACATAAATAACCATAAACATAGAAATACAGTGGAAATAAGGCTTCATTTCATTAATATCAAATCACATAAATATGCTTACAAACATGATTGAAATAAAATAGCTAGGGTGCTGGTAGCGAATCTCTGAGAAGAGATGTGGCGACTACAGACCTCTGAACTGTATTACAATGAGGCTTGAGGGCCTATTTATTATGGAGAAACAATGGAGGATTCCAAACGTCCAAAAACCTAACCCTAGGAGATGAAGTGTCAAAACTATGGGCCCCGTTTGGGTAAATTGGTGTTTCAACTTCCTAGGGACGTAACTTCGGCATACTATCTCCATTTGGGGCTTCAAAACGGCTCCGGAAGTTCAGGACCCGAAAAACTGCTAAAAATAGTAAGTTGTGAAAAAAACTGAAAGAGACAATGGTGGGGCCTTAAGTGGAATAGGCAGGTGGCCACCAATATCCACTTGGATCATTCCTCCCCCCTTAGGAAGCAATGGTCCCCATTGCATTAAGTTCCTCCATGAGATGAGGAAACTTCTGTTGAACTTGGTCCCTGGTGAACCACTTGCCTTGGTGTAGGAGTTGGCCAGCTTTGACAACCCGATACAGTTGGATCTTCTGTCGGTGAGTGTTCTTGATTTGCATGTCCATGACAGGTCAAGGGTCATGGCATGCCTGGCTTGACCTTTGTGCAGCTCTTCTGCCGTCGCCTCAGGTGTCCAGTAGAGGTGGGAAGTAAGGACGAAGGCGATCCACATTGAAGACTGGGTGCAGACCAAGGAATGGTGGAATACCGAGCTCGAATGCATTGTTCCCTACAGCCTTGGTGATGGTGTACGACCCGTATCGGAGCGGGCGAAGCTTGCGGTGGGGTCCAGTGAGGCGCTCCTTCTGCAAATGTAGCCATACTTTGTCACCCACCTCGAAGTTGTGTGGCACCCGGTGTTGATCATGGCGTTGCTTGTACTTGGCATTGGCTCTGTCCAATATATCATGAACCTGTTGGCGGATGTGTTGAATGCGCTCGATGAAGCTACTTGCTTTGTCAACTTCAGACTGGACATGAGCTGAATCGGCCTGAGCAGATGCAAACGGCATGGCTATGTCAATGGGACATAGTGGTTGGAATCCTAAGCCCACCTGAAAGGGGCTATGGCCAATTGAACTGTGGAGAGCCCGGTTATAACTGTGTTGTACATAGGGGAGGCTCTCGTCCCATGTGCGTGGATGCTTTGAGTTGTACATGCGCAGAATGTGTACAATCATTCTGTTGACGACCTTTGTCTCAAGCACGCTGAGGATGGAACTTCCGTGGACTTGGTGAGCTTGGTGTCCAACATCGACCGCAGGTCGGACCAAAATGTATGAGAACCCGTCGTCACGATTTGATATTATAGACCGTGGGATCCCAAAGTGCACCCACACTCATTTAAAGAAGAGTTTAGCGCTGGATTCTGCTATGATAATATTCTTCTTGCGGGCAGCCATAATGGCCATCTTTGAGAATCTGTCGACGACCACAAAAACACAGTCATTTCCATGCTTAGTAGAAGGAAGGCTTGACATGTAATCCATGGAGATGGATTCCCAAGGTCGACTAGGGGTAGGTAGCGGAGTATAGAGCCCTTGCTTCTTGATGGTCGATTTGGCAATGGCGCACGCAGTGCAGGATCTGATGTACTTCCCAACATCCTGTCAAAGGTTCAGCCAATAGAAATACTTCTGCAGTACTGCCACTATTTTCTCGACCCCAAAATGCCCAACGACTCGACTGTAGTGCGCTTCCCATATCATCTTGGCACGCTCGCTTGAAGGAACAAAAAGATGTCCCAAGTGACATAATAGTGCATCTTGGAGGTGAAATTTTGGAACTTGCATACCCCCCAAGAGTGCCTTGTATGTGTGGCTGAATTCTGGATCACTCTTGTAGAGAAGCGGCCAATCAGAAGTCTCATGCCCACAAGAGTGGAGAACGGTGGTTATGGCCACGATCGGTGGTTGGCTGAGGCACTCTGCAACATTATTGGTGCTACCCTTCTTGTACTTGATGTTCAAATGAAATTGTTGCAGATATGTGGACCACTTCTGATGGCGATCGTTCTGCAACTTCCCTTGTGTCTGTATGAACTGCAAGGGTCGGTAGTCTGTGTGGATGATTGTCTCCTTCCCCAAAATGTAATGCTTCCATTGTCGACAAGCCTGCACAATGGAATACATTTCTTTGTCATAAGTGGGATACTTTTGAACTGTGTCAGACAATGTATCACTGTGATATGCCACTGGATGCACCTATGCCACCGGATGCCCCCGTTGAGTAAGAACTGCCCCAATAGCATAGTCAAAGGCATCTGTCTCGATCTCAAATGGTTGTTGCAAGTCTAGTAATGTGACCACTGGGGTAGAACGAAGGTGATGTTTCAATTCTACGAATGCCTTCTGTTGATATTCCGACCAAAATAATTTTGCTTTTGCTCCTCCCTTGGTGAATTGACTCAAGGGCCAAGTGATATGAGAGAATCCCAACATGAACCTGCGGTAGAAATTAGCAAGACCCAGAAAGCCGCGAAGATCTGTTAGAGTGGTTGGGGCTGGCCAATCCTGAATGAATTGGATCTTGGTTGGATCCACATGCACCCCCCTTTCATTAATAATGTATCCCAGATATTGAACCTGGGTCATGCCAAAAGTGCACTTCTCAAAATTGGCACACAACTTGTTTTGCCGCAGTGTTTGGAGGACTTCTCAGATGTGGTGGAGGTGCTCTTCCCAGGTCTGGCTGAAGATAAGAATGTCATCCAAGTATACCACTACAAATGAGTTGGTGAATGGACGCAATATTTCTTCCATCAACCTCATGAAGGTTGCGGGAGCATTTGTCAATCCGAAAGGCATGACAAGCCATTCGAAAAGGCCCTCCTTGGATTTGAAGGCAGTCTTCCACACATCAGAGGGTTCAATTGGTACCTGGTGATACCCAGACTTCAAGTCGATCTTGCTGAAATATTTTTCCCCTTTGAGTTGGTCCAGAAGTTCATCAATCCGTGGGATTGGGTACCTATTCTGGACAATGATCTTGTTCAGTGCCCAATAATCAATACAGAGTCTCCAAGTCCCATCCTTATTTTGTACCAACATGATCGAGCTCCCATAGGGCGATGAACTTGGCCGGATGTGACCTTTCTGCAGCAGCTCCTGAATCTTCCTCTTGGTTTCATCATTCTTCAGAACAGAGCGCCTATAGATCGGTCCATTGGGTAGCGGCGCACCTGGGGTCAGGTCAATGGGGTGCTTGACCTGACAGTGTAGAGGCACCCTTGTGGGTGAGGTGAATATGTCCTCGTACTCCTCCACAACCTTGTCCATTTGTTTTTGTCGTGCAGAGGAGCCATGTCTGGAGGTCGTGGCCACAGTCTTCTTCTTGCCCTAGGGGCGATTCATCAGGAAAACAAATTTCCTAGTTTGGGAAATGAGCTTACTACATTGTTTTGCAGTAACCAAAGAGATAGTGGGAAGCGGTGGTACCTCTAGTATCCTGTATAATTTATTTCCCAAAGTAACAATAACAGCGCGAGGCCGGGACTCATACACAGCATGTCGCTTCCACAAGTATGGTTGGCCTAATAATACATCAGAAACATCAATAGGAGCAATGTCACACAATACCTCATCCGTGAAGGGCTTTATGCTATAGGGAAGGCAACATTGCTGGCTGACGCGAAGATCCCGTCCTTGGTGAAGCCACCCGATGGTGTATGGTTGTGGGTGCGTTGTGGTCGGCAAGCCCAACCGCTTCATGACATCTACTGAAATGAGGTTATTTTGGCTCCCATTTTCGATAATGAACCATAGCGGGGAGCCCTTTACCCACATCTGGGAGTGGAAGAGACGCTCTCCCTCCTCTGGATCTTCTGGTTCCTCCTTCTGGATCTCCGTAGCGGCAACAGTGGCATTGGGCTCTACATCAATAATCTGCTTCCCTTTGTCATTCACCTTGTCAGGTTCTGATTCAGAGTTGGAGCATGCATCTGATTCAGAAGCCCTCATCTTGGCCACCAGCGATTGCTTGGCCCAACACTCACTTGTGTTGTGAGTGGAGCTCTTATGGAAATCACACCACTTTCCCGTTTCCTGTTTTGGCTTCGCGGTGTTGTTCTTTGCTTGTGTCTTTGGAAAGTTGTCTTGGGCCACCATGCCTTGGATTTGTCCTTTTTCTGCAGTTTGGGGGCACCTTTCCCTTGCTTTTGATTCTCAGATCCAAAGTCTCTCTTCTTCTGTTTGAATTTCTACTCAATCTTAGCAGCATACTCGTATGCCGTACCAAGCAAGGAGATGTCGAGGAACTCCACTCCCTCCTGAATGTATCTGTGCAGACAACCGCGATACTTTAGCACCAAATGTTTCTCTGAATCTTTGATACCCAACTTTGTGCGCAGGGTATGGAACAGATTCGTTAGCTCATGCACATCTTGATCCCTTTGTTGCCGCAGCGTGGTCCATTGTATGTACTTGTCCTCGTAGCTCCCCACGGGATAGTATTGTTCCTTGATGGCATCTCAGAAAGAATTTCAAGTGGGTATGACTGAGAACAAAGAGGGTTCTATCTCGTCTGTTTTCTCACAGTAGGTTTCCCACCAGTCCTTGACATAGGGGGTAGCTTTGAGGAGTGAAAAAATAATATTCTCCCGATCGGAAAAATCATGAACTGAGAAATATCCTTCTAATAGATTCAACCATCTATCTAGGACATCTGCATCTATTTGACCCTCAAATATGGGAGTGTCAAAGTTTATTTGTACCTTAAATGGAGTTGCGCCTCCAGAGTGGTTGCTCGATGTAGATGCGCCGTCGGTGGGCATTCGTTGAAGGATCTGGGCAAAGTTATCCATCATCACGTTCCTTTGTTTTTCAAGGGCCTCCTCGAGCAATATTTTGTTAGGATCTCCTGCTCCCTCATCTTTCTTTTTGTCCCCCATGGGCGTCCGTCAGGGTTTGCGAGGCTGATCTTGCAAAGGTTTCACCAGATTGAGTATACCTCGACCTCGTTGGGGACATGCAAAGAAGGATCGAGAAAAAGCAGACCGCTTTGATACCACTGATTTGGATTTATGCAGGAACGCAACATAATACAAAAATAACCATAAACATAGAAATACAGCGGAAATAAGTCTTCATTTCATTAATATCAAATCACAAAAATATGCTTACAAACATGATGGAAATAAAATAGCTAGGGTGTTGGTAGCGAATCTCTGAGAAGAGATGTGGCGACTACAGACCTCTAAATTGTATTACAATGAGGCTCGAGGGCCTATTTATTATGGAGAAACAATGGAGAATTCCAAACATCCAAAAACCTAACCCTAGGAGATGAAGTGCCAAAACTAAGGGCCCCGTTTGGGTAAATTGGTGTTTCAACTTCCCAGGGACGTAACTTCGGCATACCATCTCTGTTTGGGGCTTCAAAACGGCTCCAGAAGTTCAGGACCTGAAAAACTGCTAAAAATAGTAAGTTGTGAAAAAAAACTGAAAGAGACAATGATGGGGCCCCAAGTGGAATAGGCGGGTGGCCACCAATATCCACCTGGATCATTGATGTCATCTCGAAATGAATTCTAAGTGGGTGCGGCTGAGAAAGAGAGGGTTCTCTCTTGTCCTTCTACTCACATTATGTTTCCCACTAGTATTTGACATGGGGAGCAGCTTTGAGGAGTGCAAAAGTAATGTTTTCTTGATCGAAGAAGTCATGGACCGAGAAATACCCTTCCAAAAAATTGGACCATCTATCTATGACCTCTACATCTATCTGACCTTCAAATACTAGAATGTCGAAGTTGACATGTGCTTTGAAAGGAGAGTTGCATCCAGAGTGACTGTTGGATGTAGATGTGTCGCTGATGGGCAGTTGTTGAAGGATCTAGGCAAAGTTATCCATCATCGCGCTCCTTTATTTCTTGAGAGCCTCATCGAGCAATAACTTGATAGGATCTCCTGCTCCATCGTCTTTCTTTTCTTCTGCCATGGGAGGTCATCGGGGTTTGCAAGGCTGGTCTTGCAAGGGTTCAACTAGATCAAGCCCTAATTCCTTATACCCTGACCTCATTGGGGACATGCAAAGAAAAACAGAGAAAGAGCAGACCATTGTGATACAACTGGTCTATATTTATGCAGGAACGCAATAATATACATAAATAAACATAAACACATAGATGCAACGGAAATAAAACTTCATTTCATTAATATCAAATAACAACAATATGCTTACAGACATAATGGAAATAAACTAACTAGGGCGTCGGTAGCTTATCTCTGAGAAGAGATGTGGTGGCTACATGCCTCTGAACTATGGTTACAATGAGGCTTGAAGGCCTATTTATTGTTGAGAAATAATGGAAAACCATAAACATCCAAAAACCTAACCCTAGGAGATGAAGCACCAAAAATGTGGGCCTTGTTTGGGTAAATTGGTACATCAATCTTTCCAGGGACGTAACTTTGGCATACGACCTCCATTTGACGCGTTGAGGACTACAACTTTTGGCGTGAGCAACATCGAAGGAACTTCCATATTGCTCCTGGTTTTCCCAAAAATCATCGTTTAGGGCCTCAAAACGGCTCTGGACGTTCGATACCTGAAAAAAACTACTAAAAATAGTAAGTTGCATTGAAACTGAAAAACTGACAAAATCGATGGTGGGGGTCCAAATGGAATAGGTGGGTGGCCACCAATATCCACTTGGATCAATGACAGAGTAGCCCTAATAGATCTATGATGTCAGTATCATGTGGATATGAATTGATATTATATGCCTATAATATCCCTATGTCTATGTTATGGACAGGTAATGTTGAGGGGTACATCAACAAAATGAACCTGGCATGATCTGCGACATGCTATGATAAGCATGGGTGGCAGAGAGACACTAGAAGCAAGGTTGCTTTTTGGGGTCAGTGTGTCGTCTACGGATGTGCAGTACTACTGTTGTGTATATGTTGCACATGTTGTATATTTAGTGATTGTATCTATGGCAATGTATACATGTAACTTATGTAGTATTGTGTACATATGATGTTTTAAGTCTATTGTATATATCGTGTTGCGCGTATATTGCATATGTGGTGTTGTGTACGTATGGTGTTATGTACATGTTGAATATGCAGTCTTATGTACATATGGTGTTGTATGCGTGTTATGCATATTGTGCTATGTACATACGGTGTTGTGTGCATGATTGTACATGTGGCGTTGTGTGCATGTGGTGTTGTGTGCATGTGGTGTTGTGTGCAGGTGGTGTCCTGTACATGTCGTGCATGTGGCTCTGTGTCTTCTCCCTTCCCTAGACAGAAAGAGATAAACATCCTGACATGTTGTGTCGTGTACATGTTGTGCATGTGGTTTTGTGTACAAGTGGTAGTGTGTACACATTGTATAGGTGGTACGGTGTAAATTTGATGTTGTGTACACGTTGTGCAGGTGGTGCCATGTACATGTGATGTTGTGCACATGTTGTGCAGGTAGTGTTGTGTATAGGTTGTGCATATGGTATTGGTATACATGTGGTATTGTGTGCATGACGTACATGTTGTGTTGCGGGCATGCGGTACTATGTATGTGCATGGTGTAGTCGTGGTATCGTGAAATGTGTATTTGTTGTGTTGTACTTTGTATATGTATATGTATGGTGTTGTCCTGTACACTAGATGTAGGTGTATGTGTTGTGTTGTATCATACATTGGGTGTAGGTGTATGTGTTGTATGTCAGTGTCGGCATATGTATTGTGTTGTATTGTACACCATATGTATGTGTATGTACATGTATTGTATTGTACACCAGGTGTAGGTGTATGTGTTGTGTTTTATATTGGATGTATGTGTAAGTACATGTATTGTGTTGTACACTGGGTATAAGTGTATGTATTGTGTTGTTTTGTACACCGAGTGTTGGTGTATATATTGTGTGGTGTTGTACGCTTTGTGTGGATGTACGTGTTGTGGGGTTTACTATGTATATGTGTACATCATTGAAGAGAATCAAGGGCACTGGTGTTTATTGGGTGTGGAAATCGATCTGGTGTGTATACAAAAGAACAAAGGCATAAGTAAGGACCGATGAGGAATAAGTATCGATATTCTATTTCAGTCTCATTATGCATGTGATTTGTGGTTCTGACTTGTGATGGTTACAAGTGATTTATGATTATGGTTTATGGTGATTTCATGCAATTCATGATTTTAATTTATGATGGTTGCGTTTTGAGCTAACCAGATGTGATTGTTTGGTCCAATCTGCTAATGTAGATTAGGCTTCAATTTCTTATCAATCTAAGTAGGTACAATTAGAGGTACTTATCTAAAATATATAGATCTAGAATGATTTGGTCTCATAAATGAGGGTTTGGTGTAATAGGATTCAATACTCTTTTACAAGAGGTTGTTCTTTGTCTCCTTCCACACTTGAACACCTTCTTAAACAAAACAAACATAATCTCCTAAAAACAGAGTTCTATTGTTTGTCTGAGATTCTCTAGTTCTTTTACAAGGACTCAATTCATATAACCTCTTCCAAATCTTAAATCAACACACTTATCAATCACAATTATTCAAAACATAAAACAAGGTAAATAATCTTGAAATCAACCAATAGTCAAGTCCTCTTACAAGGTTCAATCATTAGACTAAGAGTTGAGTTTTGCAATTATAACCATGATAATTAAGCAGAAATGATAAATGAAATAGTAAACACAACTTTCAATTCGAAGACTGATGTCAATTGAATCTTCTTACAAAGACCTTTCACAAAAGACGCCGACTTCTATTAACGATTCTGATTCATAAACTTGCAGCATACGAATTAAATAGAAATGTCTATCAGATTTGATTATGCAAATGTAAATGAAAAACACAAGAAAGTGTACCAGCTCTGTAGTGGGGGCCCTCCACATGTTGCAAGCACACCTTAAGATAACTTAGATGAAGAAAATTATTGATTGTAACAACATAGACAATTGAATCTTTGTATTAAAGTCTGAAAGCCAATTACATAAATCGAGTTTTTAAGTTTGTCACATAATATCTCATGTTTAGCCTTCAATGTTTTTCTTCTAACTATTTATCATCGAATTACATAACAAGAAGAGGTTATTTGTGTTCCTAAAAATCCTAACTAACTTCCCAAACGAGTCGAATTAGTTCAGATCCCTTTTTACAAGCAAAATTTCAAATATGTTCATTAATTGCTTAAGATTTTCTGCTGAAATAGCTTAAGTTGACCAACGTTGACCAGCCACCTATGGAATTCAAATATGGAAGTGGATAGATAATTCACCATCCTTGTACATTCAGGAATAGACCCTCAGTCCTCGATTTGGCCAACCTGTCATGCAACGTGTCAAAACGTGAAGCCATTACAGGAAGTTACGAAAACCTGTAATTTTCTGAAAAATCCTAGTTTTTACACAAAAAATTCCTGAAATCAATTCCAATGTAATAATAATAATAATGGCATTACATTAATCAGTTTCAAAGGAATATGAGGGATTTATGAAGGTTAAATGAGAAAATATGATGGATAAAATGAGGTTTTTAGGTGAAAGGATGAGCTATGAAATGGTACCAACATCTCCCCCAAACACAAGACTTTGCATGTCCTCATGCTAACCTGTCAGACTTCTTTGCTTGATGCTTCTACTACCTGCAGAAAAACATCCATGTTCATCTAAGTTTGATATTCATTCTTCAAGATTTGGTATTTGGCCTTGATAGCTTTCTTCTGCGTATACCATTTGCTAACCCATCTACAGATTTCAATTTTGTTGGTTTTGAGTTTTTTTACTTTTCTCTTCAGTTTTTTATTTTAATCTTGAATTCTCTTACTTCATATTCTCAATGCCTCATTTTCTCTTTTCACAACTCTTTCCAACATTTCTGATTCCATAAGCTCTTGTTGCAAACCTTGAATTTTCCTTTCTAATTGCTTTTGCTTTTTGTTTGAGAGTTTTTGCTCCTTTGGTTCTTCCTCCTTGATTTTGATTTCTAGTTCTTGTGTATTGTCATCCTGGGCTTGCTGTAGGTTATCACTGTCCTGAACTGTCTTGCCTTTAGTCCCTCTATATTTCCTTGTATAAGTGGTGAAAATTTTATCATTTTCAGCTTTTTTGGCTTCCTCCTTTCTCATTTTTCTTGTTCTTATATTGCTGCTAGGTAGAGCAAAAGTGTTTGGTCTATAGTCTGGAGTTTCATCGTCTATTTCAATTACATCAACCATCAGTTATGTATCTTGCTCTTTCTGTTCTTCTTCATTAATTTTAATTTCATCAGAGATCAAAAATCCCTTCCATGACATCCATGTCTTCTGTAGTTCAAACTCAATCAAAATTTTTACTAATCCAAAATGATACAGGCTTCTATCCATATTACTTCTTTGTTTCTGTATGGTTTTAGACATTTTAGTCAAACTTTGTAGAAGAAAATATGGAAGGATTATAGTACATTCTCCCTTCAGATGCAAAAACATTTTGATGTGATAAAGATACATTATGCTATATCTGTCTTCACATGCAATAAATTTTTGAAGTACATAAACCATTTCATCCCAAGGATGAACAAGCCAACTTCTGGAAACTCCAATTTTTCAATTAACCGAGGACACTCTAGATCTAGATACAAACTGTGTCCATGATTTCTCCTTGAATTGCTTAGTTTTGAAATATTTTTCACCCTCTGGACTGATGCCTATGGTTTGAGCAATAGTATCCTCTGAAACCCTGAATGAAAGATTCCCTACTGTGGCTCTTTCTCCATTAAAGGAAGAAGAAAATTTCTTAGTACTTTCTTCATTATGTCCATTAAATTTCTCTAAAAATGTCAGCCACTGTTTATCTCTCACAATTTTAACACATTCTGCATCTATTTTCGAACTATCAAACCTCTCTGGTTCTGCCCTATTCGCCATCAAATTCCTCTGTTCTAATACCCTGTTTTCTTATGCTCTGTTTTTTTTAAAGAAATTACCCAGAGTATTTAACAATTACCTGGTCTGTTGCGTTCCTCCTGGAGTTTTATGAGATGACCTCCACGTGTTTATATATGCTCTGGTTGCTAAATCTTCTCCTTTTTCCAAGCAAGGTATCTCGGCAGCTTTGTCTTCGAACTATATTCTCGGCAACTTCTCTAATTTTAAACTACAGAACCCTTTCAACAAACTTGAAAACTCAATTCAAATTTTACCGACCTCTGTGCATGGAAAAACCTCAAAGTCTGTGCCTGTGTCATGGAATGATGTTGATGTGGTTGATATGGTCGTGGTTGTAGAGGACGGACTGAAATGGCTGCTGGCTACGGAGGATGGGACCATTACAATGTCGGTGGTAGACAAATGTATCAAATCTAATGTCTAATAAGGCCGCGGAGAGCTATGGTTTTGTACTGGCTGTGCAGAATAGATTTATAGATTTGAGGTTTTAAAAGGGTTAAGGCGTATAGATATAGGCTAAGGGTTTAGGAATTTTTAAGAGTAGTGGTGAGGGGTTAAAGGCATATAGATATAGGCTATAGGTTTGAGGGTTTAGGAAGCTTTAGTTCATGTGGAATATGTTTGAGGTTTAAAATGAAGGTTGTAAGAGGGGTTAAGAGAGTATTAGATGTAAGCTATAGAATGTAGGCTATGATTTTTTTAAGAGTAATGGTATAGGTTGATATGTTTAGGAGTATAGGTTATAGGTTGAGTGGCAAGATGTTGGTATAGGTATAATGGTTAGGAGAATTTATGAAACTGATGTCAATAATTAACCATAAATTAACTATTTTAAAATTGAAATTAACATAGAAATTTAAGTATTAAAACAAAAATCTTACAATCCTTTACTAGTTCTTTTGTAATCTCCCTTTTGACTGGTTGACTTTGTACAGGTATGATATAGTCTTCTTCTTCTAAACAGGTCCCTTTTTCTGGAAATGAGCATGCAACAGGTCCCTCTAATCTGACTTGTTTAATCTTGCAGACATGTTGATGCAACCTTTGACTTGCTTGGTTTTGGAAACATGTTGACGCAGCCTCTGACTTGCTTGGTTTTGGAAACATGTTGATGCAGCCTTTGAACTTATGCAATCTTGCTTGAACAGGTCCCTCTACCATTTCTTTATATAACTTTGATAATATTTTGATGATGCACAGGTCCCTCTGCTGATTTGAATTAGAACAACTCCTTCTTTGAACAATCAATCAATTAAATAAAACAAATCCCTTGCTTATTGAAATTCTGGAAATGAGGAGATAAAAGAAAATATGAAAAATTCACTTTTTCCTTCTCCCCTACTTATTCATTAACTTGTCCTCAAGTCATTATTTAGGATTGGCAAGTACAAATGACTTTGACATAAATAAGAAAAATGAATTCTTACCGGCCAATTTCTTGGTTTTCCTGTAAGAATTCTAGTTTAGATTGTGCAAAAGTCTGGTTTTCACAACTAAACTTTTATTTTGTTTTGATTTTTTTTATTGTTTATATATATATATTAAAAAAAAAATGAAGAAAAATAGAAATCATTATGGTAAAGATATCACAGCTGCTTGTTGTACTATCTCAACCTCCTTCTGTTGTGTCACTGTCTGAATGACATTTTCTTTGCTTATGGGCTTGTGATAAAGCTTCAGCCTATGTCCATTTACTATAAATTTTCTTCCTTCTTGGTCAATGGTACTAAGTTTTACTGATCCATTTTCAAAGACCTGAACAATTTCATAAGGGCCCATCCAGTGTGTTATAAACTTGGCCTTATAATCTTTAAATTTGGAATAAAAAAGTAAAGCCCAGTCACCTTCTTGAAATTGTTTCTTCTTGATATGTGTGTCATGCCATTGATTCCTTTGTTTTTTCATAAGATTGTTCTTTATAATGCTTGTTGTCTCATTTCATCCAACTGATTCAATTGCATGATCCTTTCTTTTTTAGCCTCATTAAGATCAATGTCTAAATCTGTAGCCAACTTGTAAGTGTGTATTTGAAATTCAATAGGTAGCATTACCTCTTTACCATACACCATCTGATAAGGTGTAAATCCCATTGTATCTTTCCATGTGATTCTATAAGCCCAGAGAGCATCCTTGAGCTTATCCTCCCAGTCCTTTTTATTCATTGCCACTGTTTTGGTGATGATTCCTTCTAGAGTTTTGTTTGTAGACTCCACCTGGCCATTGGCCTGTGGATGGTAAGGTGTGCTCCTTCTATGATTGATTTTGTACTTCTTAGTGATGTCCTGAACCAATCTTGAAGTAAATTGGGTACCTTGGTATGTTACTATTTCTCTAGGAACTCCATATCTGACAAATATTTCTTCAAAAAGGAAATTGACCACTGTTTGCTCAGTTGCCCGGACAAGTACCTTTGCTTCAGCCCATTTAGTTACATAGTCAGTACATACTAAGATGTACTTTTTACCCTTACAAGGTGGATTAATGGGTCCAACAAAATCTAGAGCCCATTTTTCAAATGGCTCTAGATGTACTTGAGGTTGTAGTGGCATCTGATTTGAGGTAGTTGGTCTGCCCATGCATTGGCAACTGTCACAACTTCTTACATATTTCTTTGAATCTTTGAAAATTGATGGCCAATACTAACCAAGACTAAGGATTTTGAATGATGTTCTTTTAGCTGCAAAATGGCCACCACAAGGTTCATCATGGCAAGATTTTAATATATCAAGAATTTCATCATCTCTAATGCATCTCCTAATAATCATATCATAACCAGTATAAAACAAGTCTCCATTAATCCATGAGTATCTGGCACTTTGCTTAAATAGTCTTTTCTTCTCCTTTGAATTGAAGGATGGAGGTATTTTTCCTGTTGAGAGATAATTAGCTAAATCAGCATACCATGGATTCAATATTGAGATTGCAAATAAATGTTCATCAGGAAAAGAATCTTCAACTGGAACAACTTCACCTGGATTGTGGAGTCTAGAAAAGAAGTCTGCCACCTGGTTTGTCCAGCACTGTAACATTAAATTCCTGTAATAATAGTAACCATCTGGTAACTATACCATTAGTTATGGGTTTATTCATTAAGTACCTAATGGCAGAGTGATGAATAAAGACTTCATAACCAGTTATGTAATGACAAAATTTGTTCACAACATGTATAATTACAAGCATTTCCTTCTCAGTTACTGTGTAGTTGAGTTTTGCAGGTGTTAGATTCTTACTGATGAAATAAATGGCATAACTTAAAGATTCTTCTTTTTGTCCTAATGAAGCACCTATTGTTGTATGAGATGCATCAGTGGTGATGTAGAAAGGTAGATTCCAATTAGGTCTTTTTAGAACTGGAGTAGTGGATAATTTCTCTTTAAGTTTTTCAAAAGTTGTTTGACAATTATCATTCCAATTGAAAGACACATCTTTTGCAAGAAGCTTAAACAAAGGCAAAGCTATCTTACTAAAGTGTTCAATAAATCTCCTGTAATAACTTGGATAACCAAGAAAGCTTCTCACATCTTTTTGAGTTTTTGGTACCGGCAAATTAACAATAATTTGGATTTTTTATTGATCTACTTTTATTCCTTCTGAAGAAACATAATGACCCAATACTACCCCTTCATTTAACATCATATAACATTTTTCATTACTTAGGGATAAATTGGCTTCTATGCATCTTTTCAGAACTTTCTCAAGGTTTTGCAATGAATGATCAAAAGAGTTACCATATACTGAAAATTCATCCATATATACTTCAACACAATCATGAACTAGATCAGCAAAAATAGCTAATACTGCTCTCTGAAATGTTGCTGGAGCATTACACAATCCGAATGGTAAAACATTGTAAGCATATGTGCCCCAGGGGCAAGTAAAAGTTGTTTTATCCTAGTCCCCTAAGGCTATGTTGATCTTATTATAACCACTGAAACCATCAAGGAAGGAAAACGATGATTTCCAAGCTAATGTGTCCAAAACTTGGTCAATAAATGGCAATGGAAAATAGTCTTTAAGGGTTGCTTTATTGAGCTCTCTGTAATCAACATAGATTCTCCACTTACCATTTTTCTTGGGTACTATCACTAATGGAGATACTCATTGGCTGTCAGAGATGGGGTAAATGAAATTGACCTTCAGTAACTTTTGAAATTCATCTCTTACAATTTCCTGAAGCATAGGGTTCATCCTTCTTTGTAGCTGCCTCATTTGTCTTATATTAGTGTCTGTGTAAATGTGTTGAGTACAAGTTTCTGGGTGAATTCCCTGCATATCAGTATAGTCCCAAGCAAATGCTTTTTGGTATTTTGTCAATAATTCAATCAACTTTTGTTCCTGAGATGAGTCTAGGAGTGTTCCAATGTTTATGTTTTTCCTGGACTGATCTCTATGGTTTTTCTTTGTGTGTTTGTCATGGAATGAATAGGAAATATTTCTTCAAACAATGTTTGTAGAGAATGGATGGTACAAGTTTCCTGAAAACACTGTGCTAATAGT
Source organism: Pinus albicaulis (assembly GCA_034641835.2). Taxonomy (NCBI): domain Eukaryota; kingdom Viridiplantae; phylum Streptophyta; class Pinopsida; order Pinales; family Pinaceae; genus Pinus; species Pinus albicaulis. The sequence goes on along the minus strand of CM076572.1, from coordinate 310,477,296 downwards.
TGATCTGCAGCACTATATTTTTCATTTCTCAATTCCTCTGAAATATCAGGTTGAGAAATAAACAATTCCACCATATCTTCATTGTTATCTTCTTCAAAATCATAGATTTGGTTAATGCTCAAAACAAAGTGAACTTCTTCTTTGTCATTATATCTGTCATCAAGCCATAGGTTATGAGCTATTGCTGGAGATTGTGCTGATGGGTATAAGGTAAGTTGTTTTCTTTCTGTCCCTCTAGAAATGGTCATGTTGCCTGATCTACACCCAATAAATGCATCATCAGTTTCCAACCATGGCCTGCCAAATATGATAAGATGTCCTCCTAAATTGGACTTTGGCTGGAGTACTAGAAAATCTACTGGATAATCCCAAGAGTCTACTGAGACAATTATGTCTTCCAATATCCCTTCAGGAATGAATTTGGATCTATCAGCTAATTCCAGGATAATTGGTGTTAATTGTAAGTCTGTGAGTTGCAATGTTTTCATTGTTTCCAGTGTCATAACATTGATGGCAGCTCCAAGAGCAATCAAGGTATTTGGAATGGAAATGTTGTTAATGATTGTGGTAACTCTAGGGATACCAGGGTCAACATACTTCTCCATTGAAATAACATTTGACATGAGGCCAACTAAATTTCCAATGACATGAATGGTTTGTGAATCAAATATTTTCTTTGCAGGCTTTTTAAGACATAATTCTTTAATTGCTTTGGTGTAAATTGGAATGTCTTTTATTGCCTGAAGTAATGGAATTTTCACATAGACATTCCTTAATTCATCTAGAACATCAAATTGAGGCAAAGGCATTGGTAACTTTGCTTGGATTAATCTCTTAGGAAAAGGAGGTGGATGCATGGTTTGCATTTGTTTGTTTTGTATTTCATCATCTTGTTTGCTTGGAAGTTCATCATTCTTGTTTTCTTTTTTCTTTGTAGCTACTGGAGGTTCTGTTTGGAGAGTTCGACCAGACCTAAGCTCAATGTTTTGTAGAGGTAGAATTGGGTAAGATGTTCCCTCATCTACACTATATGCTGGTCTATCTACTCTATTATTTGGGTTAGCTACAGGTTGAGCAGGTATTTGAGTAGGTCTAGGAGGTTGGTTAGAAGGTAGTTGTAATGGTGGTGAATTTATTGGTGGAGGAGCAGTTATTGTTTGTTGAGGGTTTTGTGGTTGATAAACAATTGGCTGTTGAGGGTATTTCTGAGGGTATTGCTGATATGGCTGGGGATATTGTGAAGGAATTTGTTGTTGAGGATATGAATATCCTCTCCATCCTTGTTGTGGATAAGATTGTTGCTACTGATTAGACCAATTTTGCTAAGGCATAGGAATGTTCCAAGAATTTTGAATAGGCATTTGATAATGTGCAGGAAATTGTAAATTTGGAGTTTGAAACATACCTGGAGGTCTCATTTGCCATGGTCTTCTAGCTCCCATGAGATATAAGTTCTCCAAATCTGCATTAGCTTCCAAATTGTAATTCTGCAAAACCTTCATCTTAGAACAATTAAAAATATCATGATTTTCTGTACAAAATGCACAAACCTGAACACTTTCTAAAGGACATTCCTTTAAAGCATGTTTTTTTTTTTTTTTTTTTTTCCTGCATTTTGGACAGAACACGGCCATCAATTGGTCTTCTTCTTCTTGTATCTTCTTTGTTTTTATCATATCTATTTGATTTCCCAAGGTGCTTAGTAGGTCTGTTTTAAAGTCTTCAAATAGGTTGCCTATTTCAGCTCTTGTAACACTTGATGTGGCAGATTTAGTGGCTTTAGATGTCATAGTTCTTTTTACACTTCTTGCTTTACTTCTAGAATACTTTTCACACAAGTCTGCAATCTCATCAAAGGGTAAATTAGAGATATCACCTTTACCCATTAGGTTAAGTTCATCTAAATATTCTTCTCGGATGCCTTTTAGGAATATTGTTCGAATAATGTCAATAGACATGGTTCTATGCTTTATTTTTTGCAGATTATATACAAATCTTTCCAAGTATTCTTCTAAGGTTTCATCTTCTTGTTGATTCATTCTAAAAATGTCATCTTTGGAATCTTTTGATCGACAATAAGGTTGATACTTTTTCAAGAAGATTTGCCTCATACTATTCCAATCAGTCACTGCATGTTCACCTAATCCCATAAATCACCTAAGTGCTGATGCTTTTAATGTGGCAGGAAAGAGCCTAAGTCTGTGTGCATCATCTGTATACCCATAGGTTCGACATACTATATCAAATTCAAATAAAAGTGAATCAGGGTCTTCAGATGCCATGCCATAAAAAATTGGTAATACAGATAGGGGTATATTTTTCATTTTAATTTCTTCATCATTGTTTTCTTCTTGAATGGGAAATTTAAATTTTGACTCCTCTTCCTCTCTTGGGTTTCGATTTTGATCATTTCTTTGTTTTTGTTCAAGTTCTCTTTGTCTTATCCTTTCTTCCTGTTGTCTCTCATATTCTCTCATTTGTTCTGCAGTAGGTCCTCTTGCTGATTCTCCTCCTTCCTCAGCCATTTTGGTATATTGTTCTTCTAATTTCTCTTCCTCTTGAGGATTTTCAGGGTCAATTTGTTCAAGAATAGGTTTTTGGGTTCTTTTACCACTCTCTCTTACTATAGAAGATTCTGGTATATGTTTTATCTTTGCTTCATAAGCTAAAAGGACTTGTCTTTCAATAAGAGTAAGTCTCTAGCCTGATTTTTGTTTTTCCTCGAGTTCTTCTACAGTAACTTTTCCAGTTGGTGTTGTAAATCCAACTTTCTCTAAATTTTCTACTCCCAATGGTGGGTTAGTTTTTTGATGGAGGGGTTTTAGAAATCTGCCTTTTTCATCCCTAAGTCTAGACACAAGGAACCATGGCTTAACAAAATGAAAAATTGAAACTAAATCTATGTTTTTGTTTTTGTTTTTATTTTTTTTGTTTTTTTGTTTTTTTTGTTTTTTGTTTTTTGTTTTGTTTTTTTTGTTTTTTGTTTTTTGTTTTTTTGTTTTGTTTTTTTTTTTTTTTTTTAAGAAAAATCCTTCTAGTTGCACCTCCCCGGTAACGGTGCCAAAATGTTTGGTCCAATCTGCTAATGTAGATTAGGCTTCAATTTCTTATCAATCCGAGTAGGTACACTTAGAGGTAATGTTGTAGCCGCTACAACATCACCCAAAATTTTAGGTATATTTAAAATTTCGAGTCCCCCCCCCCCTACTTGTTTAGCCGTTAAGGTTTTAACCTGGCCTGTAGATGACGACGTCCTCGTAACCTGTCCCAAGCCCCTCATGAGCCTTCTCACCATCATGACGAGATACTCTTACCGCAACCGTGCCATGTGTGAAGGGATCGCCATGCATGCATTCTAATGGAAACTTTTTGTGTATTTACATTGAAAGCTCTTGCACCTTAGATTGTGTAGGCACTCGGTTTGGGTACTTCACCAAGCTCATAATCTGATTTTAATTATTTTGGGGCACCGTTCTTTAAAGGGTAACTGTGAACTAATTAATGTTATAATATTTCATACAGGTCAATCCCACGAATGATACACTCATTAATGTCATCACCGCACCAAGGGAAAGTAACTGAAGTTAAAGCAACAAGGGCGTAGTGGCGGGACATGACACTTTCATACCCTGCCCACATAGGGATAAAAACTAAGGCTACAGTGGAAAACCTCATCAAGGTAGATGACAAGGATAAGAGTAGTTCGAGCTGAAATATGAGAAGTGGAAGATATGTGTCACATGTATGCAGGGACCGAGAGCGCACCAATTGAGGAAATTTTCGGTCACAATTAAGCCACAGCTTCATTCCTAAAAGGAGAAGGTTATCTTATTCGAATGGTTATATTATTAAATGATGAGTTGAATCAGCAACATCAATTTTCCATGTGATAGTTGTGGCAGGGCTTCTGAAGGCAACCCTTGTCATTCCAAATTTCCATTGTCATAGCTTCGGGTGGGATCCCAGTGAGGTTAAGGACATATACGACAAATATCACTTTATCGATTTACTTTTCACCATGCCTTTTGGCAGCTTTATAAACTGATTCTCCATTTTATTGGGAAACATATACCAAGTTAGCAGAGTTTCTTAAATATACCCATAACAACATCATTAAGATACGCTATGAAGAATGCATCAAATGCGCCATTATACCAAGAAACCAAACCATAACTTCTGAAGTTAAGGCAAATCAAAGGCTTCAGAAAAAACAATCCAAAAGAACATAGCTATGATTGAAAAGTTTGGACAGCATATGGGAAAATTAGTAAAACGCATGTTTGAGTATGACTCCACCATCTATTGTGTCTCATCTTCATTCGTAGGAAGACGAAATAAGTTTTCTTGCTACATATTTGAGGACGGTAACTACGTGTGGAAATGCGTAGATGCCTCGCCTATACTCTTAAAGTCCCACACGGACGCTCTCCCTTCGCTGCCTCCATTATACTTAATATTACAACAATGAGTTAAGAACAGGAAAAGCGCAAGCACATCGGGCATGAAGTAGCCCACGGCATCAATTTTGGCTCTCCTCCACATGTGAAAAAGTATGTTTGAACCCATCATGAAACAACACCATCATTTTCCACCCTAGGGAAGAAAGTTTCCAATGCCAAGTGTTGCGTACAGCACGCCACAGGAATGCATTGATGATATTCGCTAACTGCTCGTATTAATGTCTCGACTCCCCTCTCCATGCACGACACCACATGGAATTGAGGCATGTTTCAGTTATCGATTTTTTCTCTAAGAAAATGGCGCAAGTTTCTTTTTATTATTGGAAAATCAGTTAGAAGGGCCGCCAAAACTTGAGGCATTTTCGTATGCAACTCCGGTGCATCGACGCCATTCCAAATCAGACTACTGAAGGTCGAAATAATTTTTACGCATAAGAGAGGTTCGAAGGTCGTTGTTGGTTGAATATGCAACATTAACATGAACCCTATTATCCTGTCGAAGATATGAGTGAAAAGAAAGAGAATTTTGCACTGCTTCATTACTTTCAGTCGAACAAGATGACTCCCAGATGAATGCTCTAGTAGAGCTTTTGTTCTCAGTGCCAAGCAAGCAACCTTCGATAAAATTATATCTATTAAAAAAATTGGCTATATCATTCAGCTGAGGACACAGAATGATGCTGGAATTCGAGGAGTACAATTCATTATCAAGGACCCTACACAGCTCGATATGAGAGTGGAGCATACAGACAACCATTCTTTGAGTGAAAATGGGTGTAGGATCGCAAATAATACCAGATGCGTCCATTGCGACTCAGGAAGATTTGCGACCGTGCGACCATTGGGAGGTCGCAGTCCAGCCCGGGTCACTGAGTCGCAGCATACCCAAAAACAAACAAGTGCGACTTGGTGGTAGTGGCGACCCTGCGACCCTTTTGAGGCCGCAACCCATGTGAAGATAAAGTCGTGCGACCCCTCTAGGTCGCTGAGTCGCTGATCTATGAGGCAAATAAAAAGTGTGACTTGGTGGTAGTGGCGACCATGCGACCTATGAATCTCATGCGTGGCATGTACACATTGAGAGAGCCTTCCAATGATGTTTTGGAGGAGTAGCATGGTGATCGACATCTTTTTAGTTCCCAAGCATAAAACAAAAATAGCTGGGAAGCTCTTTGGCACGTCGATGGCTGTCTTGTTCATAAAAGGAGCAATCAAAGGTTTAGTAAATGAATTTTATATGCCCAAGAATGAGAATCCCAATGCTGATCAGTTCAACTTTCCATGGCGTTTTGCAGATATACTATTTGGGATGGTTTGCAGATAGTACAAAAATTGGTAAAGAATGCCAATAAACGCATGTAGAAACGGCTAGCATGTCGGAGTTACGACAAAATACAGCAAGGGTTTACACAAATGGAGATGAATGGTATCCATCATCCTTAAAAAACCATGCATTGAAGGAGCTGAATAAGTTGGAACGATTTAAGTTTTCAGACTTGAGGGGCTCGACCACCAATATGAATGGAAATGCTTTCGACCCTGAAAACACATTGATGATTTGTTTCCAGTCGGAGTTAAAGAGTAGAGGCTGAGCAATTTAGTCCAATCCTTGCTCGTTGGTATCTGTGTAGTTGTGATGCCTCTTATTAAAAGGGTCCCTACGTCTATATCATGGGGCTACATTGCCTACATGGAAATAGAGAGTCCACCAGGGAATTGATTTTGGAGAAGGCATCATTAGCACATGTCGTACATTCCATTGTGGAGAACACAAGGAGGGTGTCGCCCAAGTCAACGCTTCCCCTAAATTGGGTCTGCATTCCACACTCAGTCCATAGCAAGACCAATCTGCATTACAGTGATTGAAAAAGTGCACAGGGAACGATTACCCGAGCCATCCTCTCTTATGGCGTGGTGGCACAACACTTGACCACACAGGGGTCTAAAGTTATCATTTTCACTTGTGCAATTAATTAAATATGCCCCTAACATTATTTGATCAATGAAGACATGTAACCTAAGCTCTGTGACTGCAGGTGGAAGCTGTTGGTCTGCATGATGAGCCAAAGTTTTTCCCAGCAAGTAAGAGGGCCCTTTTTCAAAGCAAAGGATGCGGGATAAGGAATATTGCTATGAAATCCAAAGATCACCAAAAATAAGGCCACAAGTCACAGATCTACTTGAGGTCGCAAGTCACGGATTTTCTTAAGGTCGCAAGTCACAAATTTCCTCAAGTCGCAGGTCGCAGATTTCCTCAGGTCGTCGGGTCGCATAGTCGCACTCCCTGTTAAAAGCTCGACGACGCGACCCAGCGACTGGGTCGCAAGGTCGCAGAATCTAGGCAGGTCGCAGGTTGCGGATTTCTGAGGGTCGCAAGCCACAAAATCCAGTCAGGTCGCAGGTCGCAATAGTGACTCAGGTCGTAGGTCGCAGAACAGACTGGGTCGTGAGGCAGCCCAACAGTCGGGAAAGCGAGAGGTCAAGGAGCCCAAAGGGCAAGCTTTGCTCTATAAATACTTTCTTCTGGAACTTGTAAAGGGATTTTTTTGGGACTCGAAGAGTTAGAGAGCATTGTATAGAAGAACGACACTCTTTTGAATATGAATACAAATACTTGTTAAACTCCTTTTGGATCTGATGTGTTTTGTTGTGCGAACACTATGAGTATTTCCTTTTCAGTTTCCAACATCTTTTGATTAACGAAACTGTGTTCTTGATGGCATCATTTATGCATCATAGTTCTCTGTACTTGTGTAAATGATGTTAAGTTTATTTACGCTTCCTCAATGAATGTTAATAACTTTGTTTACTGACATTTATATTTTCATCATAAACATTTAAGGAAGTGAGGGGTGTTCTGCCATAAAGAATTGTTTCTTCTGTGGTTAGAACAGTGTGCAAGCATGACCCTAATGATATTCAGTTGACAGTATTTCTTTTGGTTTCATGTTTTATTATTCATCTTGCTACGCATAGTGTTATATACTCGTTTAACTCATCGATCATGTATCTTGTATCGTCTGAATAAGCGTGTGTCCGCAGGTCCATTGAGTTCTATTGAGACCCAAGGAAAGGAGACTTAAGCGGTAGCCGGACCCACTCCTCAGATGGGATCCCTATTCTAAACGGTTTAAAGTCTAGTTGGGACTTTCTACCGGGGAGATCCCCTGCTGTTGGCTGGACATTTCTTCCCGTCAACAGGTACTTATCTAAAATATATAGATCTAGAATGATTTGGTCTCCTAAATGAGGATTTGGTGTAATAGGATTCAATACTCTTTTACAAGAGGTTGTTCTTTGTCTCCTTCCACACTTGAACACCTTCTTAAACAAAACAAATCTAATCTCCTAAAAACAGAGTTCTATTGTTTGTCTGAGATTCTCTAGTTCTTTTACAAGGACTCAATTCATAGAACCTCTTCCAAATCTTAAATCAACACACTTATCAATCAGAATTATTCAAAATAGAAAACAAGGTAAATAATATTGAAATCAACCAATAGCTAAGTCCTCTTACAAGGTTCAATCATTAGACTACAAGTTGATTTTTGCAATCATAACCATGATCATTAAGCAGGAATGATAAATGAAATAGTAAACACAACTTTCAATTCGAAGAATGATATCAATTGAATCTTCTTACAAAGACCTTTCACAAAAGACACTGACTTCTATTAACAATTATGATTCATAAACTTGCAGCATATGAATTAAATAGAAATTTCTATCAGATCTGATTATGCAAATGTAAATGAAAAACACAAGAAAGTGTACAAGCTCTGTAGTGGGGGCCCTCCACACGTTGAAAGCACACCTTAAGATAACTCAGATGAATAAAATGACTGACTGTAACAACATAGACAACTAAATCTTTGTATTAAAGTCTGAAAGCCAATTACATAAATCGAGTTTTTAAGTTTGTCACATAATATCTCATGTCTAGCCTTCAATGTTTTTCTTCTAACTATTTATCATCAAATTACATAACAAGAAGAGGCTATTTGTGTTCCTCAAAATCCTAACTAACTTCCCAAAGGAGTCGAATTAGTTCAGATCCCTTTTTATAAGAAAAATATCAAATCTGTTCATTAATTGCTTAAGATTTTCTACTGAAATAGCTGAAGTTGACCAACGTTGACCAGCCACCTATGGACTTCGAATCTGGAAGTGGATAGATAATTCACCATCCTTGTACATTCAGGAATAGACCCTCAGTCCTCGATTTGGCTAACTTGTCATGCAACGTGTCAAAACATGAAGCCATTACAGGAATTTACGAAAACCTGTAATTTTCTGAAAAATCCTAGTTTTTATACAATAATTCCTAAAATCAATTCCAATGTAAAAATAATAATAATGGCATTACATTATTCAATTTCAAAGGAATACGAGGGATTTATGAAGGTTAAATGAAAAAATATGATGGATAAAATGAGGTTTTTAGGTGAAAGGATGAGCCATGAAATGGTACCAACAGTGGTATGGTTATACATGATGATTGATCAAACAACTAGTTTGACCTGTGTGACACGAAGTAAACAAAATTGCAAGTGTACCTTATCGACGAGCTACCAATGAGGTATGATGTGAATTTATTTCAATTTATTTTGAATCTAATGGCAGTTGTGTGCTTCGTACAGGAAACGTGGAAATGGCTGGTTGGGTGGTTGAATCTGATTGCAAAAATTAGCAGCAACAATAAAAAGAATTGAAATAGGGAGCAGTATGTTGGTAAAGCACTTCAAGAGCAGGGCCATTATGGTAGACGGGTACCTAATAGTGTCCATTGATTTCCATGAGCATGTTATGACGGGTATGATGGTTTTGAGGCAGGTATATGCCTTGGCTTTTGTATCTTCTGATGCGAGGAAGCCTTTACAAGGGATGGATCGCTTGGGATAGGGGATGTCAGGGAACTTGGAAGGTGAGTGACTACATGGAAGGGGTGACTAGATCACCGGAGGGACTATGTATTAGAGAAGGGAAGGTCGAGGATGGATTTGTTCTGGTCATTAGCATTACCAGATGGAATCAAATGCACATTGGGAGTGTGCCCTAGAACAATGAATCGATAACTGTTCATTGAGGGTAAAATAGCACGGGATTATAGTGTTGGATAGTGGATTCAGACTTTGATTATGATAGTGGATTACAGACTTCCTAGGAAGGAGGTGAATCTTGGTACTATTTTGAGGGTGGAGGTGTGAGCCTCTGGATTCCCTTGTTGCTGATATGGGCATCGTATCCTTTTATTTACTGGCTGAGAAAATGTGTATATGTGTATACTATTGTAAATACCATAGTGAGTTGTGTTATAAATCTCTGGTACACAGTACGATCATCATGATGATTTTTCTTTTGAGCAGGTTATTCATTGTAAATACTGCAATGAGATGTGTTATAAATCTCCAAAGGTAGTATGTTTTATTTTTAGCAGTTTACTGGTTTGAAGGTGTCATTGAACACCGAGGACGGTGTGCCCCTAAAGGGGAGGGTTCTGTAACATCCCTGATGAAAATTACATGTAATAAAAGTTTAAAAACAATAACCACGGTTGATGGGACACGTATTCCAAGTTGAATGTTGGGCAAGGCATCTTAGTGGGTTTTCATTTATGTTATTATGGTTAAAGGAAATTAGCAAAGGAAAAGGATTTGGAAAGGAAAAATGGCATATTTGGCACAATTATTTATGAAAAATAATGGAAATTAGGAGAAAATGGAGATGAAATGTCATAGGTTGCATGTGAGGAGGAAAATGAAGGAAAATAATGGAAAATGAAGAAAATAGAGGCCTATTCTATAAAAAGGCTTATGAGTATCAGTTGGTAAGCTTTTGATCACACTTATGGATCTCTCACATAATTCTCTCTCTCTCTCTCTCTCTCTCTCTCTCTCTCTCTTGGACACTTGGTGTTTTCTTGGAGCACTTTGGCATTGGATCAAGGAAGAGAAGGACCAAGCAACTAAAACATGATTCTTTGCATGTATTGATTTGCATATGTGATTTCCTTGCTATATATGGCATGCATGGTATTGCATGTGGTTCCTTTCTACCTTGGCATTGGCTTTGCCATGTGTGACAATGTTTTCAGCATAGACTTTCCATTTCCATATACATTTGATGAGATGGGTTTCCCATACTTCGGTTGAGCTGGATTACCGGATGGATTTGAAATTGAGCTGGGTGGATCTCCGAAATGAAAAACACATGGCCTAGTGGTCCCTGAACCAGACTATGGATCACGATAAATCCACTGGCCTAGTAACCCCTGAGCCAGACTATGGGTTGCAGTAAAACCAAATTGTGTGCCTCAGTGGGCCCAGGAATCCTTGCTAATGAATGGAGGGATATACACTAAATCTAAGAGGTGGATTTCTCTTTGTTGGACCTAGTAGTCCTGGGATGTGATGTACGGTAAAGCGCGGAGAGTATGTATCGGTTTAGGGCCTAGTGATCCTTGATTCAAACTGTGGATTATGGTAAATCTTGAGAGACTAGGAGGCACTCAAATTCCTCATGGTGTAGATGGAGAACTACGGTAGCATTCATGCTTGGAATATGGCACGAGGGTGATTCGTTGAAGAGAGATTTGTCTCAACCAATATATGGTCGGGTGAAACGTGGTAGTCCCATCCCCGATTGGTTCTATATTCATTAATGAGAAATTCATTCCTTTTCTATTTGATGTATAATTGTACTAGTTATTATGTGGATTCTATTGTTTCTGTATCTATTGTAGTTTTGTTGTTATTATGTTGGTTTTAAGCATGTATTTTATTAGTGATGATGTATGGCTCTCTCCATGTTTTTACTTGTAAATGAATGCACACTATATCTATGGTCAAATATATTGTATTTCAGCTAATGATGTAAGGGAGAAATGCTTCTTAGTGATTTTCAGATAAGTATGAGACCCCTATGCTTAAATCTATTGTTTACACCTGTAGATTCAATGTTTGTGACATGTTTGAAAAAATGCTTGTCATGGCTAGGAGGGGTTCAAATGAGTTATTGTTGATGTGATTTATTCCATATCATTTTCCTATTATTATTTGTCATCCCTTAGTTTTTCATGAAGTTTTGGGCAATGACCTATGCTCTGGACCTAAAAAGGTGGCTCAAATCGTGGAGTCGTAGCACATAACTGAGAATTTGGGGCCCTCACCACTAGCATGCAGTGCTATTCCTGCAGCTATAGCCTCATGGCCACTGGAATGCAATGTTATGCCTACGACTATGGATCAAAGAGGCCAAAAGGTTAGTGTGACCTAGGGGTAAGAGGCCTGAAAGGTTGGGTTAGCTCCTCGAGGTGTCATTGGTGATGTACAAGGTCTCTATGATGTGTTTCTATCGGTTCCACTTCCTTAAGGTCACCTAGGAGGTTGAATCTCATTATAGTAGCCCCTCTCACATGTTTACACCGGTTGGTCGGCTACTTGGGTATATGTGGGAAGAGGGTCTTACACATACCTCAACAACTTGAGAAACTTAGTCATGTACTCTACATCTGTCATAGTCCCCATCTTCAACTCGTAGAACTCCTTAGCCTTTCCATCATAATATCTCTCAGACAAGTACTTCTTTATGAAGAGTCTCTTAAACTCATGCCAACTCAACTCCTCTATTTTGATGTCTATGACATGCTTCACATCTTCCCACTAGATATATTCCTTTCCCTTCAGAATTAAAATAACTATATTGGCTTTCATATGCTTTGTATAATCATGCAACTCGAAGAACTTTTTCATCTTAAGCAACCATGCTTCTGCATCTTCTGCTTTCTTCAGCTCTCCATTGAATGTAGGAGGCTAGGATTTCTTGAAATCATCTGGAAAGTACCCCCTCTCACTCCTCTTGTAAGGATGATAGCAATGATGGTCAGGATCTTTATCTGGACCATAACTAGAATAGAACCCAACCACTACCTCTTTTATCAGGTGTATCCATCCATCTGCCACCTCTTACTGTGTCATCCTTGTCCAACATGTGCCCTAATCAATACCTACTGCCACATGCCCTATTAATCCTTTCCTCCTTTCCATAATTGATCATTGGTTGTCCCTGTCTTTGAAAATTTTATAAACTCTAAAGGATGACCGCATTGACCTCAATTTGCTTTTCCTGAGATTTGACAAGCCTTTCCTATGACTCAATTATCCTGTTATTATCTGCCTTGAAAATTATGATTTCTACCTTCAAACTTCTCAGTGTCTCAGCTATTTCAGAAGAGTACTCTTCACCTTGCTGCTCAACTAATCTATAAGGAGAGTCACGTGAATTGTAATCCACCATTATTGTCGTCATCTCTAATATTCTTCTTCCTGCAAACATACCATGTAATATATATATATAAACACGATCAAAATCATACCTTAGTGAAGTTCATGGGAGGATATCCTGTCTGCACAAATCAATCCAGATTAGCACGATATACATGTATATACACATCATGACACCAACATATCAACCTATCAACATCATCTCAATCATCACGCATGATGCCACAAACTGTAACATGGAATATATACATAACAACCATAGCCACTGCAAATGCATGCATACGACTGACATGCATGCATAACAATCACATCTTGCCCATCAAGTCCAAGTGTTTGAACCCAGAAGTTCTGATACCAATCTGTAACTACCCCTCTCCACATTTACCCACTTTTACAAGCCCTATAGGTAAATGTGAAGCGAAGTGCTACTATGACATGACCTAATATCCAAGTTCCAGTTATGGAAGTGGGGTCGATAAACCAACAACTTTGCTGACACCCCTTAGAGACCACATACCACTCAGAAGGCTGCAAACCACCCCAGGTGGCAAATCCCTGATTTGGAACCATTTTCTCTCACCTAACACCCCAACCACATGCATAACAAGGCAAGGGTGTAGTTATAGTCCTACAACCGCACACATAGGGCCGCCTCCATGCATTTATGACCTAATTTCCCTTGTTTTGTGCTAGCAATTCTAAGATCTAAGGCACTTTTCTAGGCTATACTCTGGACCACTACCCATAACTTCTTGTAAGTTTCCATAATCATATTTTACATGACGACAATGTTAGACCTTCAAACTTGAAGCAAGAAATTGACATAGACTACCTAGAACATGATAGACATTTTGTCAAACATATGGTAAACATGTAAGTTATAGGTCATGAATGCATATTTGATTATGCATCTATGAACTTCATATGAAAATAAATGAGAAGGTCTAATGCCCTCTCAAGTAGATGTAACCCCACTTGTTAGCCCATGCATTCATCAACCATTCAAATACTTATCAAATCTCAAACAAGAGTCATAGTTTGAGCACATCATATAACCATGATTATAACCAACATATTAACCATGACAAAAAACCATCAATTTAACATAATAGCGAGTACAAGTGCTCATAAATCACAATAGGAAAACAATTGTTATTAACATATGCAAAAACCAACCAAGTCAAGGATTTCCATGTACCACCTGACCGTAGATTGAGTTGAACCAAATATTTCTTTCATCCAATCACCCTTGTGCCATATTCCAAATATGAATGTGGGATCTCATGTGATAAACCAAGACATAAAAAACCAAGGGAATCCAGAGGTTAAACCACCTCCACCCTAAAACTACCTTAATCTCACCTAAAATGGTCCCGAGATCACAAAACCAAACCAAGTTTGGATGCCTCGTTATTTCTTCACCATACCTTGAGGAATTTTCCTATCTCCACCCACCTATAGAGGGATTCCTAGAGAAAACCATCTCCACCCCCAAACCTTGGGAATTTTCCTGAGATCACCTCACCCGGTTCCAAAACCTTATGGAAATTCAAAGCTCAACCATAAATGAATCCCATCACACCATGGCTATCCAAGAAATGATCAGGCAAGGCTGAAACCATTTTCAAACCAAGAAAAACCCATGCTAATGATAGTGAATGAACCAAATAAACAAATGAATGTACCATGCATTCACACTTCAACCAGGAAATCACACATGCAACCTGTTACCTAAAATATCTTCCTGTTGAAGTTGTTGATCCAACCTTCTCCTTGCTTTCCTTTTCCTTCCTTTGATTTTCCTTTTCCTTCCTTTGCTTGATTGCTCTCTCCTCTTGGAGCTCTCTCTCTCTCTCTCAAAACTTATCCAAGCCAAAACTGACAAAAAGCTCAACCAACAAAAGCTATGAACTGATTATATGAAGCCTTTTTTATCATTGATACCTCCTTTTTTCTTCATTTTCCTCTAATTTCCTTAGCATGAAAATCTATGTCTCTTCATCTCCATTTTCTCCTATTTTCCTTATTTTCATAAATAATTCAAATTATTGCCGCTTTTCCTTTGCCAATTTCCATAGTCATAAATAAACCGCAATTGATGCCCACTATAGTGTTTGCCCAACATTCAACTTGGAATACGTGTCCCATGACCTTGGTCTTATTTTGCTTTTATTAACCTTTATTACAAGAAACTTCAACCCAGGGTTGTTACACCCGGGGTATGAGCGAGTCAGCAACTGATAGGTGGCTTATGAATTGGCAACAATGGGCTCCACGTGGGGACCACATGGCATCCCGATGTCGTTGCATCCTTTAATTGACCATGACTTAAATCGACCATATCAGTTGATGCGGGAGTCAGCTTGGGACAACATTTGTATTGTTGGAATTGTCTTAATGAGACAAATGTGATGGTATCATTTATTTTGAATTTCAAAAGGGTAGGAAAAAGTGAAAATTTAGACTCCATTTCCGTAACATGATTACGAGAGTCATCATAGTAATTGTCCCCTATTAACCTTGATTGGGTGAGGAATAGGAGGGTGTATGTTACACACAATGTTTGAATTTACTCTCTTTTATTTTGTGCACCTCCATATTAGATTTTCCTTCTTCGTGTAGGTGTGGTGGAAGATATCTTGTATTCTTCATGTCATAAGATTGAGGAAACCTTCATATTGAATATACTTTTTCAACATTTTGCAGCAATATTATTTCAAATTTCTTCTCCACAACTTTGGCTTTCTGTCTTGCTTCTTTTATAGATCTAATGTCATGAAGATTAAGTTTGTTTTGGAGATATGGTTTAAATCCAGTGAGGTATGATTAAATAATGCATTTTCTGATAATCTGAGTACTCAAGTGGCTAGTGTTTCCCATTATCTAGTAAACTCATCCACCTTTCCTTTTTGTTGTATTCAAGTGGGTTATGTGAATAACTCTTCTTCCTTGATACCTTGGAACCATTTAAAGAAAGCATATTTGAATTTACTCCAACTAGTCATATATGTTGATTTTTTCTACCACATATACCAATTATACGCTTCGCCTTCAAGTTGCATGGATGCATGCTTGATTTTTTTATCATCGTTGTCAATATTGTAAATCTCAAAATACTCCTCTACCTTGTTGAACCATGATATACCGTGTTTCTCATTACAGTCAAATTTTGACAATTCGAGTTTTTCTCTTTGTTGATAGGTGACAATTAGTGGATTAAAGGAGGGAATTTGGGTTGAGATCGACATATTTTGAAAATTCAATATATTTTTTTGTCTATTGTGTATGGAAGATGCATGTAGAAATTTAGGAGTGTGATGTGATTCTGACTAGTTCGATGTATTTGAAGAGTCTAGTTGTTGAGTGGCTTCATTTTTATGATGTTGTAGAGTAGCTGCATTATTTTTTCCTTAAAAGATCTAGTTCAACATACCCATCACTTGTGTGTGATTATGATTAACCTAGTTTCATAGGTCTTCATGGTATTTTTGAAGGCTATCATAATTTTGATGGAGTTTATTCTCTATACTCTATATCTTATGTTGTGTAATATTCCCAAATAGGGAGATCAACAATACATGCACTTAAAAATGAATTTTTCGGAAATATATGAAATAACAGTTAAATGCATCCCATGGATCCATTAGATTATACATAATAGCAGCCAAATACAAAAGGAGATCTGAAACAAATCAGGGTAGCTTAGTAAAACAAGCCTCCCAAGCCATAATAGCCCAAAAACATGCAAAAAGAGGGGTTGCAACCATATACAAAAGCTGGAATACCCTGACAACGTTATTTTATTGCTTTTGCAATAGCAGTAGATTGTACATCAGATCTAGATTTTTTATGTGCCTAAAAGTTAGATCTATATCAGATCCATGCACTATACAAGCTCCTCTAAAGAACCCACTTGGGGTTTTCAGCAAAACACCAAATACAAATTGTAGATATGAGTTTTAAGACTGGAGATCTACATAAAATTACAGATCTGGAAAGTGTGGTTGATCTGATATGATGAATAGAGTAGCCTCCTCCAATAGATCTCCAAAGTGAAGGGCAGATCCCCAACACTTAGAAAATAATCTCTCCAAATGGTGTGTTGAACCACCCTGCAACTGCACCTTCAGAAATAACGCAGATCTGGATCTATACTGCGCTATAGGGATCAAAATGTAGTTGGCCTGATGCCAAGATCTAGAAATGAGGCTTAATGCCTTCAATATTGTCCTCCCAATTGAGTATAAACTTCCTCCACTAAAAATGAGCATTGAGATGGCCTAGATCTAGAGATCTAGTTTCCACTTTCTGCAGCTTGTTGAAACAACCAAACCCTCAACAGGATTTACGTTGTAAGAGAAAGGTGAATCTTGGCCTTAAGCCAGATATTAGTGGACAATGTGGTGCAATAATCCTCCAAGAGCTCCTCAATGGAAGAGGTGGGATCCCCGATCAGGAACACCCAATGCTAAACATCATTTGCAATCTTAGCTAAACAACCAAAGAAAGCTATATGTCTAAACAAACCATATATTTAAAAAATCATAATCATAAGATAACCCCATATGGCTTCCATCCTCTTCCTTATAAACAATGTGAGCCTTCTCACCATGGGTCCCACTCATTAGGGTTTCCATCATCATGCAATTAATCTCCCTCCAAAACTGCGTTGTCCCATCATCAATGCCACTCCTCCATAACATCGTTGTTTGATTTGGTCAACCTTGACTTGATCTCCATGCAATGTGTTCTTCCATACTCAAGGTGGCTTAATTATAACTATCTAAATTGATCCATATTCCCACTGGGTTATCTCTATTAGTGACCCACTCCCTCCATACTAGCTTTGTTGACTTGGTCAAACTTGACCTTGTCCACATGCATTAGCCCCTGTTCGCACATGAAGGTACTTTATCCAGCTATGAATATGATCCCCTTTTTACGTTAAGAGGGATTTTATATATACTAAAGAGGTTTAAGGGTATCCCTACCCATTTATTCATCTAACTACCTGTCAAGAGAAAAGTTAAAAATCCAATTAGCTACATGCTAATTTAAGAATATTACAATCCTCCCCTCCCAAATGTTGCTTGTCCTCAGGCAACTGCAAGGATAGAACTGAAGAACCTCTCCTCTTCCTCTTGTAGCATCCTCAAGTGATAAGTTCCCCAAAATAACAAGATGTTTTCTTATCAATATGTTCTCAAGTTGTTCCTCCCATGTGTGTAATTATGCCTTTGGTGAAAAATCCAAATGGCTCTCATCATGAAAAAGTGGGATATCCATGGAAACAACTATATGTGGTCTAGAGGCCTTCTTGAGACATGTAATATGAAATATATTGGGAACTATCATCCCCATGTGAAGCCTCCATCCCCAAGCTATCATCCACAAAAAGTGATTCACCCTCCAACATGGAAACTCATGAAACATCTCCTCCACCTTAGGCTCTTGCAAGGAAGGTGGGCTGCATAGTTGAACATGATGGATCAATTTGTCCATCCAAATCTATCTCTCCCTCTGCTTATGATAAGTGTAGAGCTGCTGTTGAATATGGGCTACAATAATGTTACCTTCATGAAGTAGAGAGGCAACATGATCCTCAAAGATCCATTCTTTGGTTCTTGCCCAAATCATCCCATATAAAATGAATATGACATTATCATCATATGGAATCCAAATGAGAGAAGCACTGAAGGTTTTACATAGTGCTGGAAAGTACCAACAATTTCTCAAGTAGTCACAGTGCAGTTTTACCAACTGCAGTTTCAGAATATGATATGGCAAGTTATCTTCAAAAATTTGGCTAGTTGTGCTTGTTATCTCATCTACTAGTAAATAGTAAATGGCATTGTATATCAACTGAGTATATAGGAAATAGTACAACACTTGCCCAAATCCATACAATAAATGGCTCTCTCCATCATAGATGTTGGTCCCGAAATGACCATGAAGCCCAAATAGAGGCTTGCCCTCTTGTGGAGCAATGCACTGTATAGAGATGGTAAGAGAATGCAAATACTGCGTTAGATAATCAACAAGTGCAAAAACAAATTTCTTACTATGTACTGAGAGTAATCTGATAATAAGATCCATGAATGAGCCCTCCATAGTGGTATTACATAGTCCCATGAAGAGGAATGAACTATGTGTTGCATGTAGATATTTCTTCTTATGCTTGAAAATCCAAGTCAAGAAGATCATATCATGGTAATAGATGTCTCCATCCACTACTCCATCACTCTCATCTCCTACTTTTCCATCAAGTGCATCATATGTGAAGTGATCCTGGGAACACTCCATCAATAAACCCAAGCTCCCAAGTGACAACGTTGTTGGCTTTTGTGACAAGGCTCCTGTCATATCATAGCTCCATCCTTCGACATACCACATGCCAAAGTCATCAATCATAATGCTGCTATGTATGGGAGATTTCTTCCAAGGTGGAATTACCTCCTGATCCTCCAAGGCTAAGGAGTATCCCCTTTGCACCATGATAGTGCCATCTCCTACTCCTGCAAAATCATGCAAAGTATGGGAGAAAATCAACCCATACTCTCTCAAGAACATCCAAATCCACAACAACTCTTGTTGCCTCCCCACACCATCACCATATAAACTATGGAGAAACAACATGATAGTTGATATGAAAGATATCACATCACCCCAACACATCCAAAATCCTTGCTGCCATATGATGCAAGTGCAATGTCAAGGTTCATCCACCAACTAACTCTTTGAAATAGAATGTGCCATACGATGAAAAAACTCTTTCAAGAGTAACCAACACAACCTTGCCTCCTGCTGCCAGGTGTCATAAACCTGAAAGTGGCTTCCCAACCTCTTGCTCATTAACATCACCCATCCAACCAATGGTGAGTGTCTAGCATTATGCTCATAATAGGTATCCTTCCAATGGAGAATACCATCCTCCAAAATCAGATTTTCATCTTTGCATTTCAGGAGATGTTGAAATGCAATCTCCTAGAGATCTCCAAATGAAGACCACCCCTCAATGACCAAGTTGACCCCATAAGGATCCAAATAGGTGGTAGGAAAAAACTTCTCATCATAATGTGAAATGATTCTCAAGTAATATCCATCACAATAATGAGAGATGTTATCAATCATAAGATGTCCTCCATCAACTATCTGCCTATCCTTTGTTATACATATGGAAAGGTCATTGGAATGCTCCAACAAAGGTTGGGCCCCCAACTTATTATTGTTGCTCAATGATAGCACTGCTGATCTCCATAATAGTGCAACTACTGCCTCAAGATCATGTTCCATGTTGAACATATAGTTTTGCATGGCATGGTTCAAGATAATACTCATCCCATCCTCCAAGAATCTACACCCCAACCCCAAAAGTTGTGTGCAGCTCAACAATGATACACTAAGATGACTGTATATCTCCTCCTTGAAAAAATCAAGGCTGCTCAGCGCAATGATAGTCTATTGCTCCAAATTAGAAATATACTTTGACCCTAGGTAATGCAATGGTACATTCCCACAATACTCCATAGGATGTGCTGAAGTAACTGAAAATGGAAACATGTGCATACCTTGGTAAAGCTTGGGAACATCTTGTATTGCTACAAGGGTTCCTCCTTCTGGTGTGATGGCTTCCCCAACTACTGATAATGATGGTTTCTCTTCCATGGCTGCATCAGTGCTAGTACAAGTCTCCTCTTCCTCATGCATCTCCAGAATAGTGCATGGGATCCCATATGTCAAGAGATCATGACCACTTGGCAAAGATGCAAGGGTTCATTCTCTCGATGTAAGTGCTCCTGCAGTAAGTGGTGGTGAAGGCTCCTTCTCCTCTGATTTCTTTTTGTCAAACTTCTTGATCAACCTTTGAGTAAAATCTGCATATGCAGTCACTTTTGCATGACTCGAATGGCTGGACCACCAAATGTTTGCATCACCCTCAAGGTGCAGCGCTGCAATCTCAACAACTTCTTTCTCTACTACTGGATGTAGCAGGAAAAATGCATCCAACCTCTTTCCCCAAACCCTCATTGTGCATGAGGATGACCCATCAAATGTAGACAATATAAATCTATTGCCCTTTATTCTTCTATTGCTACAAGGTCTCCTTTCTTCTTCGAGCTGAATGAACTGTGGGAGAGTTAGATTCTCCTTGAAAGCTCTAGGTTGAGACTTATATTTTGCAAGATACTCACTTAGAATCTCGTGATCTAAGCTTCCTCCATCTTCATGCCTCTTGTCTTCAAAAGAAAAGGGCATAACATGTTTCTTTAGAGCTCTATGCAATACCAGAGCTTTTTTTTGTTGATAGGAAGTACATGGACCTTCCTCATCTTGAAACCCTAATGCGGTCTCACTTCTTTTCTCCATTTTTATTTGTTTGACCTTCTTGGTGAGGTCCTTCTTAGATTTTCAAAGTGATGAGATGAAACTCATTCCTTCAATCATTTTAGATCTCTTCTTCTTCTTATAGCATATTGGCTGAAGTACACGGGCTAAGCCAAGATTATGCTCTGATACCACTGTAATATTCCCAAATAGGGAGATCAACAATACATGCACTTAAAAATGCATTTTTCAAAAATATGTGCAATAACAGTTAAATGCAGCCCATGGATCTATTATATTATACATTATAGTAGCCAAACACAAAAGGAGATCTGAAACAAATCAGGGTAGCTTAGTTAAACAAGCCTCCCAAGCCATAATAGCCCAAAATCATGCAAAAAGAGGGGCTGCAACCATATACAAAAGTTGGAATACCCTAACAACGTTATTTTATTGCTTCTGCAATAACAGTAGATTGTACATCATATCTAGAGCTGCTATGTGCCTAAAAGTTAGATCTATATCATATCCATGTACTATACAAGATCCTCTAAAGAACCCCCTTGGGGTTTTCAGCAAAACACCAAATACAAATTGTAGATCTGAGTTTTAAGACTGCAGATCTACAGAAAATTACAGATCTGGAAAGTGTGGCTGATCTGATATGATGAATAGAGTAGCCTCCTCCAATAGATCTCCAAAGTGAAGGACAGATCCCCAACACTTAGAAAATCAGTTGTCCAAATGGTGTGTTGAACCACCCTGCAACTGCACCTTCAGAAATAACGTAGATCTGGACGGGGAAAATTTTAGGGGCTAATATTCGCAGCTGGGCTAATTTTCCATGCTTAAAAAAAAAAGGATTCGCCAATATCCATTTTTTCTAAAAATTATTCGCCCAAATTTTATAGTATAAAATTATTTTACCTTACAAATCGCCAATAATTTATAGAGATTATATAAAATCATTAGAAATTTGAATATGTTTATAAAAATATAGCCAAGCATTTTACAATTTGCATATTAGGGACTAGTAAGATTCGCCAAGGTTTCTAAATTTTAACATAGATTTCCATCCTTAAAATTTTCCTTGGATCTGGATCTATATTGCACTATAGGGATCAAAATGTAGTTGGCCTGATGCTAAGATCTGGAAATGAGGCTCAATGCCTTCAATACTGTCCTCCCAATGGAGTAGAAACTTCCTCCACTGAAAATGAGCACTGAGATGGCCTAGATCTAGAGATCTAGTTTCCACTTGCAACAGCTTGTTGAAACAACCAAACCCTCAACATGTGGTTACAGCATGAAAGGGTGCAGAAGCTTGCACCAGCCAGATAAGTAAAATCAGCCAGTTGAACTCCTCAAAGCTCCTCAAACTCCTCAATGGAAGAGGTGGGCTCCCCGATCAGGAACACCCAATGCTAAACAACATTTGCAATCTTAGCTAAACAACCAAAGAAAGCTATATGTCTAAACATACCATATATTCAAAAAATCATAATCATAAGATAACCCCATATGGCTGCCATCCTCTTCCTTATAAACAATGTGAGCCTTCTCACCTTGGGTCCCACTCATTAGGGTTTCCATCATCATGTAGTTAATCTCCCTCCAAAACTACATTGTCCCATCATCAATGCCACTCCTCCATAACAATGTTGTTTGATTTGGTCAACCTTGACTTGATCTCCATGCAATGTTTTCTTCCATACTCAAGGTGGCTTTATTCTAACTATCTAAACTGATCCATATTCCCACTGGGTTACCTCTATTAATGATCCACTCCCTCCATATTAGATTTGTTGACTTGGTCAAACTTGACCTTGTCCACATGCATTAGCCCTTGTTCACACATGAAGGTACTTTATCTAGCTATGAATATGATCCCCTTTTTACATTAAGAGGGATTTTATGTCTACTAAAGAGGTTTATGGGTCTCCCTACCCATTTATTCATCTAACTACCTGTCAAGAGAAAAATTAATATTCCAATTAGCTACATGCTAATTTGGGAATATTACATCTTGTAGCTTCTTAACGTCTGTGTCACTCTCGATAAGCTTCTTCTCGAAGTCTTCCAATTTTTTATTAAATTTACTCATCATCATTGTATGAGTGAATGGTGATGTATGATGTTCCAACTTAACTTGCCCCTCTTATCCTTCTTCTTTTAAATTATTTATTAATTATATAGTAATCGAAATTAATAGCTAATTAATTAATTAATTATAGAATAATTAATTGCTATATGATAATTCTAATAAAAATTAAATTAATTAATAATTATATAATTAATAGTTAAATTAAATTAGTTAATGTTACGAATGGATAGGAGAAAATGATTGGTGATGTTGTGACAATCAATTTTGTTGGAAAAGTGGACCAATCAACGTAAAGATATTTGGTGGTGGGGAACAATGTCAGGGTTTTCGGGAGATGATATTACAAGGCATGGATGAGGTGGTGACCGGGATATAAAGGCACAAACATGGTAGCAGGGAAAACAATGACGGACTATGCCGTGAGCTGAAGGTAGTGGAGATGCAGGTGAGGTTGCTCATGCGTGGGCTCGATGATATAATAGATTGCTGCGGTGACGCGATAGGGAAATGGTAAACGTAACATGGGAAGGAAGGAACAATGACATAACCACTGTGATTAGCAACAAAGGAAGAAAGAGTCAATTAGACAACGCAACAACCTTGATTAGAGGACTGAACCGACTCTAATACCAAATGTTGTAGAGACGATTTATATTAAATAAAAAATGTTTTATTTATATATTTACACTGAAGGTGTTCCTATGATGGGTTTTGTTGGGCATATCTAGCCAATGAGACATTTTGATTTTCGTCCTCCTCCCTCTAATAAATTTTTTACCACGTGGCACTTTCAATTGCGTGGTCTGCTTATGCGAGATTTTCGTCAACTTGAGCTATGACCGTTGAACTTTACAGCTGTGGGATTTTTTGGGATATCGTGTGTATATTTCTAAAAATAATGCCCTCAAACCTTCACACTGCCTTCCAACTGCCTCTCATCCGGATTTTCAACTACAAATACTGGACCTTTTAAAATCTCAACCCTTTCTCTAAAAATGAGACTTTGTCGAATTAGAGCTTTCAAGGGAAACAACGAATAGAAGCAGAGCAAGTTATTATTATATAGAAAAGGTCAGTTTAAATTTGGAGATGGATTGTCTTCATTTTTCTCTAGATTTTCTGTTCTGCAACTAATAATATACATTAGCGTCCACATCTTCTCCAATATGATTTTTAATTATTCTCTCCTAGGGTTCACCATATAAGAATTGAACGTAAACTGCGCTTCAAACTGCTGCCATGAGATCGTGGATGAGGGGTAGCCCGACGGAGGAAATATCAAGTCATTTGCAGTGATGTGTTCTCCATATTCGGCATTGAGAACTGATAACTCGAATAAGTTGCGCCAAAAGTGAGGAAGAACACGGTGGGTACGTCGAGCTTCGTTGACACTCGAGGAGTACAATATTGAACGAAGTTGAACACTACCACATCCGGAGCAAGGTGACACAATAATATTTCAAAGGGATTCTCTAGGAGGTGCAATGTGCAGAGTAAGAGAGGCCATAGATGGGTTGATGTGTTGGACGTGCATTCGATCCTAGGAGGTAACCCTTCCACCACCGACAATGGCAGTTCCACCATCTGAACTTTGCCCAATGAGTTTCGATTTGTGACAATGAAGAGGGGCGCTAACTTGGGAAGATTTTTTATTTATTTTTGGGTCGTGTTTAAAAGATTCCAAATATTACAAACAAGAGGAAGAAAGACTTTTTAAAGAAACATTGAAGAAATTCTTTTTTTTGAAGGAGTCCTGGAGATTACAAACATGCATGAATATCACTGACGACGACAAGGGGTAAGCATGAATGTTACAGGTGGTAAAAAGTATCTACCAGGGCTGACAAGGGGTAAGAAGTATTGAAGAAGAATTCAATTTTTATTTTTTAAATCATGGAGATAACTGTTGAGATTGTAACAAGATGATGAGCTTAGTGGAAAGGAGTCGCCTTCACTAAGTGGGTCCGCAGGGTATTTTTGGCGCAAAGTCTATTTTTAGACATGTCGATCATATTCTATGAGTTGCAGGATGCTATTTGTGGATGGTTGGTCAAGTTGGAAAAATAGATGGACTTCTATTGTTAGACATATTGGGCGGAATCTATTTTTAGATTCCAGTCTAAAAATAGATATGTCGAATATTATTAGCTCTTAATAATATTTGGACTCTAAACATTATCTTATTCTCTTGGAGCACTTCAGTTAAGTGCACAGATGTGGCACAAGAGCTAACAGAAGGAATTACGCTATTCCTGAGGGTTAAGTGGAGCTATTGCATGAAGACTTCAGTTAGAATTCATGTGACAGAGTTTGGTGGAGTTGATTGAGGAAGTTAGTGGAGTTGTATTCAATTTAACTAATATAAACATAGTTGAGCTATTTGTATTCAATTTAACTAATTGATACAATTAGTGAGAGTGGTGTGAATTAATTATTAATTAATTCACTAATTATATACTCATTAATCAACTAAAGAATACATCAGTTAACTTCAGTGCATGGACAGTTTCAGTGGAGACCAGTGCAGAGATAGGTGAAAGAGCAGGTTAAATATCAGTTGTGACTATATTGTTGCTATTTGCAACACACAGATAGGTGGAGTAAGCCCATGAGGATTGCGCAGTTCAGGCCAGGTGGTTATCTATTTAATGAAGCCATCCCATAGCTTTGAAAACGCAATAGAGGCTGGCTATCAAGTGGCAAAAGATTGGAGCATGTGTTTTGCTAGATCTAGCTTGATAGTGTGTAGCAATTGAGGGTGTGCATGAGAGCTTGTGAGGAGCTTTTGTACTATGATTGTTACATGATCTCCACGACATATAATATACAGATAGTTGGGGTTTTCAGCTTTAAGCTTTCCCATTAAATACTGTGTTCATATGTGTGATTGTTTGTGGTTTTAATGTATGCATGCAATTGATTTTATTTCCGCATGTGATGATAAATGGTAGAAGAGATTATGTATTATGCATGAAGCTAAAATAGTGTGTGATCAGGAGAATCTCGGTGAATAATATCTCAGTTATTCAAATTTCTACAATAAAAAACATGCATAAATATCATATTGGGTATAAATATTTAAAGAGGTGAAGAGTGTGAAAGGAGGTTTTATTTTTATAAAATTTTAGAGATTACAAATATGCATAAATATCATAACAAGCTAGGAGTTTTAAAGAATAATTTTGAGTTCCAACATCTGAATTTGTTCTCACTTTGGATTCCATATTGATCTTGGTTTGGTTCCCTTTAATTTTTGTTTGATTGGAGAACTAAATGTATTTGTTATATTAAGTGCGATATGAAAGCACGTAGAAATCTATTTATCTGAAAGTTGAAAGTTGCAGCAAAAGCCATGGCATATGTGTCACTGCACAAAAGGATACAGGATGGCTCGTCTTCTTCAATTATATGTAGAAATATTTTATTGCGGAATTACATAAATGGAGGCTGAGACAAAATAGGGTGTGTATATATTCGCCCATTATAGAGTGCCAACAAGTTGACAAGTTGCGGGAAGATATGTATTGTTGTTCATGAATCATTAATGTTTGTCTTGCTCTCATTTGGTCTGTAATGGAGGTATCCTCAGCCAAAATGTTAAATTGTGACTCTCTTTTCTAAATTTAAATGTGATACATTACACAGGTTATCGGTGTTGTCATGTCGTGTATATCATTAACTATGACCACCTTCAGTTTCACACCCGATCACACATAAAATTTTCAATTCATCCTGTTACGGGTCAAATTGGGCATCATCTCCCAAGATGAGTATTAATAGGGTCTATCATCCCCTAATTCAATACTAAAAGGGTTTATCATCCCCTAATTTAGTTGCTACATGCCCTAATAGAAGTCATTCCATTTATGGCTTTAATTCATGAGATTTCCAATGTTTGAAGTATATATTATATGACCCATTGACTCATCAACGCACCCGTTCAAGGGTGCACTGCGATGCACTTCACGACACTTAAGGGTGTGTTGGTCTCCTAAGAGTGAAATCATCATTGTTCTGGAATCTCCACATGTCTAGTGCCTTCTAGAAGAGCTCCTAGGTGTCATACTTCGAATACAAGTGTTCATCCATCACCATTGAACTTGGAAACATGTCTCACCTATTATTAGAAAGTCATTCAATTCCATTTATTGAGAAACTAATTACAATCTCCCTATAAATTGAGCACTCATATGAGTGCTAGGGAGGGAGAAATTTGTGTAGTGTTATGCTGCTGGATTCTCAATTCTCGAGAGCTGAATTATTATTATGCTACTGGGATGATGCTTGGTGTGATGAGGACGGAATGAAGTTGGAGCAGGTTGACGATGAATCGATCTATTGGTTGTAATCTTCTCTTCCTACTTTATTAATAAAGATATATGTCCTTTCTCTCATGTATACACTTATATCTTGTGAATGTATTCTCATGTGTATGTATTCTCAGATCTAATCGGTTCGATTTGGTTAAGATAATAGATATTGTATATTTGCATGTTGTTCGTTGTCTTCTGTCTTTGATTATAGGTATCGATCTAGCGGCTTTAGTTGGATTGAGAGTGATGGAAACGACAAAAGAAAGAGAAAGAAAGCGAAATTATTACAAGTAGGTTTCTTTCCTTTCTGCCTATCTATTTGTCTTAGAGAAAAGAATATTTGTCATTCTTCTGTTGTTCTGAGTGAAGGAACACCACACTTAGGGAATACAGTTTATCCGTAGATTAGAATTTCGTATAACAAATTGGCGATTTCACTGGGGATAAGTCCATCATTTCTGGTGTTTCTGTCTTTGTTTATCATCTTCAGTAGACTTTAATTCATCCTTTCAATCATCTGAATTTACTTTTTTGCTAAAGAAGTGTGTCTTGTATGCTAGTTTTACAAACTTAGCTGCGCCCAACGCACTATTGGTCAGGACACAATGCTCTGCAAAGCATTGTCTCCCATTTTGGGGTGCTCTGCAATGCAATTATGCCCCTTAAGGGGCGTGTTTCCCCCTCTGCCAGACAAATTCCATCATAATTTGTCTTTTCATTCAGTTTCAGCCAGTTGATTGATGTATTCTCAGATGTCTGGTTGCTCTTGGAGACCAGTAAACATTACTTGTTCTTCCTCGTTTGGATAATTGTTTGTTCAATGTTTCATTAGCTGTTTTCTTTATCATTGGCAAATTAAATCCAAAGTTGTAAATTTTTCATTAGATCAATTATGTTTTCAAAAAGGAAATTGTCGTTCCATTATTCATTTCCTAAAGGAAATTGTCATTTCATTCTTCATTTTCCTAAGAGAAATTGTTGTTTCATTCATCGTTTCTCAAAAGAGAACATTTGTTTGATTGATTTGTGCATTTAGTTTCTTTTTACTCATTCACATTAAAGGAAACTGAAAAGAAAAACATGCATGTGCATTTAGAGATTGTGAGTGTTGCATAGGAATAGATTAAAGAAATTTCATTTAGATGTGCTCATTGATGATTGCAAATTATCTGATTGCTCTATCCCTACTAGCTAGTTTGTTTCATTGTCGAAAATTAATTCGAAACAAATGCTTATAATTCTAATTGCATTATAGGAATTTTCAATACATCTCGCAGTGAACCTAAAAGACAAACTGATAATCAAGATCAACATAAAATTTATCTGAATTTACATAAAGAAGCATTGTAAAATTAACGATAACGCTTAGAAGGTCTAGGCTAGAGACGTGTTTCGGCATCGTTAAACATAGCAGTTGTCGCTAACTTGTATGCGATACATTCTGAGTGTGATACCTCACTCCACGTACGTAAGTATGTCGGAGCTCGTCCACATACCTTCGGGTATATCAGGCGGTGTTCTAGTACGAAAAGTATAAGGGGGTGCTCTCACTGTGCGGTTTCGCATTAGACAATGCTAACACGGACTTGGGCCTCCACATACATTTGGGTATATTTGGGAGGACAAATTTAGGTTGCTTACCATCCATAGGTAACCGAGTCAGCCACCTTGTAACTTGTGATACATTGAACACAACATTCGGGGAGATTGCCTGCCCGTACTTCTTGGTTCGCCAGGAAGTATTCTACAGTTCACAATTACTTGGTAATCCTTTTGCCTAGTCTCACCCTTTTATTTCTTTATTTGTTTTTGTAATAAAATTAATCAGTCATCGTGAAAGAAGAACAACCCTTTCCCTGTCGTTAGCGTAGAATAGTGCTTAAACCACCTTTACCACCGGAAGCCATTTATAGTCGGCGAAGGCGACCCTGTTCTACTGAACTGGAACTCTTGGTCCTACATCATATGATATACCAAAGTCATCTGATCCTTTGAGTATCGAGTCTCGATTAATTTCAACTCATCTCGGTTTATCTGTTATTGTCGAGAGAGAAATCTCGCAGTTACCTAAGGACATTGAAATTCAATCCGGTGAAACGGTGAATCCTGAACCTAAGCTTGTTCAAATGGAAGTCGATGCAATAGTTGATCCTGAAGTCAAACAAAAAGAAGTTGTTCCGGTGCTACCGTCTGATCCTCAACCATCCATAACCATTGAGTCTTCCTCTTAACCGTAGAATTTACCGCCTGAAATTTATCTTGGGCCTGACAATGAAGTGCTTACACTTGATTTGATTTCGATAAAGGAAGAACTTCAGAAAGATACAACCCCTTCAACCCCCACTCTTTTTGGGTGAGAACTTCATTTATATCGGTCTTTTCCTCGTTTGACCGACTCTGCTTCCATTGATCCTTTTGACTTTCAAGTTCTCGTAGATTTGTTAGAGCATCTTCGATGTTTTCAACGACACCCGAGTCTCATAACATTGGTGCAGGACTCTTTAAGGATCCTTCCCTAATAGGCACCTTTTCATTATCGTCACCTGCGACATTGGTAGAAATTGAAAATATAGAGACCTGCATTATGATATCTTCCACTTCATCTGACTTAAGGAAGATTCCCAATGATTCTAAAATAGATGGGTTGGGTGAACTATGATGATAGTTCTTTTACTATGTCAACCTCGATAAATGAAACAGATTCATGAGGAAAGTTCTTTTACTGTGTCAACCTCGTTAAAAAATGAAACAGGTGTTGAGGATAGTTTTTTTACTGTGTCAGCCTCGATAAATGAAACAGATTCTCGAGGATAGTTATTTTATTGTGTCAACCTTGATAATTGAAACATATTTTTTAGGATAATTCTTTTACTGTGTCAACCTCGATAAATGAAACATATTCTTGAGGATAGTTATTTTACTGTGTCAACCTCGATAAGTGAAATAAATTCTTGAGGATAGTTCTTTTACTGTGTCAACATCGATAATGAAACAGATTCTCGAGGATAGTTATTTTACTGTGTCAACCTCGATAAATGAAACAGGTTCCATGAGCATAGTTCCTTTTCTTATGTCAAGCTCGTTAAATGAAACAAGGTTCCATGAGCATAGTTCATTTTCTTGTGTCGAGCTTGTTAAATGAAACAAGGTTCCATGAGCATAGTTCTTTTCCTATGTCAAGCTTGTTAAAAAATGAAACAAATCCTCTCCTAATTAAGATGATTCTTCCATTTGATCTCGTAAATGAACCTTCATTCCATCCACCTATTAGTAACTAGTAGTCTACTCAGGTGAATGAAATGAAGCTTGGGGGGCATGTGCTCTTGCAAGGGGCATTCGACATGTGCTCTTGCAAGGTGCATTGAAACCATTTTGAGGCATAGTTTTTCTCTATTTTCAAGCTTGCATAAAAATGAAACCTATCTCGAGTCCATTTCGGTTATTATTTTCAAGACTTGTTAAACTCATGAAAATCCCAAGCTTCTTTTGCTATTTTTCATTCTTGTAAAACACATGAAAATGCCAAGTTTTTTCCGTCTTTTCCTGCTCGTAAATTAAATTGAAAATTGGCCAAAGCATACTTTTATCCTCTTTTTTCGAGCTTCGATAAATGCAAAAAAGAAACCCCCTGGAGTCTTCTTTTAGCTCTTTTCAGACTCCAATAATGTGAAAAGATTGCCAAGCACTTGTCTTTTCGAGCTCGTAAAAGTAAATGAAACGAAATCTACTCAGTATAAGTTTAACCCTTTTTCGGACTGAGATAGATTATTTATGAAAAATGAACACCTTAGTCAAACATGGCTAAGATGTTTTCTCAGGTATCATTTTACATTTTTTTGGACCTGAGCGACAAATTTACAAAAAAAGACTCACATAGTTTTCTTTTTGTCCCTTTTTCAAACTCTCTAAACATGAAAAAGGACTGGGTTTTCACTGTCGTTAGACTCGTTAAAACATAAAATAACAACGGACTTATCGATCATGGAAAAATCGAGTTTCATTATTGTGAGACTTGTTAAATCATTAATATCGATGGATCCACCCGAAGGGTCAAATTATAGATCAAGCATATGCTTCTTTTTTTTGGGTAATTTGGGCTAAACTATATTGATTCGAAATAAAGCATTACATATGCTATAGGATGAGATGGTGAGCTGCGCTTATCCAATCCCAACCTTTGTTTCTTTCATAGCTGCGCAGGTATGGGGTTGCCTCCTAAAAGGAAACCAGCCCTGTAATAACATCAGACAGAAAATTACAAAATGTGCCATGACACGTGTGAAAGTAAAATTTCTATGATAAGAGATGGAATAACATAAAACTAAAATAAGTTAAGTGATCGCGCAGTCACGATTCTTCTGCATCATCCTCGGTGTCGAGTTCCTCCTCATTGATACGGCAGGCATACTCCTGCATTATGGCTTCCTCCTCCGCAGTAGGTCGGAGGCCTATAAGCAGGTGCATAAAGGATGGGAGCGACTGGGTACTCAGCATCTTGTACACGCGTCCAAGTGCCCTCCGAGTCCATGATCCATACATCGGTGTCTTCCCCCACATCCTCCTGAACCGGAAGAGGCTTGGTTTTGCAAGGCCTGGTGTGCTCCTAGTGCGCAATGGTGGATTTCTTGGGTATGTTGCTGGCTTTTTGTGTTTCTTGAACAGGGGCCTCCTCCTCCTGGTCTTGCGTAGGGCTCTGAGGGGCATCCCTGGCATGACTGCTAGAAGAGGAGCCCTCAAAGGACTCTAAACGGTTATCGGGCCCTCGCTGGTAGCGTCTAGGGAACACACCTCTTTGGCTGCCTCTGATTTTCCTTTGGCGCAATCTCGGAGCCATGGTATAATGTTGCAAAGGGGAGATGGGGGGTTGAGAGGTATAAGGAAGATGCTCAAAACAGAGACAGGGAGTGCGCGACATGGTGATATTGAGCAAGGTGGTGGGTAGATGAGGGTTGCGCAGCTGGGGGAGCTTGATGATGAGAGCACGTAGTCGGGAGATACTAGCAAGGCAAGGGGAGCTGAAGGGAGGCGCGCAACCAGTGAGGTGTGTAGACGGGAGGGTCCTTTGCAACCTGGCACTAGGGGGGAGGTTGTGGAGTGGGCAGAGCGCGCAGGTGGGTTGAAACTGAAACAAAGAGGTTAAGAGGGCATTGTGAGCTAGAAGGAGCAAAATTTGAATGGTACTATGCGGAAGGGCCTCCCTTTTTATAGGCCTGTGGCACACATGTAGATGCTCTGCATTATTATGAAACGCTCGCAGGTGCACGTTGCGACAGTTTTCATATGGAGCCATGTGCTTCGAGTTATGGTAGAGCGTCATATCCATTCGGGAGCTCATTCAAATGATTGTAGTTGAGAGGTACCACACAGGGTGGTTGTTGGCGTTGCGTATCTTCTCGATGCCTTGCATGTGTCACCTCATGCAAATTATTATAGGGAGGTTGATCCACCTCAAGTGAAGGCCTACATTTCAGATCTTCATCATCTCAAACGTGGGAGGTATTGTTTTCATACGTGCGTTCAATGTCACTTGCATCCGGGGTAGATCAAGAATATGTTACCCTCCTCAAGCTTGTTAAAAAATAAAGAGGTACTAATCAACAATGACTGGGGAAAATTTGGGAAAAAGAACAGAACACTTTATGGTAGCAGGCCGCTCTTGAACATGACACTTTCACTTCATCACCGTGACTTTTGGGTTGGGTAATATTCTTGACGGTCTATCATACCTATGGTCCATCATACTATCACTTCGGTTTTGGGTCAATGTTGCCAACTCATTTCAGTGTCGCAAATATGTTCAAGAGATGTCATCCAGTAATTCCTCATACTCTGTAATACTCATAAACCTTCATGTTCATGATCACCATCCCTGAAAATTGCTACATCAAGTCGCATTTTGTCTCCAAAATCATTACTTATGTTTTGCGATAAAGTTGCTTCTTGATCCGAATGTGATCGAATAAAGTGCTTAAGTAGTTTGATTAGTTTGTCCTTTAGATTGATTGTTAATTGAAGTATGCTTTAATGAAAGATGACATAAAATAGCAGCAATAACTGAATAAATAATAGCAATAATCATAAAGAAGAAGAAGCAAACAGTTTGATGACAGAGTTCGTCCCCCCTGGACTACATCTCTGGGTCCGCTTTTAAGTGGGCGTTCGTTTTAATTAGGATTGATCTTGAAGAATATTTACACTGAAATGGAATAGAATGACTATGCTTTCAAGCACTTTTGAACCCTGTAAACAGAAAGTACTCTTCCTCACCTTTCCAACGCCTATCTCCGTGCTCAATTCTGACCACTGACGGCTGAGCAATGCTGCGAATAAAACTGCCTCCAACTTGCTGAAACTGATCTCAAAAACTCAATGTCCAAGATGAACTTCATGAGGAAATTCCATGGCTTAAATAAGATTGCCTTCGAACCATTGATAGACAAAATTAGCATTTGGTTGAGGAAATTAAGTGATAAAGGGTCTCGGTCCTATCATTTTCATATACCTAGGGATTAAGTCCCCAAACCTTTGCGCTGTATTAAATTAAAAACCCAAATTTAAAATTTGTGTTATAAATCTCAGCCCGACGGTTAGGCTAACCGGGCGGAGATAAACAATCGTCGGCATGTGATCAGGCGGCTATTATGGCGGTTTTGCTCCAACGGTCACGATCTTATCTGCAACAGATGTCACATGTCGCGCGGTTTTAACTCTGACGGTCAACGATCTCCGCTGCGGTCTTTAAACCTATCAACTCTTAAGCTGCAGTCTTTTCAAACTTTGTTCACATGCTTTTACAGCTCCGATGTGGTCTGTTTGGCGGTTAGCTGTTAGCGTTGTGGGTATAGTTTTATATTATTTTTTATTATAATGTTTTTATAAAAAAACTATTATATATACCCCGAATCTTATCCATAGCCTGAACCTTATGAATAAGGTTTTTGGTATGTTTTTATAACATAGTTTTTTAATATATGGTTTGTATTTGCGCTATAAGGTTTTAGCATAGGTTTTTATGCATAGGACTTAGATTATAGGATTTCATATCTTAGGACCTAGGCTATCTTTAGACCTTAGGTCTTAGATGATATGGATAGGGTTTAGAATTTAGATCCATAGTACTAGGATTAGACCTTAGGATTAGATATTAGCACTTAGGAGTATTACATCACCATGTTAACCCAAAATTCACCTTCTCATCCACATGACGACCATGACATTGAAGGACCAAAACTGGTGAAACTGCGTGTATGAAGACTAATCTAGACGTCAATTGTACTTGGAAGTTTGTCGATCTGTATTGATCAAGATCCTCCTGGATCAATCCTCTCCACTTAAAAAGCTTTTGGACCACAAAAGCTTGATTTTAAGCTGACAATAAGTGAGAATACAACTCTCTCACTTTCATCTTGACTTTGATGACATACAACCATACCTTCTCATTGACCTGAAACTGATGCTTATCATGGCGCAATTTGAACCTAACTTGACTCAATGCTTGTCGTGGCGGAAAAGAATGTAAGGCTTGATTGTAAGCTTGATGCACATAAGTTACAAATTCATCCCACGTCTTACGATGTTTACTGCAGTTACCTCGAAGAATATGTATCCTGGTTCTCTTCACCACTTATGTTTGTCCTTGAACCAAATCCATGCTGCCCCATGGTTGCAAAGGAACTGGAAGTGGCATGTGCAAACCAATCTTTCGATTGCATGGCCTGCTTGTCGAACACATTACACATCCATTTATGTACTTCACAATTGTTTCATACATATGAGGCCAGTAACAATACATTTGAATTTGTGCCATAGTCTTGCTTACACCGAAATATCCTGCAATTCGAGAAAGATGAACTTCCCGAATAACCCGCACTCTTTCAATCTGAGCATCATGAGTTAGTGATTTATAAGCATCTTTGAAATCATCATCGGTTCTATACTGTTCTACATAACTTTCATGAACCAATGAACTTTTATGCAGTACTACTGAAGCATTCAAAGACATCATATCAACTACTTTACTTGTTACACCTTCTGTGTCCTTAATTACTAAGTGAATTTGCTGAAGAAATCCCATCCAGCTGTAGTGAGATTGTTGCAACTTAGTATATGACTGAAAGTATTGAAGCAGCTGATAGTCTATGTGAATCACTGTTTCCATTGCATATCCTTTAGCATCTGTTTTAACTTCATATGGTTGTTGATGATCTATCAATGCTATGAGATTTTTTTGCTTAAATAAATCAACTTTAAAATCGAGACTTATTCCCCATGCCCCGTTTTGCTTATGAGCCAAATTTATG